>CM040245.1:89210987-89278551 GCA_022545495.1 Chrysanthemum lavandulifolium | reverse complement strand
AAAGGTACTTGTAAATTGTATATACATTAGTGTATTTAAGGTAGTTTTAGCTAAAAGTAATTTTAATAGTTCAAAGTAAAGTATATTGAGATCATAAAAATTGTAAAATACATTTCTTGTAAAATTTGAGTGATATAATAATTATCGTGTCGCTTTTAAGAAAAACGTCATAATAATATAAATTTAACAATTTATATCGAAATAAATTTAAAACACTGGTAACTCAAATTATTATTTTATAAACTAAATGTAAGTATAAAAATATCGGGATCATTTTGGAAGTATCGATTAAATGTTCAAAATAATAACTTACGCGATAACGTTTATTTAATATGAAATTTACGCGTTTAATGTGAGATGCAAAGTCATGAATGAACCAACATGATGCAAATATGAATATGGAGTATGAGAAATGACCAGAAATTGAGAATTGTGACACAAAACCTCTTAGAGTCAGATCCTTGGGTATGACAATCAGTTCACCTCTTCCATCCAAGATTCTGGAAGCACAATCAGAAGCACTCAAGGAAGAGAATCGTCCGAATGAGAACCTTTACGGAATGCCAGAAAGTGAAAATGGATTTGTAAAAAGGTCGGATGGAATTTTGTGTTTCAAAGAGCGAAGCTGGATACCACTCTACGAGGGAATTCGCGATATCATTATGCACGAATCTCACAAGTCTAAATACTCCATCCACCCAGGATCCGACAAGATGTATCTTGATCTGAAGAAATTGTACTGGTGGCCAAACATGAAAGCCCACATTGCAACATATGTCAGCCGGTGTTTAACCTGTTCAGAAGTCAAGGCCAAACATCAGAGACCCTCAGGTCTACTAGTACAACCCGAAATTCCCGAATGGAAATGGGAACGTATAACAATGGACTTTATCACTAAGCTACCTAAAACCTCTAAAGGCTACGACACTATTTGGGTAATAGTTGATCGTCTCACCAAGTCAGCACATTTTCTGCCAATGAAAGAAAGTGACGGAATGGACAAACTTGCACAACTATACCTGAAGGAAATCATCGCACGTCATGGTGTACCAATCTCCATCATCTCGGACAGAGATAGCCGTTTCACCTCAAATTTCTGGAAATCGCTTCAAGATGCTTTAGGATCTAACCTCGATATGAGCACCGCTTACCATCCTCAGACTGATGGACAAAGCGAGAGAACCATTCAAACACTGGAGGATATGCTAAGAGCGTGTGTGATAGACTTTGGTAATGGCTGGGATAAGCATTTGCCATTAGCCGAGTTTTCTTACAATAACAGCTATCACACAAGTATCAAAGCCGCACCATATGAAGCACTCTATGGTCGGAAGTGTAGATCACTGTGTGTTGGGCGAAGTTGGAGAAAGTCAACTTCTCGGTCCGGAGTTAATTCAAGAAACTCTTGAGAAGATTGTACAAATCAAAACCGACTGCAAGCAGCTCGTGACCGTCAAAAGAGCAATGCGGATAAAAGAAGGTTACCACTTGAGTTTCAAGTGGGAGATAAAGTTATGCTCAAAGTTGCGCCATGGAAGGGCGTAATCCGTTTCGGAAAACGTGGAAAGTTAAATCCTCGTTACATTGGACCTTTCAAAATTCTCGCAAGAATCGGACCAGTAGCGTACCGACTCGAATTGCCACAAGAACTCAGCTCTGTGCCCAACGTGTTTCATGTATGCAACTTGAAGAAATGTCTTTCTGACGAAACTCTTGCTATTCCTTTGGAAGAAATCCAAGTTGACGAAAGATTGAATTTTGTCGAGGAACCCATTGAAGTTATGGATAGAGAGATCAAACGGCTTAAGCAAAGCCGCATCCCGATCGTCAAAGTCCGTTGGAACTCTCAAAGAGGTCCAGAATACACGTGGGAGCGTGAAGACCAATTCAAGCGTAAATACCCACACCTTTTCTCTACTTCAGCAAGTTATCCTAACTGAAAACCGATGACGGTTTTCTCTTCTAAGGCGGGGAGGATGTGACACACGGTAAATTTTCACTAAAATTTAACTAATAATTAGTAATTTATTATTACTAAGCATAAGTCATTAAGCATGCATAAGCTTAGCCTAATCATTTGAGTAGCTAACTCGCATACAGTAGATAATTTCACCACTTTTGCATTCATATCATTTTATGAATATTTCATTTCATTTTGTCTTATGATTAAATTGTAAGACGAGAGGTTATCTCGTTTTCCCCAGTGACCGACACTGCACGTGTACCGACACTATGATAAGGGCTTGACAAAACAAATGACAAACTTCCGTAATGAAAAATATTACAAAAATAATAATATCTCCGATGCGTACCTATAAGATACTACGTTGTAAAAATTATCAAACAATGATAATTCGGTCACAATTTAATATCGCGGGACACAAAATATTTAATACACTTGCACTTAAACAATAACTCTTATAAGACTCAAACACAATTAATACATAAGTGTAACACAAGTACATACATGTACACAAATAAATCATAACTATACTATACACTAGGCAGGATAGCTCGTGCGATGCACACGGGCTTTATAAAAGTTGTTATAGTGTAATTTTTTGTAGTTTTTTTTTTTGCGTCATTTTATATTTAAGTTGTGATTAAAATACTTTATTTAGTTAAGTTGTGAGAGTGTAGTATTTGCCTTTTATTTTCGTTGTTTTATATTTAAGTTGTTATGGTATCTCATATTTTCTAAACTTTATATTTTTTTAAAATGGATGTATATAAGTTTTTATGGTTTAATATTCGGGATGTATTTTTGTGATTGTATTTATAAGTTTTAAAATATAAGTGTAAGTTGTAAGCATTTTTTTATAAAGTTTAGGCCGTTAATGGCATGCATTGTAAGGTTACCAAGTTGATGCCTTATGGATTAATAAAGTGAATAAGCCCAAACTAATACTCATAAGTCGAAAAAAAGAGTCCAATTCAATCAACTAAAACAATGTTGGCTCGGGCATTTCATCGAACACATAATATGCAACAATAAAAGTGCATATTTCACATACACCTTCTAATATCAATACCCTCTGCACATTCTACACATAAAAATCATTACTACACATACAAATTCGAACAAAAACTCATAGAAAACCTTGTAAGCGTTAAGAACAACAACAATACCACGATTTGGATGATCATTGTATTGTTAAAGTAAGATTTGGGTTTGAATCGATAAAATTTATTCGTGTTTGTGGAAATGTTTTAATTTGTTTATAGTTAGTTAGTTTATGATGTTTGTTGATTTAGAGATGTTATTGTGCATTTATCGGTCAAAGAGGAACACTTTTATAATAGTGTTTAGGATGATGATGATGTTGTATTCTGATCAAAAGATGAACACTTTTATTGTGATTCAATCTAATCGATAATTATATTTGTTGTAGGTTAAAGAATATTGTGGTATAGTTGATTTATTGGTGAAGACATTATGCGGATTATACGGGTGAGTATTAAAATCTGTTTTGAGTTCTTTGTTAATGGAAGTTGATTTGTTGAATCTCCTCAGTCGTATACTTTTGAACGACTCCATCTTTAAGTGTCATGTTTCCTTAACACGCAACATTTGAATGCTCGTATAGTTTGTAATGAGTTTAGTAATGAAGAGTTTAAAGTCAAATGTAAGTGCAATTTTGCCTTCATTATTTGAGAAGATATATACTACAACTTATTAATTTAGATTAGTGAAGGTTTCCTTAAAACAATATTTCTTGTTAGCTCTTTGAATTCACCGTCTTCATCTTCCGTCATTAGTATTTTCAATCCGTGGGGCTTGTGACTCTAGAAAGTGCGACATATAGTTGCCCATGGTGAACACGTGGTTGGGTAAGTAGACTCAGACATACTTGGTAGCCTTGGCTCTTGTTTATGGTCATCGCATAGCAAGGTTTCACGAGGCTGCCTACGTTTCATTATGAATGGCCATTTTTGCGTGGATGTCATCGTGATCCTAGGTATAAGAACAAGATCCTATATGCGACCCAGCTTAGGATTTTAGCTCGAATAACAACCGCCAAGATCGGTAATGATTAACTGGTTCCATTGCATAAACCTTGGCCTTGGTTAACATTTCAAAGCATTATCGGTAGCTCCTTTTTAAGCATAGAGAATGTGGTGGCATTCCTTGAAATTTAAGGAATTCAAGAACTCAATGGGATATAGGTGGTCTTGATCTAGTGTATCGATTGAGGCCTTACATACTTCATCCGCACTATTGTATGTTCTGTAAACGCTGCTAACTTTTTGAACATATGTTCATTTATTGCATCGCGCCTTCATTTTTGGAGTCGGTGATGGCCCTTTCTTTTAGATACGCATCTTCATTCATCTTGTTATAAAATCGGGGAATGTTTCACTGACAATTTGCTCAATTGGAGAATCCCGATTTTATAAGGAAATTATGAATATGAATCCAGTGGCTCATCCTCTCCTTCTTTAATTTTGGCTTCCAAATTCCATCGCCCACATCCAATACCCATTTATTGAATTCTTGTTTCGAGTGTCAATTCTACCATTTTCAGTATACTCATTTACCCAGATCTGCGTGTAAGGGTAAAACATTGCAAGCTTTCCATAGCTCGATCGGTTTATGCGAGGCTTGGATAACCCGATCTTTTAGCTTTTGGGATTCTTGGTAGAATTTGTCAAGTCACCACCCAATAACAATGTCATTCCTCCAATGATGAGTGTGTAAATACTCATCATTTTAGTCAATCTGAATCGCAAAACGCCTAAAATGCTCAAAATGCATCAAAATCTTGAAAATATTCCAAAATTGCATTTTATATGTTTCGGATGCAAAATGTTCAAAATCGATGAAAAATGAGCAAAGTTTGCATAATTGGCGCTTCAGTCCCCAAGTTTCTAAAATTGTCAAAAATAGTCCACGAGTCAAAATTTCAAAAGTTTTGAGAAATACAATTTTAGTCCTTGAAATTTTGATAATGATGAAAATACCCTTTGAGTTTCAAAATGACAAGTTTGGTCTTTGGAGCATGGATATTGTCAAGTTTAGCCTGGACTCTAATTTGAATTTACACGTTGGTCCTGGATTTTCGTAGTTAGCACTTTTGGTCCTTGAAATATCAAATGTTTGATATCCTAATCCTAAATCTAAATAACTACAAATCCAATAACTATCTGAGGCCCAATACCCATCAACCTACCCGGTCCAATCCAAAAACCCATTTACCTGGTCAAGTTATTAACCCTAACCGCCCCTTTCTTCTTCATTTCATTCCCGCCCAAACACACACCCGACACACACTTACCCTCCTTCTCCCAAGAACCAGACACAAGGATAAAATAATACCCACCTTCCCTGACATTTCCCACAACCCAAAACCCTTACCTCTTCCCCAAAAAAAAAACCAGAAAAATAAACAACACCCTTTCCCATCTTGCACCCCACGCCTGCTTATCTCACACGAAAAGAAACAACAGAAGAGAGAGACACGGGAACAGAAGAGACAGAGGAAAGAGGCACGCATGTTTTGGCTCATTATCTCACACAAGTACCACAAGAGAAGAGAAAAAAAGAATCCAAGATGAGTAGCTTATATAACGTATGTAGCCAAGTTATAAGGCATCTAGTTAGTTTTTCTTGTAGTTAGTCATTAGTCAGTTTTTAGTTTTTTTGTTTTGTTTTAATTTAGTTTCTTTAGTTTTAGTCTAGAATTTTTGGAGTTCTAGTCCCATCTTTACTTTCTTGTAATTTAAATTAAGTGTACTTTTGATTTCAGTTAATGCAATTTAATGCTTTTAATTCAGTTTGTGTATGCCCTTTGTTTCTGTTTGTGTTCTTAAGGACTTGTCATATTTCAAGTTTGTTGCAAGATTATTCCAAAGTGTTAAGCTCAATCAAGTTTTTTTTTTTTAAGGTATCAAGTCAGTTTGTTAAAGCTTTTTAAAGTCTCAGATAACTTCTTTGAATACAGTTTCTAGTTTTCCCCTGTAAAGTGGTGTTTGGATTTGTAGATTTTGGTCAAAATTCGGTTTCGACCCATTTGGGTATCAAGTAAGATTGGTTAGGTGTTAGTTGTATGCACTTTAGTCTTCAAAGTTGAGTTTTATTCCCAAGTTTCCTTTTAGAGTGATTTGCAAAAAAAATATAAACAACAAAAAGAGAGAAAGGATTCTGTTTTGCAGCCTGTATCTTGCTTGAGAGCTTGTCTAACAGCTTGAAAGTGAGCTTAGATCAGCATCTTTTGGTGGTTTCTAAGCATTCAAGATAAACAGGTCGGTTACTATTTTTTTTATGATTATTAGTATTGTAGTTTAGTTAACTTAAGCTATTATATGCTCCATTAGTATATTTAGATTAAGTCAGTTCATTGTTAGCTTATTAGTGATTTACATAGGAGTTTAGTGCTTATTTGTCCAGTTTAGCTTAAGATTCCCTAATGTCTCCTAGTTAGCAAACTGCTCATTTTTTCCTAGTCCTGTTTCAGTAGTTCAAGATTAAATTTAGGATTAGTTTTAGTAGTAATCGTTAGTTAGATGTAAGAATAGTGCATTTCATTGTTTATTTTGTGTCTTGAAGCCATCTTGTGGCTTATTTTTAAGTTGTTAAGTCCCAAGAGCTTGTGCCCCCTGTAGCTTAGTTAAAATAAGCTCCAAACAGTCCCTCTTGGACTGTTTTGGACATCGACCAAGATCCATAGGCCTTCTTGATGCCTTATTTATAAGCTGTCAAGAGCCCACCTGTGCTCCCTTTAGTTTTTATTTGGATCTCTATATGCCCAGGATTTGTGTTTGAGTTTATTCTTTTCTCATTGGAAGTTCTTTGCTGGCTTATTCTTTAAGCCAAAACTGTCATTTTAGCTTAAATTGTGATTATACGCACCTTCAGGAGTATTTGGATGCGCTTTTAAAAACAGTGTAATTTTGAGTTCATGAATTCAGGTGTCATGTTTTAGATTTCAGTAAGTTGGTTATAGATATTGAGATTGGTTCATGTCTCTTTTCAATCTAGCAGTTAAGGAGGGTGTTTGGTTGGAACATGTCCAAGACAAAGCAGCTGATAAGGGTGTGTTTGGTTGATAATCTGTCCAAATCAGTAGCCTTTTATATGTGCTTATTTCATTTGATCCTTAGCTTATTTGTAGGATAGATTGGATTAGAGGTTGCTGTTAGTTTATATTTAGTAGTATAAGTTTCACTTAAAAGCTTTTAAATGCATTAGGTTTATTTAAGGAGTGTTTGTTTTGTTTTAAATTTCTTTGGATCATAACTGTTCTTGAGAATCTATTTTCAAAATCTGCTTTTGATCTGATTTAATATAAAACGCTTTCAATAAATTGTGTTTAGCTTATTTATTAGTTGGTTAGTCTGTAGTATCTAGAGCTTAAATTTGAAAAATCAAAAATAAATAAAAAGACAAACTGACAGGGGTGGGATTCGACCCCCTGACTTGCTGCACAAGACCACGCTCCAGCACACAACACCCTTTCCAACTGCACTACAAGGTGTTTTGTGTTTCACTTCCTTACTTTAATTATTTAAGACCATGTAGCAGTTTGAATTTAATAAGCTTGTTTCCCTTTTCTTGTTTCTGACTTATTCCTAAAAGCTATGACCACCTTTTTATTTTTCATAGGACCATCATTAAGTTAAGTAATTTTACAAAAAAAAATTCGCTTTTTCTTTTTTACCTTTATTTAGTATTTTTTTAATTATTTAATTAGTATTATATGGTTTTAATTGTAATAAATAAAATAAAAGTCGAATAAATACCCGCTTTTTCCTAAAATTTTCTTTTGTCATGTAGCACGTGAGAAAATTGTTTTACACTTGTAGGACTTTTATTTCATAAATTTTACGCTTTTGCTTATGACCTCGCGTAATTTTTATAAATAACGACGTTTTCATTTTAAGTTACATTTTAGATAATTTAAGTTTACGTTTTAGTTAAAATAGTTTATTTAAGTCATTTTGTTTTATAAAATCACAAAACATCATTTTAAATATAGTGATAGCGTTTATTTAATAGATTTTATCTTTTAATTTCCTTTAATTTGCATTTAAGCCGTTTTAATTTGTTGGCTTTTCGTAGTTATAATTAATTCACAATCTCCTTTTCCGTTCAAATCTCCGATCACTACACGTTTGATAATCCATTGCACTCATTGGGACATAACGACGGGAAACACTATACTCCTCGGATCTTATTGATTTCGTGCTTAAGTTGTTTTAAGTATTCTTACGCTTGCGTGAGAGAACTTGACGGTTTCACAAGCATCAAATTTTGGCGCCACGCCGGGAGTTGTCTTTGATAATCTTACGTCTAGCAGATTAGTGATTTGGATATTCACTCCTTGTTTATACCATCTGTATGTGTTCATATTTTCTTTTTCAAAAAACCCAAAAAGATTTTCATTCTTTGTTTTTGCAAAATGTTTTTCAAAAATACCAAAAATATTCCTCTTTACCCTCTTACCCTTTTGATTCTTCATTTCTTACCCTCTGAAAACATTTGATTCTTTCTATGTCTTATCCTCACCTTCTTGATTGTCAATGGTGTGGTGGTCCTTATAATGGTGGCAATTGCCCCAGTTGTGGCGTGGTGGAGTCAGGAAACGGGTCTGTCTATAACCAGGATCCCTATTCCTACCATAACACGACTGATTTATTCCATCAGCTACACACTGTGAGACTCGTTGATTTCTTGTTGTGAGTACCGTGGTGGTTCACACTCGATTCGATTGTCAATCGGGAAACACGCTTGTCATGAGCGGGTTCCCGATACCAATTATGACTACAACACATACCACTCACAACCACATCGTTTCTTGTTGTGAGTATTGTGGAGGTTCTCACTCTAGCTCGGATTGTCAAACAAGGAATCCATTTCCTTGTTACGATTACGACTCTTCGTATCAAGACCAACCTCCACAATACCAAATGATTCAAGCGACTCCTCATGAAACTACGCGGATCTTCTATCAAGACTCGAGTTATTAAAGAACTTAAGGAGGAGTCACTATGTCCTCCCAAAATAATCCAAATGAGAAATCCATGGAAGTTTTGTTAGTCAAGAGCTTAGTCGCTAAATTAGATTCCCAAATCGCCTTTGAACAATCTATTAGGAATCAATTGCAATAGAAAAAGCGGCCAAATCTAGCTCTCGATTCTGTTTCATTCCGATGACGATGATGATGAAGATATCCTTGATATCTTACAATTTTATAACGGTTCATCAAGTTCATCGGTTGAAACTCCTTCCATGAAGAATCGGGGAGAAAAGACTATGATGGAATTACTAGCGTAAGAACAAATGGAAAGTATAAAACATATGTATGCTAGTCCATCTAATCTCCTCGATCGTTGTTATCACACCGATATTCCCACTCACTCTCTAAACATGGGGATGAGCTCTTAGCACTATTCCGTAAATGGAATCGCCTAGTGTTGAGGACCTTATCCCAATCCCGAGAGAGTCACAGGAATTTCGATCATCTATGTGATATCCCTTTCCCTCTTGAGTGTTCTCAAGATCATTTTGAAACTTTCTACGATCTTAGCGACGATTGTGCTTCCTATGGAGACATCGAGCACGTTGAGGCATCACTTCCATTAATCGATGTCGATCCCTTCTTGAGGAGTTCTCCGTGAACTCACTCACATCAACCCACTCTTTGATTTGAAGTCGATCCGGGAGAGACCGAAGTCTCATTGATAATGATCGCTCACTCACTTCTTACCCCAACAATCCAAATGAGAATGTTGATCACTTTGTTCCCGAAACATTCAAAGCTACTCTCACCAATCCTCTATTTGAATTCGACTCAATTCACTTTAATTTCGAGAATCCACTCTTTGATACCGATTGAGGATAGTGATGAGTCTGATGGAACAAGAGTTCACAAATTCACATCATGTGAATGATTCTCTTCATGAGGAGTTCGCGGTGAACTCACTCATATCATGACTCCATGGGAGTATGATTGCTTGGAGGGCAAAATCATGATCGGGGAAAAGTTCTCAATCATGAGAGTTTGTATTTTATGACAAATTTTCCAACCCTCCCACCCGAGATGCCTTCCAACCCAAAGAGCTCAACCAATAAAATCCAAATAAGTGCAATTGCACTTAATCCCGAGGAAGAAGATCTAGTTATGATTGTTATCATGATCTTCCTTCTTTCTTCACCTACTTGGTGACTTCTCTCTTCTTCACTCCTTCTGAATGAAGACACCATCTTTGACCCGGCATTTTCATTTATCATTTTGAGCGGTTCTATGTATATCTCATCGGTGTGGAACTTTCACGTACTTCAATGTTTATCCAAACATTTTGAATGAAAGTCCGATGGAGATTGTCTCTTCCACTTACTTCCCATGAACAAATTAATCTGGGTCGAGTCAAGCTAGCGACTCGGTAATCAAAAACAAGAGCTTAACATGGGTTTTCACCGTGTGTACCACCTTAGTGTGGGGAGTTGCCCACATGTTATATATATATATTATCTAAAAAAAAAAAAAAAAAAAAAAAATCTTCTTTCTAAATAATGGCGTAGTATTTCCTTTTACGTTCTTTGTTTCGGCATAACGCGGTACTTTGAATATTGAGGCAATATTCATTTCTAAGTGTGGGGAATTCTCACGAATTTTATCATATAATTATATTAATTCCCCGTTTTGGCCAAAATTTTTTTTTTGGAGTAAGTGTTTTGCACTTACTCATTTGGTTATCGATCGCCTTGTCTAATAAACAAAAGGATTGGCTAATCCAGAGCAAACGGCTCTTGGTAAAGATATCTCAAATCCGCTTATATGGCTTGCAATTTGCCCAAAATTGTATGGTTCTCAACTCACCATATCCTAAAAGTGAAGAGTTGGCTAGCCGCAAGATTATGGCTTGTGGTAAAGCGATGGAAAATCCATAATTGGTAATCGACTCACCAAAGATAATATTGATAATTTATCTAAGAGTTGGCTAGTCCGAAAGGGTACGGCTTCGGTAAAGACAAAATCAAATCCGTTGAAAGTCGGTGGTTTGCTCAAAATCACATGGTTATCGATGTACCATGGTTCTTACTTGAAACCGAAACATTTGGCTACTCCAAGTAATGGCTTTTGGTAAAGAGATTAAAATCCATTATGTTTTCTCAAATCATTGCTAGGGACTAGCAATAGTTTAGTGTGGGGATTGATGAGTGTGTAAATACTCATCATTTTAATCAATCTGAATCGCAAAAGCGCCTAAAATGCTCAAAATGCATCAAAATCTCGAAAATATTCCAAAATTGCATTTTATATGTTTCGGATGCAAAATGTTCAAAATCGATGAAAATGAGCAAAGTTTGCATAATTGGCGTTTAGTCCCCAAGTTTCTAAAATTGTCAAAATAGTCCCCGAGTCAAAATTTCAAAAGTTTTGAGAAATACAATTTTAGTCCTTGAAATTTCGATAATAATGACGTAAAATACCCTTTGAGTTTCAAAATGACAAGTTTGGTCTTTGGAGCATTGGATATTGTCAAGTTTAGCCCTTGGACTCTAATTTGTAATTTACGTTGGTCCTGGATTTTCGAGTTAGCACTTTTGGTCCTTGAAATATCAAATGTTTGATATCCTAATCCTAAATCTAAATAACTACAAATCCAATAACTATCTGAGGCCCAATACCCATCAACCTACCCGGTCCAATCCAAAAACCCATTTACCCGGTCAAGTTATTAACCCTAACCGCCCCTTTCTTCTTCATTTCATTCCCGCCCAAACACACACCCGACACACACTTACCCTCCTTCTCCCAAGAACCAGACACAAGGATAAAATAATACCCACCTTCCCTGACATTTCCCACAACCCAAAACCCTTACCTCTTCCCCAAAAAAAAACCAGAAAAATAAACAACACCCTTTCCCATCTTGCACCCCACGCCTGCTTATCTCACACGAAAAGAAACAACAGAAGAGAGAGACACGGGAACAGAAGAGACAGAGGAAAGAGGCACGCATGTTTTGGCTCATTATCTCACACAAGTACCACAAGAGAAGAGAAAAAAAGAATCCAAGATGAGTAGCTTATATAACGTATGTAGCCAAGTTATAAGGCATCTAGTTAGTTTTTCTTGTAGTTAGTCATTAGTCAGTTTTTAGTTTTTTTGTTTTGTTTTAATTTAGTTTCTTTAGTTTTAGTCTAGAATTTTGGAGTTCTAGTCCCATCTTTACTTTCTTGTAATTTAAATTAAGTGTACTTTTGATTTGATTAATGCAATTTAATGCTTTTAATTCAGTTTGTGTATGCCCTTTGTTTCTGTTTGTGTTCTTAAGGACTTGTCATATTTCAAGTTTGTTGCAAGATTATTCCAAAGTGTTAAGCTCAATCAAGTTTTTTTTTTTTAAGGTATCAAGTCAGTTTGTTAAAGCTTTTTAAAGTCTCAGATAACTTCTTTGAATACAGTTTCTAGTTTTCCCCTGTAAAGTGGTGTTTGGATTTGTAGATTTCTGGGTCAAAATTCAGTTTCTGACCCATTTTGGGTATCAAGTAAGATTGGTTAGGTGTTAGTTGTATGCACTTTAGTCTTCAAAGTTGAGTTTTATTCCCAAGTTTCCTTTTAGAGTGATTTGCAAAAAAAATATAAACAACAAAAAGAGAGAAAGGATTCTGTTTTGCAGCCTGTATCTTGCTTGAGAGCTTGTCTAACAGCTTGAAAGTGAGCTTAGATCAGCATCTTTTGGTGGTTTCTAAGCATTCAAGATAAAGAGGTCGGTTACTATTTTTTATGATTATTAGTATTGTAGTTTAGTTAACTTAAGCTATTATATGCTCCATTAGTATATTTAGATTAAGTCAGTTCATTGTTAGCTTATTAGTGATTTACATAGGAGTTTAGTGCTTATTTGTCCAGTTTAGCTTAAGATTCCCTAATGTCTCCTAGTTAGCAAACTGCTCATTTTTTCCTAGTCCTGTTTCAGTAGTTCAAGATTAAATTTAGGATTAGTTTTAGTAGTAATCGTTAGTTAGATGTAAGAATAGTGCATTTCATTGTTTATTTTGTGTCTTGAAGCCATCTTGTGGCTTATTTTTAAGCTGTTAAGTCCCAAGAGCTTGTGCCCCCTGTAGCTTAGTTAAAATAAGCTCCAAACAGTCCCTCTTGGACTGTTTTGGACATCTGACCAGCAGCAGTCCCATAAGGCCTTCTTGACAGCTTATTTATAAGCTGTCAAGAGCCCACCTGTGCTCCCTTTAGTTTTTATTTGGATCTCTATATGCCCAGGATTTGTGTTTGAGTTTATTCTTTTCTCATTGGAAGTTCTTTGCTGGCTTATTCTTTAAGCCAAAACTGTCATTTTAGCTTAAATTGTGATTATACGCACCTTCAGGAGTATTTGGATGCGCTTTTAAAAACAGTGTAATTTTGAGTTCATGAATTCAGGCGTCATGTTTTAGATTTCAGTAAGTTGGTTATAGATATTGAGATTGGTTCATGTCTCTTTTCAATCTAGCAGTTAAGGAGGGTGTTTGGTTGGAACATGTCCAAGACAGCAGCTGATAAGGGTGTGTTTGGTTGATAATCTGTCCAAATCAGTAGCCTTTTATATGTGCTTATTTCATTTGATCCTTAGCTTATTTGTAGGATAGATTGGATTAGAGGTTGCTGTTAGTTTATATTTAGTAGTATAAGTTTCACTTAAAAGCTTTTAAATGCATTAGGTTTATTTAAGGAGTGTTTGTTTTGTTTTAAATTTCTTTGGATCATAACTGTTCTTGAGAATCTATTTTCAAAATCGCTTTTGATCGATTTAATATAAACGCTTTCAATAAATTGTGTTTAGCTTATTTATTAGTTGGTTAGTCTGTAGTATCTAGAGCTTAAATTTGAAAAATCAAAATAAATAAAAGACAAACCAGCGGGGTGGGATTCGACCCCACGACTTGTTTGACAAGACCACGCTCCAAAGACACAACACCCTTTCCAACTGCACTACAAGGTGTTTTGTGTTTCACTTCCTTACTTTAATTATTTAAGACCATGTAGCAGTTTGAATTTAATAAGCTTGTTTCCCTTTTCTTGTTTACAGCTTATTCCTAAAAGCTATGACCACCTTTTTATTTTTCATAGGACCATCATTAAGTTAAGTAATTTTACAAAAAAAAAAAATTCAGTTTTTCTTTTTTTACTTTTATTTAGTATTTTTTTTAATTATTTAATTAGTATTATATGGTTTTTAATTCGTAATAAATAAAATAAAAGTCGAATAAATACCCGGCTTTTTCCTAAAATTTTCTTTTGTCATGTAGTACGTGAGAAAATTGTTTTTACACTTGTAGGTCTTTTATTTCATAAATTTTACGTTTTTGCTTGCGCACTCGCGTAATTTTTATAAATAACGTACGTTTTCATTTTAAGTTACATTTTTAGATAATTTAAGTTTACGTTTTAGTTAAAATAGTTTATTTAAGTCATTTTGTTTTATAAAATCACAAAAACATCATTTTAAATATAGTGATAGCGTTTATTTAATAGATTTTATCTTTTTAATTTCCTTTAATTTGCATTTAAGCCGTTTTAATTTGTTGGCTTTTCTGTAGTTATAATTAATTCACAATCTCCTTTTCCGTTCAAATCTCCCGATCACTACACGTTTGATAATCCATTGCACAGCTCGCTGGGACATAACGACCCGGGGAAACACTATACTCCTCAGATCTTATTGATTTCGTGCTTAAGCTGTTTTAAGTATTCTTACGCTTGCGTGAGAGAACTTGACGGTTTTGCGCGCATCAAGATCGTTCTCGGTTTTCGGTTCTCATACCCCAATATATCCCTCAATGTCTTGTCCAAGGCTTCAAACGCGTGATCGCCGAGTCATGGGCGCTTCATCCCATATTATCAACTCGGCTGTTTCATTAATTCTGCGGTGTGTGTTTTGTTTGATACCACATGTACTATTGTCCATTAACTCCAATGGAATCACAAATCTGCTATGAGCTGTCCTCCCTTCCGGTAGTAGTAAAGAAGCAATTCCTGTTTGAATTATAAAGGTTGAACAATTTAGGAGGTGTTTAAGAAGTTTAATATTGCTGTAATGAATAAACACATATTATATGATGTACCTGAAGATGCAACTGCAAGAACTATCATTCTTTCTGATCTTAGTTTTGAAATTATGGTCTTGTATAAAAATGTCTTTCCACTCCTCCGCCCATAAACAAAGTAAAACCCTCCTTTTTGGTCAGATATGACTGATAACTCTTTAGTAGATCGGATGTTGGTCATTTTTAGCATCGAATTGTCGTTCATGTTCAACCTTGCTTGTTTTCAGTATCAAAGTCCAACGCTTCTCTAATCAAGCGATTGTCCATGTTTGTTAGTAGCTTTGGGTTTGGTCTTGGGAGTTCTCGCAAATTGACTAAAGATCTTCCAAATCTGTATGCAGTTCCTCTATCTCCACCGAACAATAGTTTTGAATCATTCATTTGAAGCTCTAAATCTGGGTACACTGAAGTGTTTTCTTTGTTTGTGTAGAATATCTTCTAATAAAGCTTCCCGCTTTTCTTCCCATAATTGTCATTGGCTACTTACTTCACAAAAAACAATATTGTAACAAATAAGTCCTCAATTGAGGTGCTAATGCCCAAAATCTTGCTTCGATATAGCGTTGGTCCATTCCTTGTCATCATTGAGCAAGCCATATGCAAAGCAGACTTCCTTAAATGTCCGATATGTTATCTTGTTAACCGTCATCGGTGTTGAAAGGATTCGGGACCTTTGGCTATAGTCGTGTCAATCTGAGATAATAACGTTCCCCGATGCGGGGTTGGAATAAACCATCCGCCTATGGATTTTTTGTTTTCTAAGTTTCCAAATCCTTTCTTTTCATGCCATACATACTTTTTGAATTTGAGCATAAGTTAAACCCCGAGCTTCGGTTCACGTTTGTTTAGCTCAAACCACTCTGTAAACATAGTTATGTTGATGCCTTCCTTTCGAGCAATCTTTGGTAAGCTTTCGAATCACTTGCGTTATTGCATTTTGGTTGGGCGGTGGTAATTTAACTTCATGGTGATGGGTAGGCGTAATTGATGTCGAAAGAAAAAAGTCGCCATACTGCTTCACATGGGGCTAAGTAGCGACAATTCAAGAATTTCTTGATTTCATCAACTTCAAAAACCTTTGTAGGAACTGATGCATCACATTTTGTAATGTTTTCTTCGATGACAATGGTAGCTCGATCAGGCCCTTTGTTTAAGTATTTAAATAAGTACTTAATTGCCTTGATCTATTGCACCATTCTACATTTATGTGTGCTCGGTATAGCGAAGATATCGATTATAAGGAGCGACATATCTGTTATTGAAAGTGAACTTACCCTTTACAAAATTGACTTTATTATCTCTCCTGCGGAAATGTGGTAGCCATCCCCATCAATTGTTGTTTCTGGATAAAATGATTTAGGGAAATGTTTTGAACATTTTCCTTCTATGGTGCATGGGGCGTACTTTGCATCCTTCCCGCATGGTCCATGCAACATGTATTCAGTAACAACTTTGTATCCATCCGGATCATTTGTTGGGCATGGAATCTCTGCTTAAATTAGATCATCTACTTCAGCGCCTGTCTTACACTTGGCGTATTCCTCGAGCCACAGTAAAATATGTGCATGAGGCAAGCCACGTTTTTGGAATTCAATAACATAGACAACTGAAACGAAATATTTGAAATTTATTAGATACAAATCAAAATGGTTTAATGGAAAAGTCTTATTGACTCTTAGATATGGGTTGTATTACACGCACAACTATCGCCAAAATTTGTTTTTGTAAGATCATCCAACAACTCGATTAACTTTATTTTAAATAGTCGGTGCCAACTTCCAGGCGATCGTGTGCTTCGGCCAGGTATATCAGCAAGCATGTCTCCAATTTTCGGCCATTTGGGATTGGAAGTGAACGTGATGAACAGATCTGGATTTCCATATTGTCTACATAGAGCCATGGCATCTTGGTAATTCTGCATCATATACCTTGGGCTTCCTACAAAGCTTGAGGGCAAAACTATTCTTTTTCCAATTGCGGCCGCGTCAGTATCTCCTCTTGTGACAAAGATCAAACACATTATGGTAAAGATCCACACGTAGGTTGTCTTGATTCTTTCTCGTCCATTTAAGCCGTTGTTCTTCAATATTTGTGTATGCATCGACAAAAATTCTTTGGAATAGCGGCCTCCTCTCAAAGAAAGTAGTACCGGTTTTTCTTTCTTTGAATTATGTACTGTAATACTCCTTCATTGTAATGAATCCACGTATAGTTTGTCGTCCAATTGTATTGTTATGAAAAGGTATGCTATCATGGAATCCATCTTCTCCATATGGAAATAGTAAAGGATATTGGAGTGCCATGTAAGATGGATGCAATTCGATATCCTTTGCTTGCCGTGTCTTTATAGTTGACAATGATATCTCGTGAAGGATGCCTTACCAAAATCATTTGTAATTAGCGCAACTATTTCGATCTGATTGGTGTATTGTCTTGTCGTGCACTTCTTCTATTACTAATAAGTCATGTTGTAAGTTTGGAGTATCATGTGAAGCACACCAATCTCTTGCCATGCGAAATGCCTTTAGAATCGCACTTGTCTCATTTAGCATTGAAATGAGGCTCGACTATTGTTTCATCGACCGGTTTTACATTTCTTTATCAATAAAAGCGGACATGCGATTCTTAGGTTCATTCTGTGTGTCAAAAAGTAAAGCGGGCAAACTTTGGTTGTTCTCCTCATATTTGAGCGAGGGACCCAATAAGATGATAGTTTTGACCATTTATTCTAAATGTATATGGCCCGCGTCCTTTATTGATTGAGTTATCTATTTTGCTCCAAAAGATGTAAAGCAAAACATACTATTGTATATTCTAATTGGATCTCTAAATTTTGTTGCGGAAGAATCACTATAATCAGAAGCTTGTTTAACAAATTGGTGCTTCATTGAATTTGGAGAGCAGAACTTTACCACTTTGACAACAAAGGGAGAATGTTGGATTTAAAGGCTTGTAAGCCTTGGTAGTTCTTTCTTCATACCACATAGTTGCTGCACAATTAGAACATGTATACGATGGTGGGCCAATATTATGGTAAGAAACAGCAACCCCTTGTATAAATAAGAGTAAAAATGATAAGTGAGGTGCTTATTTACTTTTTAATTAGTGTAGTTTCAATTATATTGAGTAAAATTCATGGAAAAGATACCTCTAGATGTGAACCCTATGCTTTTATTGTTTTTTTTAGGCACTCGTCGCTTGACTTGTTCTAATATAATATCTCCGCTTTGCCTTTGGTAATTGGATGTAGAACACGAAAATTTATGTTTTACATTTAGCGTAATTGTCAAATAATTATACGACACATGATCCGAAATTTACCTTTAGATCTTTTGGCGGTTTTTAGGCATGTTGGGCTGAAACCCCTTTTTTTTTAGTATTTTCCTGTTGTTTCTCGAATTGTTGTTGTTTCGGACAAATTTTTAAAAAGTTTAGCACAGGTGAATTGATGATTTTTGTATAAAAATATATATGTGTTTCAGTTTACCTGATTCCTGCGTTGTTAATTCTGTTATTTTGAGACCACGGTAACTCTCGAGTTTTCCATCGATCGATTTTTGTATGTGAATGAATTGTTATAGAGTTGTGTATTATGTCTGAGAGTGATGGAATCTCTGTTTGCTTCATGAATGAATTTGGGACTGAAATAAAGCGATAATCCTAATTACATGAACAATTTAAATATATAGTTTCATTTATATTGATGCTTGTTGGTGTTGTACATGTAATTAATGAACATATCAATATATAGAGATATAGAATTAAGAAGATCAATAGGTCGCCTTTTGGGATTTTGTGATGTAAATGTTATAATGTAGAATTAAGAAGATCAATAGGTTGCCTTTTGGGATTTTGTGATGTAAATGTTATATTTATTGATTGTTAATATGAAAGATGTTTTAGATTTTGGAAGATGTTAGTAGGCTTTTGGTATTTTGTGATATAAATGTTACATTTATTAATTGTTAATATGAAAGATGTCAGTTCTTGTAAAATATTATTGTTATGCTGAAAGTTTGTTTTACTTAGGAACATGATTGTTAGTTTGTTGGATGAAGTGATATTTGGAATATTCTAGGAGTTATTTTAACTTTTTGTAAAGTAGTATTGATATGACAGGTAGATTTATTTAGAGTCGTGATTGTTAGTTTTTTGGACGAAGTAGGTTATTGTTCTTTTTTTTACATGATTACGGATTTCTATTCATTCAAGAGATTTTCCTAGACTTTTCAATATAATACACTCATAAGTGTTGCCATTTAATTTTGCAATTGTATATAGATACTAAGATAGAAATATGGTATTATTCAATCTGTGATCATTACACAATCACTAACAACCTTCCATTGATTAATATCTAAAATTGTAATCTTGAACATTCATAATTTAGTTTATAATAATTTGTTAAAATTCTAAAACTTGCATATCAATTTCCTCCTAATCTTGGTTTCATTGTCACCATCATAATCACCATCCATCTCTTTAGAGTCCGAAATATTGCTTGGATATATAACCCTGAATGGAGTAGCTTCAATTGTTGTTGTTGGGCGAAGTTCATGTTTTTAATCTTTTGTATCTAGCTTTGAAGTTTCTCGTCTCAACTTTTTAGTGGTCGGAGAAAGTTTGTAATTAGGATTTTCTTGTACTCGCCTCCTTTCTTCTTTCAACCTTGTTATGATTACGTGTAATCATCAACTATTGCACCTCCATTTTCTTCCTATAATGCAAGTGAATTTTGTCAATAACATAAAACATAAACATAAAATGTTAGGTTCACTTGAATTCGACCGAGAGTGCTAATTAATAAATCTAAGCTTTAGTTTACGATATGGCCAACGCTAAAACCCTTATCTCTACGTAACTGTTTTAAAGCAGTTAAACCAACATTTAGTTGTTTGCAAGCTTGACTATTGGTAGATGAAAATCTTGAGCAATCAACGTGTTGCTCGGCCGTGATATTACTTCATTGTGTGCGGCTGGGTCCGTGATATTAGATTCAATTGTTGTTGTTGAGCCCAAGTTCATGTTTTTACTTTTGTTGTGTCTGGCTTTGAAGTTTCTCTGTCTCAACTGTTTTGTGATTGGAGAAAGGTTGTAATCAGGATTCTCTTGTACTATCCTCCTTTCTTCTTTCAACCTTGTTATGATTACTTTTGTGTAATCATCAACTGTTGCACCTCCATTTTCAGCCTATAATGCAAGTGAATTTTGTCAATAACATTGGATGTTATAAGATCACTTATTTATAAATGAATTTACACTTTCTTCTTGTGAAATGATATCATTGCATTATACATAACATTGATAAAGATAAACATAAAATGTTAGCTTCACTTGAATTCGACCGAGAGTGCTAATTAATAAATCTAAGTCGCTCACTTACGATATGGCCAACGAAAACCCATATCTCTGTAATTATTTTAAAGCAGTTAAACCAACATTTAGTTCTTTGGAAGCCTCGATTATTGGTAGATGAAAATCTTGAGCAATCACCGTTTTGCTCAATTCCATGATACTTGAATGTGGATATTGGATGTGTTTGTGGATAAAGAACCGAAAGTGTATTCATAGAGTTTAGAATGTGTCATTTTAAAGCCATATTAAGCTATTCATATTTCACAGAGTTACAAAAATTCTTATAACTTCCATTTACCCATAAAGTATATTTATGAGATATTAATTAGTTTTTGGCTATTGACATGCTTATGCTTTTGTATTGATGTTTAAATCAGAGCATTACATACATATATTTATACCATTATATGTAGGCAAATAAACATATAAGAGTCCTTTGGAAGTAAGTAATTATTAATATAGTAATTTGTAAGTTGGTCATTTGTTAGAGCACAGTAAGCACATATTTGTATAACTATAAAAGATTGGAATTTAGAACAAACAAGCGATAAGAAAAGATATTATTCATTAAATAAAACACAAACCTGAAAGATAAGTTATTTGTGAATAAGGCATAAACTCACGATATGTAACAATATCTCGTGATTCATCTTATTATTTTTTTTTAACAATCTATTTGTTGAGTTCTTCAATCTTCTTGTTCTTTATCATGCTTCATTACAGGATGATCTCGCATTACATATTTTGATTGGAAATTGTGTGCATTTCATTTTGAATGGCCATCTATTCATGGTTAATGTGAATTTAATTCTTGGTATTACAACCATGTCTCCTAAATTTGATCCAAATGATGATTTACGCCTCAATAATAAATCGTCCAAACCGCTTGATAATTAGGTGGGTTCCAATGCACAAACCCTTACTTGGATCCACATTTCTAATGAGCACAACTCGAGGTTTTTTTTAGCCTCGGCATGTGAGGAGGCATAAGTTGATTACTGTAAGATGTGACATAGTGATGGGGTGTCTTGTTTGGAGGATATGAGTTTGTTATTTATATAATGGTATAGAATGATTAAAAAGCTCAAGTATTTATTTTTGAGAAAATGAAAAGCACATGTCGTTATAATGATAATTTATTAGTGTTTAGTTATCCTTGTATCGTTGATAGTACTTATTTATAACTGTTAAAATCTTGGGACTGTTGATAGTACTAATTTATAAGTGTTAAAAAGTTGGAAATATTTACTGGCATCAAATTTGTCAATTTAAAATAGAAGTTTAATATGAAGTTTAATCAAGTAGTTTAAATTATTGATATTCAGTTATGCAGTTAGGTTACTGGCGTTACTCCATAAGTTATTAATGTAGTATAAATAAGTGTTGGTATGTAGATTTTATTATGTAACAAAAGTGTTAAAGTCTTGGACCGTTGATAGTACTAATTTATAAGTGTAAAAACTTGGAAAGATTTCGCCATCAAATTTGTCAATTTGAAATAGAAGTTTAATATGAAGTTTAATTAAGTAGTTTAAATTATTCATATTGAGTGCTAGTATAAATAAGTCTTTGGTATGTAGTTTTTATTATGTAACAAATCAAGTAATAATAAATTATTGTGTTATTCAGTCATGCTTATGACTATTGATAGTATCAATTAATAAGTTTTAGAATATTCGATAATGACGGATCTGTTATAAAATTTGTAAATTTAAGATAGAAGTTTAATATGAAGTTTAGCAAAGTTGTGTAAATCATTTGTAGAAATTGAATAATGTTATTCTACATTTGTTGAGTCTGAACATGGGAACAAAGACAATTCATTGGAAATATGAAAATTGATTCTGAACATGGGAACAAAGACAATTCATTGGAAATATGAAAATTGATAAGTAACGATAACTATTTTCTTAAGGTACCAAACTATTGTCTTAAGGTGCGAAACTTCATGATCCTATTAACTATTAGGATCAACTTTATTACATTTTCCTAACTATTTATTCATTGTTTGCTTGACTCATCGTGTCTTGTATCATTTCGATGCTTTCAATGACTTAATTGCTTCATGTCTATTCCTCGTCGGACGACGCAACAACCAACCTAAGTAAACAATGTAAGAAATTGACATGTTAAGATTTTAAACAATATCAATGCAATGAGATAATTAACATTGGATACATACTTCTTTTTAGCTTCTTTTTTTTCGATCCTCCAACTTTGACTTTTATTTGTTTCTCATCATCGATTATGCGAATCCTCAACAACAAACCTATAATAATAAGGCAATAAGTAAGAATGTAATATATAGTGCAATAACAAATTAAATAACTGAAATCTGGACCTTTTTCTTCATTCCTTCCTCTATTTCAAGATCGAATCGACAATGTCATCCCTTAAATAACACAATTTTATATGTCATATAAGCGGTTGTATTCAAAAGTATTTCGGATGTAAATCAATGAAGTATTGCGACCTTTTTGGACTTTTGTTCAAGAGACTTTAATGGGTAGGATGATAGGTCATCTCGTTGATTTCTTTAACATATGCTTCTTAGAAGCGACATCTTGCCCTCGCTTTCTTCATTTATTTCAAAGAATCGATTGATCAACATCAAGCGATAATTTCTTTAACTTTCGTTTCTTAGAAGCGAATGTTGGTCCGCTTTCACTTCTTCTATTTGATGTCGGATTGCTCAACATCATCCTTAAATAATAGAACCATAAATGACGTAAGGAGTTGTATTTTAAACTTTTCCAACATATGTATGTAGGAATCATTGTCAAATCATTGACTTACCCATTTTGTTGTGTTCATCGATGTTGTTTCGAGCGACAATTTGCTCAACTGTGCTAGAATTGCCACATTCATCGAGACTCACAGTGCGTAATAATTGCCGAACACGTGAAACTCTCATAGTTACCATGCTCATAGTAAGTATGTGTTTTATCTCCAGTTGTGGGTTGTGCCTACAATATCAGTTATGGCACGCGGCAATACAGCGTGATTTTCTGAATCCTGCAAACGAAGATAAGGTTAGGGGACATTATTACAACACTCTTTAATATTATTAATTTACCTCAGCCTCTGTTCCAAAAAGTGAGGATGCTGGATGTTTAACCAATTCTATGGCAGTCTCGTCAAACAGAACAACTATAGTCCGTTCCGTCTCATCAGATACACCAAGCTCAAGCATGTACCTGCACAACCAATATTACAAACCAAATGTGGTTGATTAATACTGTTGTTAGTTCAACATTTTTAAAAACAAATCAATAATGGTTGCTAAGATAGGGCAACACCTTATAAGCGGATAATCAGAAGTTGTGTTACACCCATCACACCAGAATCTTCCATCCTGCCTGGTGAGTCCTTTTTTACATGTTCCACCTCCACACGATGGATAGTTCCATCCCTTTCTAGTTATGACATTGTCTATCCTCACCTTACAGATGAATGTGGAACTCTGTAAAAAGAAACATGACATCATTATGTAGCAATGGTCTGTAATGACACTAACAAAACATTTGAGAAGAAGATGAATACATCATTTTGCCTGTTTCTTGCCCACATCAGCACATTCTCAAGGGTACCGGGCTTTGAGTGCAGAGTGATCAACAGTACAATATCCTTCCTTTGGTTCACACCATCGCAAGTAACATGAATGGTAATGGCTAAAAGATCCAAGTATTATAAAATGCATGTAAGATGTAACTTTGATTACCTAGCGCCTCCTTTAAAACGTTTGGTGGGATGTCATCATCATCCGTAAGCAAGGAGGAGGAAGTACTGACAAATACAAATTTGTCTCGAAGGTAAACACAAAACCGAGTTAATTTTGCCATGGTTTAAATGTTGATGAAACATAATGATAGATGCACCCTTACTATTGTAAAGTCTAGCATTAGCGGGTTAGAATCACGACACACCCAGTTTGCTTGGTTTTCATTTCTACCAATACCGCTTAGCCGCCCCATGGGTAACCCTAATTGATTGCCATTGTTTAATCAAACACAAACACTACAATTTCATTAGCATTATATGGTTTTTGTAACAACAATAGAAAAGAATACGTACTTTGGTTTGCAAGATAGAAATCAAGATTCCGAGAACACATTTTCCGGTAGTGGTCCTACCAACATTGGTGGCGTAACCAATAACATCGTAAAGTGGTACTAAATCACAACTCTACTTATAATCTGAAAAAAAATCTGAAAATATTTAAGAAATACGTCCTAACCAATGAGGAATTTATTGTCAGTGGGTTGATGGTTCTCAAAAGCTACCAATTCAAAAGGATGTCGGACAAAACCATCCGGTTTGAATGCAGCTTTCCTGACAGTAGTTGACCCATCAAATTCAATCATCCACGCATAGTCCTTCAAAACCCGGTACTCATCCTTATTTGCAATGACAGTAAAGTCTTTGATTGAATAAATCATGCCATCTTTTAACTTGTCCACAAAATTATGGGAAACGCTAGCCTTTGAAGTACAATGCATGATATTCCCCTGAAGGAACAAAAAATAAGAATTTTAGTGAATAAAGTACATGACCACTATGCATGTTTATGGTTTTTTATTTTTTATAAAAGCTATATTTGTAATTGTAAGTATTTTCTCAACTTGCGAGTCACCAACACCTAACTTACCTTCCCATCGAGACAATGAAATCAGACTTATATAACGGCCGGTTCTAGCATTCACATCCCATCTCCTACATATCATGACAACTATGGTTCCCGAGACACCCATCTCCAATGCATCAAGGAAAAGTCGGTTGTTTGCATGGGTGGCCTTCGTGAAGGTATGATGTTGGTTTCATTTGCTGGCTGGTCTGTTTGCCATTATGATGTATGAGCAAATTTGAGTGTATGAGCAAATTTGAGGTGTATGAATCTCCATAAATCCACATGAAATTTATAGAGGTGACTTACTTTACGGGTTGGTGTTGTGGCGATGAATAACATGGTATTAATGGAGATCTTTCATATTCTTTTGGCCATGTTTATGTACCATAATTGCAAAATTATTTCACATCAATATGCGACCTCCTTGAGCTACACCTGTAATGAATATGCTCGCAATCAATTTGACATCAATATCGACCTCCTTGAGCTACCTCATTGAATATGCCGCAATCAATAAGCGAGCTTTGAGTTGCTCGGAATGAATATGCATTTGTGTAGAAATCACATGTGAAAGCTCTATATAACAAAATCAATTCATGAAACATTTATTGACATCACTTTGCATTTATAACACAACTTAAGCTTTTAGTATATAAGATATACATACATACGCTTATTTTTTTTCTTTTAGATAAAAACCTTTACTAAAATTGAGATATAATATCTCTTTGTCTTCTCTTCCACACACGACAAAACAAAAGCACAAGAACCGTGAAATAAGATATCAAATATTCTTCTTCAACCTCTAGACTGCCCTAGTAGGCCGAATCTCCCAAAGAGGAAAACCCAACATGTTTCTTCCATCATATTCTCTTCTCTCTTACCAAAACCATGAAAGTTTTGTTTCTCAAATCCCTCCTTTGATGCATGGCTACCCTTCGAATGAATCCAAGAAAAATCAAGATAAAACCACCCGAGAGAAGCATATCTCCACACCAATCTATCTTGAGCCAAAATCCAAGATTCGCCTAGGTTTTGGAAGTTAACCAAATCCGGCATCAAACCAAGCCACAAGGAGAGAAAGATAGTCAAGCTCCTTCCCAAGATACTTCCTTTATCTCTAGTAGAGATGCAAACGCCCCAAATTCAGTTCCTAATCAATTTTACCAAAAACTAGGGTTTTCAAAAATTGATTTGGGGGTTTTGCAATTGGGAGTGTGTTGGAGCTAAATCAAGTTTCGTTTGGTTGAAACCCACGAAGCCACTTTCGATCTTCACCCATCACCTTTGAGTTGAGGTTATTAATCTTCCTTGTTGTTATGTTTTTTTTTTTTTTTTTTTTTTTTTTTGTTGTTGTTATGATGTTAAGTTGGTAACTTGTATCAAAATGTCATTATAAAATTTGATTGTGTTTATCTTCTTTAATTGTTTTATGTCGAAAAATAAGATGTCATTTGGGTGTTGTGTTGAGTTTCTGTCGAGAGTATGAAACAAGAAAAGTACATGAGTCAAGTGTTGTAAAATCTTCTTGGAACACAAACTGATGCTCGTATTTTCCTTCAGCCGACAATCGAGTCGTTTAAAATGAGTCGAACCATGTTATAACCGTACCTAAGCTTGAGAAACATGTGTGTTATCTTAGTGTCATGTGAATCGAATTTATGTTGTGAATCTTGTGTTTAAACTGTTATGTATGCTTAGGAATAAAAACCAAGTCGAGTGTGCTCATTTGCTAAAATATATTATGAGTACTCTATGTTTTGACAAGGTCCGTGATGGTAAAGTACTTGACGGAATGGAACCGAATTGAGTAGTACTCAACTAATATATGATTTCGTCACACCTTACTCTCATTCTTCGATTAATGGGTTAGTCTAATACCTCCTTGAATTGAGTCTCGTTAATGAGTCATTTCCATTTAGTCAATTCATTTTCGATAGGCAAACTTGTCATCAAAATAGATACGCTTGAGACTATATAAGTGAGTCGACAACTTCACTTTGGTAGTACCATAGTGATGGGTCATATTCACTAGTCGAGAGATTCGGCATCACAAGTTGGAGCGTGAACAAACAAGTACGTCTCGAGTCAAGTAGCTTATGTTAAACTCCTATAACTAAAGTTGGATTCTTTTGGCAACAAAAATCTGGAAAAGAGAAGTACTCTAAATATTTGGTTAACACAAACTGTAGTAATACATGTTGGACCAGTCTTGTTTTCTTTTTTTTCTTCCATTCGTGTGAATCACAATTAGGCCACGGCCCAAGTCATAAGACTTGGTAATATAAAAGAGTTGTTAGTTAGTTTGGGCCCAGGCCCAAACCGGGTACCCAACTGCTGCCAACACCGGGCCACAGCCCACGAGTCTTCGAGCGTCCGGTTGAGTAATATAAACTAACTCACGAGATAAAGATTTAAACGTAAAACAATTGTCCAACGATGAATGAGTTTACATCCGCGTACACAAAAATATGCTACATAGTTACATATAAGCATACACGAGTTGACATTTAAACAAGAACAATGCTTATATTTTGAGTCGACAATTACCTTAAAACATAATTTACTTAAAATTTGTCTACGTCAACGTTTAACGCCAATATGTAAATAAATGCATGTCAAGTAAAATTCTCGTTAAGAACTATATATATTAAGATCAAATCTTGATAAATAAATAGAGATCACTATATTATTTTATGGTCCATTAAAATTGGGAGACTTCAAATTTAACTCAAGTATTTTTCTAAATACAATTAGAAAATAAATTGATTATAACTTTGACAACACCATTTGTGTCAACTTAAATAAGTATATGTACATTTATATACTTACTAGTGGAACCTTGTAATTATTTATCAAAACAAACTTTGAATTTCAAAATCATATTAAGGTCAATATGAAAAGTATATATATATACTTCGTATACTTACTAGTAAAATTATTTTAATAATCTTTACAAACTAAAGTTTAGTTTTGATACAATTAAACTATTTTGAGTAAGCGATACTTAAAACAATGAACTAAAACATTGCCCTCCTTATCTAGGTCGCGTGTCGGTGCCGCTTCACAACAATCACTAAATCCCACTTTTGGATTGCACATTTGCTAAGGTGAGTTTTCATAGCCCCTCTTTTACTTGATAAACTATTTTATACATTTTGGGGTGAGAAATATGCAAAACCTTTTTATGAACCTAAACTATTACATGATTACTATTACGTGGTTTAGCCTAAGCCCTTATGTCCCTAGAGATTTCCCTTTTCATGAACCGTCAATTCCCCATTGGGAAATGCGAATGTTATAAATAGATCTATTGAGGGTGACTCCTCCGTTCGGTTGGCCATGCTTAGGCCAAGGCGAAACGTATACCATGTCGAAATCGAGTGTTAAGGGACAAAACACTCGCTATGGGCCCCTATATTGTATGACATCTTTTAGCATACAGAAACTGTCGTAGTATCGGTTGCATGAACTTAGAGCTAACGTAATAGACATTCATCCATATATCATTATATTCATTGTAATGATATATGACTTTGCTTATGGTCCAAACTTACTATTTTAACTTAAACCTATGAACTCACCATTTTTAGTGACCTTTTAGCATATTTTCTCAGGTGCTTAGTTGTGATCATGGATGCAAGGCAAGAGGCGGATAAATGGTCGTAGTAATTTCTAAAGAAGTGTTTTTACACAAAAACGATGTTTTTATATTGGGACCACTGAACTTATGGGATGTGCCCATTTATCTAAACAATGTTGTAAGAAATTGTTTTAAACTAATTTATGAAATTAAACGTAGTATGTATTCCGTTCTTTATTACTTGTGTTGTGATTCACCAATTTCGTAACGCTCCCCAATAACACGTATGCTTCCGCTAAACCAAATTTGGGGGTGTTACATTGATGTAAAATCTCACCTGTCGTACGTTGAAATCCACCTTTCGGGCTTAAATTCCATGCAATCTTCTCCCCATATTGATTTCATCCTCCCTATGGTATAATAGCATAAAGCAACTGGGGTGTTATAATACACTTGGAAGAATTGGAGTTTTGTGTAACATGATTCTATACTTTTATTCTAATTTTATTGTAATAACTTATCCCACATAGGTACAAAGGAAGAACAAGGGTTAATATACAAAAAAGTTACTAAACTTTCAAAAACAATTGTCCTAAGTCACTAATGTTTATCTTCTGTCATCTAGGTTACTATACTTCACGGGTTTTTCACATATGTTACTAAACCTTTTTATATGTGCCACCCTAGTCACTACATGGAAGGGCAACCGGTTGTGGCACATATGTTACTAAACCTATACAAACAAGTCACTAAACTTTGCGAAAAATTTGTCCTAAGTCACTAACGTTTCATTTCTGTCATCTAGGTTACTATACGTCCGTTTTTTTTACGGTTTCGTCCGTTTTCATCCCTTTTATGTTTTATTCGTTTTAACCGTTTTTACGTTTCATCCGGTTTTACGTTTTCGTCTGTTATTATACGCTTTTGTCCGTTCTTATCGTTTTATCGCTTTATACAAATTTTATAAGTTTTATTCGTTTCGTCCGTTTTGTCCCATTTTACGTCCGCTTTTATCGTTTTATGTTTTCATCCGTTTTATATGGTTTTGTACAATTTTATCGTTTTATTCGTTTTCACACGTTTTATTCGTTTCATCTGTTTTATATCGTTTCGTCATTTTTTACGTTTTCGTCCATTTTTCTTATGTTTTGCTGCTTTTCTATGTTTCATTCATTTTCGTCCCTTTTTATGTTTGAAAACATAAGAAAAAGGCTAAAACGTAAGAAAATTGGACTAAAACGAAGAAAACGGATAAAACGTATAAAACGGATGAAAACGAATAAAACGGATGAAAACGAATAAAACGATAAAAATGTATAAACCATATAAAACGGACAAAAACGATAAAACGGATGAAAACATAAAAAATTATAAAACGGACGTAAAATGGGACAAAACGGAAAACGATAAAACGTATAAAAAAGGACAAAAACGTAAAAAAACAAACAAAAACGTATAAAAACGAATGAAAATGAATTAAAACGTATAAAAGGTGTATAAAATCATATAAAACGTAGTGACTTAGGACAAATTTTTCGCAAAGTTTAGTACCTTAGATGACAGGAATGAAACTTTAGTGACTTAAGACAAATTTTTCGCAAAGTTTAGTACCTTAGATAACATGTGCCACAACTTGGTGTGTATACACGTCACCTTCGTAACCGGTAACAATAGGTTGTCTCACTATTGGTATCCAAGATAACCGGTTACCTAAAGTATAGTAACCTAGATGACAGAAGATAAACATTAGTGACTTAGGACAATTTTTTTTAAAAGTTTAGTAACTTTTTTGTATATTAACCCGAAGAACAATAAGATCTTTATATATTCCAAATGTAACAATCAAGTTAACCAGATAAGAGAGAGTATCACAAAATCATGTTTGTGATGCTTGCACTTGTTTTGGTTTTTATTTATTTATTTAGGTTTTGTTTCTTGTTTGACTGTAATTATTTACGTATTAAAATGCAACGCCTATTTTAATCTTTGTATAACACCATATAAAATGTTAGATCAAAATGTTAGATACATAACACCATATAAAATTCTTTTTAGATCGATTGATAACAACATAAATCGAAAATAACGTAACACAACAAACTTAGATAAAACCCGAGCTTCGCTACACATTTATTTTTCATACAAGTTAATGGTTGACATTACGAATAGTAAATAACGGTTAACAATTGTATATATTCTTAAAATGAATAAATAAATAATGTTAATACGATTAATATGATAAGTGAAGAAGCTAACAAGAAAAAAAAAATGCTATAACCACTAAATTTTACACGAAGATTTTCACACTATGATGTGTAACAAAATTAATTTGCTACAAAAGAAAGAGTTGGTGAAGGAATAGAGAGAAAAATTGTGTAAGTTTCATGACACATCATTGTGTGAAAGTTCTTATATGAATATTACTCCGTATGTAATTGTAGCAAATCTCGATGATCGATGATCGTCAATATATCCCTTGGGGTACGATACAAGATATTGCCACCGGCGGCTGCATTAAGTGAATCTTGATCGGTTTGCATTAAAGCATTGTAGAATATATCGATCTGGAGTAATTCCGAGAAACCATGATGTGGGCATTTCCATAGGAGATCTTTGAATCTTTCCCATGCCTCACCAAAACTTTCACCAAAGCGTTGCTGGAAGTTTGTAATCTCGTTCTTAAGATTTTCCGTCTTAGAATAAGGAAATAAACGATTTACAAATTTTGAAACGAGATCTTCCCAAGCAGTGATCGATCGAGGGGGTTCTTTTTCGAGCCAATTCTGAGCTGCCCCCTTGAGAGAAAATGAGAATAGCATCAACTTAATTGTGTCATGAGGAACATCCCTATATTTTATGGTTGAAATTAATCTATCAAACCATCGGATGTGAGCATAGGGATCGTCCCTCTCAAAACCATAGAATGAATTTGACATAATTAGTTGAATTAAACCGGTTTGTATCTCGAAATTTTACGAAAGAATCTCAGACAACAACAACATCTTCGTAACCCTCGGTGGGTACTTGGAGCATTTCGAACATCGCACGCATGTCCGCCATTAGAATTAAACATATAGAGGATAAGAGGAGAATCAAATGGTTGAGAGGATACGAAGAATAGAATTAAACGGCAAAGAGGGTAAGAGAAATAGAATCAACGAATAAGAGGAATGAGAAGAATATTTTTGGGGTTTTATAAATAGAAAACATAAAAGGAAAATAAATTTTGAAAAGGAAAATATTTTTGGGTTTTGGATTTTTATAAGAAAATATAAATATATAAGGATGGATGGTATGAACAAGAGTGAATATTCAAATCACTAATCTGCTAGACGGAAGATAATCAAGACTGACTCACGGCGTGCGCCAAAAATTTGATCTGCAAAAGCGCTAAGGTTTTCACAAGCTCGCCACTTGTGAATGGCGGACAGAAGAAACTTAAAACAGTTTGAACACGAACTCAATGAAGATCGGGGAGTATAGTGTTTCCGGTCGTTATGTCGAGTAATGCAATGGATTATCAAACGTATAGTGATCGGGAGATTTGAGCGGAAAGGAGATTGTGAATAATTATAACTACGAAAAAGCCCATAAACTACGAGGGCTTAAATGCAAATTAAAGAAAGTTAAAAGATAAAATCTATTAAATAAACGCTATCACTATATTTAAAATGATGTTTTTGTTTTATGTTTTATAAAACGGAATTAAAAACTACGTTACGTCTGAATAAAAGCGTGAAACTTATACAATATAAATCCTAAAAATATGAAAAATACATTTTACAATCCTAATGATAAAAGAAAATTTATAGAAAAAAGAAAATTATTTTTATAACTATTTATTTAATTATTAATAATTAAAAACTATTTTTAACTATTTAATAATTACCTAAAATACAAGAAATTAGGAAATAAACCTAGAAAAATAAAATTATGAATTATAAAAATCTAAAATATCAAAATAGAATTTTCAAAACTATTTTTGTAATTTTATGATTATTTTTTCTATTTTCTAGGAATTTTAAACTATTTAAAACTAATTAAATTATTTAAAAATACAATTTTAACTAAGAAAATATGGAAAAATACTTTTTGGCTTTTATATTTATCTTAACTTAATAAAAATGAAAATTATTTTTTGAAGCTTTTCTTAATTATTTGTATTTAAAACTAATTAAAAATGCTTAAAAACTAGTTTAAATTAAGAAAAATAGCAAAACAACTTAGAAAAATCTGAAAATTTCAGGAAAAGTCTAAAACATTATTAAGAAGCTAGGAAAAATAGAAAAACATGGGGTAATGTGTAGAAAATTGTAATCGATGAGTAAGTGCTTATTGAAATAAGCACTCAAGTAGCAAATGGAATCCAAAGGGCACCAAACCAAAACAGAGGCAATATTATGCTAAAGGAACTCAAATTAAACAAGATTAAACTATCCTAATCCTCTAAACCACAAGCTAGCACAGATTTGATATAAAAGCTATAAGCTAAAAAGCAGGATCCAAGGTCTACTTTAAGCTACCTTGACAGCCACAATTTAAGCTAAAATGAAAACAAGCAATTGGGACTTGGAAAGGACCTGTGTGAGATCTTGTAAACCAAAGATAAGCTCAACACAAGCTCTCATGAGCTTCTTGTGAGCTCTGCAAAACTGTGTAAAACCATGCGGACACTGATGCCCCTGCTGAGGGACTTGGTCTCATTTAACAAGCTCTTTTGAGGCTTAAGGAAAATTCACAAAATTATGCAAAATTGACAAAAAGAAACTAGACCAAGTGAGCTTTTTAAAACAACAGATTTCATTGAATTTGATTCAAAATGAACCCATGAAAATCCTCTTAGAATGGCTCAATGAGATTTGTGCATTATTTGACTTTTGACAAAACTTAAAAGTTTGACTTATTCCAACTTTGATCATGATTTGTAGACTGGAAATGATGTATTAAGGTGAAAGGAAACTAATGCAAGCTAAGTTTAGGTAATTTGAACACAAAACAAGAATTTAACCTTCAAAAATCCCAATGATGTAATCTGTTATGATAATTGATAGATGATTTTGACTATAGGGTAACAAGCTCAAAAGTAAGACAGATATGACATATTTAGAGCTAAATAAACTTAAAACAACAAGAGTGGAACACCGAGCAGCCCTGAACTCAGATTCAATCTTGATCCAAACACACCTATAATGACCTGGTTTGCAAATTCAATAAAGCTAACTAGTGATTCCACTTGAACCAATGACTAAACCGAGCTTAATTATCTTTAATATAACTAAACAAACAAGTAAAGCAGAAAACACCAATTCCAACACAATATGCAAAATTACTTGAAAAGTGAAAATTGGATTAACACTCACGAGATGTTCAACTAGTGTTGCGGGCTAAATCAAACCCCAAGAACCACTTCACTAATCTGTTTAAACCCACATCCATCCTCTGCATCACCAAATTCATCACCATTTCCAACTTGAGCCTAACAGTTGACTTTTGTTGACTATGGATCAAATTAACTTGAAAATGATTCAAAAGCTTTTCAAAAGCTATAAATGACTTAAGTAAACTTGTTTAAGCTTTCAAAGCGGTTTGAATCTTAAACATAGGTATTTAAAACTAAATTTGCAACTTGGTGGAATTTTGAACATCAAATTTAATTGAAGCCTTGAAATAGAACTTGAAACATATGATATTGATACAATAACTTAAGTTTAGTACATAAAAGCAGAGAATTAAAGTTTTCAAACTAAACTAAGACATTTAGGTAAAAACGACATTAAGGAAAAAGAAATAAAACTAACTACTACTCCCATTGCTTCTTTCTTGCTCTATTTATACTCCAAGTTGTCTTCTTCTTTCTCTCTCTGCATATCCCACCATAAATCCTGACTCTTGGATCATTTTTGAGTAATCTTGGCCCTTCATGTGTTTTGGCGGGAAATAGGATATTTAACAGCTGGAGTTGAGACTAGCAACTAGGGGGTTGGAGGTAGGTAGGATGATGAGGAGGGGGGACAAGGATTGTGATAAGGTGAGGAGGGCTTGAGTGTAGCAGAGATGTTTGCAGAACTCAAGTGGGGAGGGTGGAGTGTTTTTGGCGCCAAGGGTCTTTTGACCAGTGGGTTTGACCAGATAATATAATAAAGGGGGTTCAAAAGGCTAGGTGGGGGGTGAGGCTTATGAAAGGGTCCAAAATTAGGTTTAAGGTTTTAATAATTAGAGGGACCAATTGTGTAAATCTGAAAATTGCAAGGACCATTACTGGCAATTCTGCCAAGATGCTCCAAGGACTAAAAGTGATAATCTCAAAAAGTACAGGGACTAATCTTGACAATTTCCAATTTCCAGGGGCCATTTCTGCCAATTTTCAAACTTGGAGGACCAAACTTGTAATTTTCTCAAACTTTTGATATTTTTCACCAAAGGACTAAATTTGACAACTTATGATTTTAAAAGGACCTTTGGTGACTTTTCTTTGAAATTATGTGCTCAGGGATGATTTTGATAATTTTGAAACTTGGGGATGAAGCGCAATTTTGCAAATTTGATATGTTTTTCATCCGATTTTGATATTTTGCATTTAAAACACATAAAACAACGATTTGTGATATTTTGATCATTTTGATGTGTTTCGAGTGTTTCGGATGAATTTGCGGTTTATTTTGTACAAAATGATGAGTATTTAGACACTCATCAATCCCCCATTACTAAGATATTCTAGTCCCTAGCAATGATTTGAGAAAACATAATGGATTTTAAACTCTTTACCAAAAGCCATTACTTGGAGTAGCCAAATGTTTCGATTCAGTAAGAACCATGGTGATGTGACGATAACCATGTGATTTTGAGCAAACCACCACTTTCAACGGTTTGATTTTGTCTTTACCGAAGCCGTACCCATACGGACTAGCCAACTCTTAGATAAATTATCGATTATTATCTTTGGTGAGTCGATTACAATTATGGTTTTCCATTGCTTTCTGTTGCCATAACCTTTCTTTCTTTAGCTCCAAAATAAATTTAGCTCAAGATCGGTTGCTTTAGTATTGTCTTTAGCGATTTGGATGCTTTTCATGTTCTTTGGTATTGAGCTAATATATTTTCACCTTTGCACCCAAAAATAAATAAATAAATAAATAAATAAATAAATTTTACCCTCCGCTAGTTGACTTCCCCTTACTCAATCATCACCCACACCCCTATAACACCTCACTATACTAATGATTTGTTCAAATATATTAAAAGCACACACTAATACACACGCCACTAACAAAAAAACACACTTTCTTTCTTATGTTAAGTTATAAGGGAGTCACTGAATAAGGTGTTTTATGCCATCCTTATGCGTGATTATTGGAACATCATAATGGTGGTGGCACGTAGTTTTTTCTCTCAAGCGTGAGCTTTATAGCTCGCTATGACTAGCTGAACGGACTTTTAACATATAAAGAGAACTAAATGACATGTGTTAACCCTTTCCTTTATGTTGAGAATGACATTATCATATATATGGCATCACTACAAGTATCAGGGCTTTTAGCTATGAGAAACTTCTAGCCACGATGATAGTCGTCGCTAAAAGTCCACTAAACGATAAATAAGCGATTTTCAACCTTTTACTCCGACAATAACTTTTAGCGACGACAAAGACGTCGCTAACACTTTTTTCGTGGCTAAAGGTGTTTCGTCGCTAAAGCAATTTGAACTCGGGTTGCTCGGGTTCAGATCAATTTGGGTTAGGTCAACTCGGGTTCGAGTTAGCCTGAATATGAGTAAAATGGTTGTAAAGTTGCCTATTTGTTCTAGTTTGGATAAATAATTTATAAAAAATATATTAAGAAAAAAAACACTTATTCATGTTAAAAGGGTCGACCTGAACCCAAGTTATCAAGAAAATATTTAACCCGATACCCGACCCTCTTTAGCATTCGGATTATTCGGCTTGACGTGAACCGAATAAGATTACCCGAGGAACCCGACCCGATTAGACTTTTTATTCAAGGAAAGCCCATTGGGTTTAACCAACAGCCATACAAAACAGGCCAAACCAACCCGACTTTCTAACCCTTTACAAAAGACCCCCAATAAATCTCACTCTGAAAATCTATTTAATCAAAAATCACACAAAACCTAAAGTGCAAAAAAATCGATAAAAAAGATGAATAATAACAATTCATCACCAGTGGAATCGCTAGTGAATGAAATCATAAGACTAACAGCAGCAGGAAATATAAAGCAGTTACACAATGTTTTGAAACAATCTGAAGATGTTATTCGCTCTCAATCTGCTCTTTATGTCAACTGTCTCTCAATGATTGACCCCCTCATTCATTCCCTTGGTTATCTTTATGTTTTGTAAGTCTCATCACCTGCTTATGCCTTTTTATTCAACTTTTTTTATTAGGGTTTTTGGCTGTTAATTGTGTGTTGATTTAGGGTTTGAAAACTAATTGTTTTTAGGTTACACTATGCTGATTTTAGGGTTTATTAAGCACTTTGAGTTTTTGCTTATTTTAAAACTAATTATGTTTGGCAAAACTAGCCGCTGTAGCTGTTTGTTTTTTAAAAGTGTTTTTATAAAATTGTATAATGGCGCTTATTTTCTTAGCGTTTCGGATAGAATAGTTTAAACAGTATTTAGAAGCTAAACACTGTATTTTTAAACGCTAGACGCCCCAAAAGCTTGTCGCCAAACACAGCCTTAGAGTTAGTATATGCATAAACTGTTTAGACTAAGAAAACGTAGATACTGTGTTAATCGTCGTTGTTTGCTTCTTTTTGGTTTGTGTTATAATGTTATGCTTTTATTTTGTTTATATGATTTAACTGGTTTTTGAAGCTGGTCGATTGTTTCTATTGATTTGTGTTTCATGTTAGGGTTTTTAGTTTTGTGGGTTGTTGCTGTTTTGTGTTAAGTTGGGAATATAATGCCCGTGAAGTATAACTGTATAAGTAATAACGGTTTACCGTTCTACACGTTGATGACTTGGTTAAATAGTTTTGAACTGTAACTGCTTATTACTTGGCGGGAATTAAGTTATTTGCTTTGGGTATAATCTATGGATGTTTATCACTTTATCATGGAATATGGTTCAGTGACGGGGTGTCTATTTTATAACAGGGAAGCATGTACATCAGCTCCAGTTCCAGAAGCACAAGCGAACGAGCTCGTTCTTTTGTTTGTCAGATTTATCAATGTGTGTGATGAAGAGCAGATTCGTTTGGCGCTTAACAAATGTATGGTGCTATATAACCGAATGTGTATATGCCCTCATAGTTGATTTTGTTTGTATATCATTTTAATAAATTAACCATGTTGGTGCAGTTGTAGCAATTTGTAAAAGATTGCACGAGCAAGTTATGGCTCTTGGTGCTCCTATGAGAGCTGTGGCTCCTCTGCGGACTGCTATTCGCAAGATCCAACTCTCACCTGAGCGTTTAACCCCTTTACATTCAGATTTTCTTCAAGTCTGTTTGCTGGCTAAGTGCTATAAAATTGGTTATAGTGTTTTGGAAAATGATATATGTGAAGTTGATCAACCCAGGAACTTTTTCCTATACTGCTATTATGGGTGAGTTGTTTTGATTAAATTGTTATTATTACGTCTTTTGCGTGTCAACTATTGTTTTGAGATTTTTTTTTATGCAAGGTTTGAGGTGGTACCTTACGAATATATAAATTTTTTAACCTTGGTTTCCTATTATGTGCCAGAGGGATGATTTGCATAGGACAAAAACGTTTTGCTAAAGCACTGGAGCTCTTCCACAACGTGTGTTTACTCCCTTTTCAATCTACTTTTTTGGGCATGTTGTTTTATTGTACATGCATAAGGTATGTGTGAACTTGACTTACTTGTTACATGACCCTTTCTTGATCGTCTTTTCAGGTGGTAACTGCTCCCATGTCCACTTTGAATGCTATAGCTGTCGAAGCATACAAGAAATACATACTGGTTTCACTCATTCACCTTCGCCAGGTATGCGTGCTTCTTGCTCATGAATATGAACTCCAAATAGATGTTGTATATTTGTTAGTTGGTATTTAGAACGTGAATTGTATTTTGGGAGCAGCATATAGATATTTAGATGGAATAATATGCTTTTTGTATTCTGTAAATTGTGGGAATCTATATTCATCTATGAATCCGGATTATTGTCTTTGCAGCTGAACTGAATCGCAATAAAAAGTAATTGTTATTGTCTGCATTATAGTTGTCATCAAGTTTGTAACATCCCTGAAGTTTAGTGATAAGATTTTGTACAATGCCATCCACCTACATGGGGTCTTTTACTTTATCATCCTGTTGCATCTTCACACTTGTAATCAATTAACGTTTTGTTATTGAATGCAGTTTTCTACCTCTTTCCCAAAGTATACCTCTCCAGCTGCTCAAAGGAATCTAAAGAGCTTTGCTACGGTAATTTTTAGCATATGTATTAAGAAAATGGTTTCCTCCTTTTTTTTGGAAACACATAGTAGTAATTATTAACTGTATTCGTGTCATTTAGTTCTGACACCGATGTCAATAAAATATGTATGCCCCTTCTATAGTCAAAGCAAATCCTATGTTAATAACATCACAACCAGCCTTCCCAGCTGTATAATACTCTGCTAACCTTATTTTTGTATTGTCGTTTCATGTTCCAATTAGCCCTACATTGAGCTGGCAAATAGTTACAGCACTGGAAATATTACAGAACTTCAGGTGTTTGTTCAAGCGAATCAGCAGAAGTTTGAGAGCGTGAGTGTCTTTGTTTACTTCAGATTTTATAGCTTTTGATGTGGTACTTTTGCAATATAAGCCGGAAGTATATCAGAGATGAAAAAAGAATTCATGAATCATTCTTTGTTTTGTAGGAAAACAATCTTGGATTGGTTAAGCAGGTTGTCTCATCTATGTACAAGCGAAACATCCAAAGGTTGACCCAGACATATTTGACACTATCACTCGAAGACATAGCCAACACTGCACAGATACCTACCCCTAAAGAGGCTGAAATGCATGTGCTTCAAATGGTAAATGGAAGAATTTCAACTTTTTTATATTGCAAATATTATTCTTATTATTTTGGGATTATGTATGCCGAGGCCACCCAATTATTAAACATTTTACTTTTTGGCCGCTCAATTATGTGTTAGTTTACATTACACCAATTTCGACCAATTTTTTCTCGGAAATCATTGATACAAAGAGAATAAAGCTAAACTTACTATATTAAAACAACACAACAAACTATTGAAATGCAACTTTATTTAGTCGAAAGTGGTTTAGGATTATTTAACCGATATTGTACATAAAATTTTAATTATATTGTTTTAATATGTTAAAGTTAGCTTGATTCTTGAGATTTTACGAATAGATTGGTATAAACGAAAACAAACACATATCTGGGTGGCCTATAAGTTAGTTTGAATAAATGAGTGGCCTAAAAGTAAAATGTTTAATAGTTGGATGGCCTCCGTACATAATCCCTTATATTCCATTTGCAATTTTTGAACTTGTGTTAATTTAACGTGTGGCATTGAAAGATTGAGGATGGTGAGATCTATGCAAATATCAACCAGAAGGATGGAATGGTTAGATTCCTTGAGGATCCTGAGCAATACAAGACATGTGGGATGATTGAGCAAATTGATTCATCGATCGAAAGGTATAATATACAGACTCTTAAGGCTTATCATCTTGTGGTATAAGAGAATTTAAGAAATATTCACGACTTAATGTTTCAAGGATGATCCTCTTATTATATTTTAAACTTTTTTTTGGCTAAATAGTACTTGAATGCTCTGAAACTTGTCCTTTTGACTGATAGAAGCTAAATAGAGTTACTGAACTGGTTAAGCAAATTTTCAAAACCAGAGACTGAATCAGAAATGTTAAATGAGGCAAATTGCTTTTGAGTTTTCATAATTATCACTCATTTATATTGATGTTTTTTTTGGTAAAGATTTAGAACCAATCAACTTAGCTCTCGTTTATTATTCTTTTAGTCGTAACTAATATCTGGAAATCTTATTTGGCTTGTTTCAGAATCATGAAACTTTCAAAGAAGCTGACAACAATGGATGAAAAAATGTCATGGGACCCAGTTTATCTGTCCAGGGTATAACTTCTTGATACCTGCCAGCAAAAAAACCTGTCTTTATCATTCCTGTATACTTCTTTTTTCCTAGAACTGTATCTTAATGATTGAGGTTTTTTCAGGTTGGGAAGGAACGACGACAACAATTTGACTTTGATGATCTTGATCATGTTCCCCAGAAGTTCAACTTATGAGAGAGCGAGCCCAAAATGCAGAGTTTATAACAGAGAACATGCCATCATTTTGGCTTTTTGTTTATCACTAGGCACGTTTACAGTTGATGTGAAATCTTGTTACTATTAGCCTTTCCATCAGTCTTTCGCTTGGATTTTTTTAGTTGGTGGTTGTTAATGAATGAAAAGTTTATTATGTGGAGCCTTGGAGGTACATCTGAATTGTTTAACTATTGAAAGTTCTATATTTCTGTTTTAGCTTGATTTAAAATATCACAAGTTATGGTCCCTGGTAGAGTTTTGTTGCAAACTAACTACTGAGTTAGACGCAAGTGAGACATCCAAGTACTGATTAATAGGTTGGGTCGTTGGGAGATGATCCGGTTTATTCCTTACAAAGTGGTTTGGGGAGTCTTTGAACAACTCTTTAACCCAATTTGACAAGTTTTTGTAAAATTTTTGATCACTAGCTGTACGACGGACCCTTTTTTTTTGGTTTGAAATCTGGGCTAATTTTTAGGTAAAAGAGTCAAATATGATCATTTTGCAAACAAAGTAGAATGTTATATTTGGTCATGGTGAAGTGCTCTTAACATATTCTTTCATGGCACGAGTACAAATTTCCGTATATTAACACTTTCCAGAATGACAAGTTAGATAAACAGAATTTCATATTACCTTCGATTTAGCGGTCGACACAAGAAGTAAGACACTTCCTATACACCTAAATAACCCTGGAATTAGAGAATCAAATGAAAACAAGGGAACACTCAGATGTTGCAGCCTCAATTACAAACCCCGCAAAGTCACAAACACAATGGGCATTTTTATGTAAAAAACAGTAATTTACTAAGCAAAAGTTCCCAGCAAAAAAGAAAATGCAGTAACCTATTTAACCTTGAGATTTCTATCTTTACACGCAGCATGCCATTCCTGTAGCACTGCACTTTGGAGAGCCCGATCGATGCTCGCTCTCCTTTGGTGTCAACTCAAATAACGTTGTGGGGCCGTTGTGTTAATTTCTTCTTTCCATCCTCTCCATTTTCCGTCTTTTTGTCATCATCTTCATCGTCTTGTGTTTTTCTTCAGTTTTTGAAGCCTTAGGTGGCATGGAGCGGCCTTTAGTATGGCTATTCGTTAGCCGCTCAACACCAGCCACCTAACTACTTCTTTAGGCATGTACTCGACATCACATCACACCATGAGAGCTTTAGAATTTAAGTAAGTTTTGCTTATTTATAAGCGGGTATATCTTTAGTAACTTCAAAATATAACCTTTAACGAGCTAATATGTGTTCGACATGGAGCTAATGTGAATGAGATTTGAGACATTTGAAACAATGCATCAAGTCATTAAAGACTTGATGCATTTAATGCATAACATATTTAATGACTAGAGCTTTTAGCAAAAGCTTGAAGTTTACCAAGTCTTTGTAAAAAGCTTTTCAAAAAGTCTTGTATGCAATGCCAAAAACCCCTCCCAATAGCTTTTTGAAATAGTAAAAAGCTATTATCTAGTTTACCCATTGCGGATGCTCTTAGTTGAAAGCTTCAAGCAAAATTATTAAATCACCTTTAATCTTAGTTCAAGCGAAAATTAGTAAACTTCATGTAATTAAGTATTGAAAGCAAATTAGCAAGATCAGCAACATTACACTTCATTTAAAACTGTTTGGAAGATAAAATACATTTTAAAATATAAAATAAAAAAACTTCCATTCCAAATTAACACAATCTGAAATGTTATGGGTGTGTTTGGTGTGTGCTAATCGGAATGAGGGAATACTTTGATTTCTATGTATTGATGTTTGGTTAGTTAACATGGGAATGCAAAACCGAATGATACTAAATATCTGGCCATACATGAAAGTCACCTCTTAGGTGTGGTTTCAAAGTTGATTAAACCACTACTTTCTCTCACATAATTTATACTACACTTTTCATCTAATTATCCTACCAAACAACATTTATGATATGGATACCTTAATTTATAGTCATTCATATTCCACCCCTATATCAAATCCATACCGATTATCATTCCGGACAACAAACCAAACGGGCCGCGCATTTACCTACTATTTCATTGCGAAGTGGAGTTGCACACACCAAATTCTCAATATTCACAAAGTTATCCCCACTGGGACGCGCATTTACCTACTATTTCATTGCGAAGTGGCTTAGGAGGTTTGAACTTTGAGCGCCTATGAACTCGTTTGACAGGTCAGTTTGTATACACTACGTGCTAATAATAACTTGATTGTATCAAGAAATGCAGATTTGACATCAAGATGGTGAATTTTCCAATTTCGTTGAGCGGCCATAGCTAATAATAACTTGATTGTATCATGATGAGCAACGGGAGCAAAAGTGTCTCCGAAGTCTACACCGGCAACCTGAGAATAGCCTTTTACGACCAATCTAGCTTTATGCTTGTAAATTGATCCATCGGGCTGAAATTTGGTTTTGTAGACCCATTTCACACCTATTGCATTTTTCCCTTCTGGCAATCCCTTTACCCAAAAAAAGTCAACAAGCTTCCATGTGTTGTTTTTCTTGATCATTTGAAGTTCAGATCTCATTGCATCAATCCATTCAGAATGTTTGGAGGCATCCATATAGCTTTCAGGTTCTATAATAGAATTACAAGACTCGTAAACATCAACAAGCGGTCTTGTTCTTAGCACATCAGTGTCAGTTGTATCTTCAATATCAAATTCGGGAATATCAACTTCATCATGATGTGTTTCATCTGAAAACGTATCTACATGCCTTTTAACTTCTTCGGCATTCCAGTCCCAGTAGGCTCCTTCATCAAAAGTCACATCTCTGCTGATTGCAATTTTACTATCGATCAGATCATAGATTCTATATCCTTTTGACTCTGTTGCATAGCCGACAAAGATGCCTTTTCTGGCTTTTGCATCAAGCTTTGATCTTTTGATTTTTGGAATATGATAATAAGAGATAGACCCAAAGCTTGAAAAAGAAAATGACTATCTGTATAAGAATAGAACATAACCTTGGAATTATTTGGAATTAGACAATCAAATGAAAACATAAAACACTCTGATGCTGCAGCCTCAATTACAAACTTTGTTTGCAGTAATCTTACCTATTTAACCTTGTCATTTCTTTTTTTCTTCAAATGAAAACATAAAATCACTAAAGAGTATTTTTTTTTCTTCAAAGAAAAAAAAAATGCAAATTTTGTTTGCAGTAATCTTACCTATTTAGCCTTGTCATTTCTATCTTTACATAGTCCATGCCTTTCCTGTAGCACCCGATCGATGCTCGACCTCTTCTGGTGTCAACTAAAATAATGTTGTGGGGCCCTTGTGTTTCTTCTTTCCATCCTCTCCTTTTTCCATCATTTTGTTATCATATTCATCATCTTGTGTCTCTTCTTCAATTTCTGAAGCCTTAGGTGACGCCTGAGCGGCCTTTAGTATGGCTATTCGTTCCATAGATGACCGTAGCTGCTCAACAGTAGCCATCTTAACTACTTCTTCAGGCATGTACACGACACCACGTCACACCATTCGAACTTTAGAATTTAAGCAAGTTTTGCTCATTCATCAATGATTATAAGCAGGTCTATCGTTAGTAACTTCTAAATATAACCTTTGACGAGCTAATATGTGTTCGACATGGAGCTAATGTGAATGAGATTTGAGGCATTTGAAAAAACAGTTTGAAGATAGAAGTGACCTTCAGTTTTATCCCACATTGGTGAGTAAACAAACATTTGAGGAATTTATAACCAACACAATTGAGCTACTAACAAAAAAAAAACTTCGTAAGTGTTCAAATAGTCTTAATCACAATTTGAACACTTGTGTGTTTTTGTTTTTTTATCTATCGGATGTAAACTTGTTTTTAATTTGCTTTGACAATTTATTGGATGCCATATTCAATTTGGTTGAGATCTTAACCACATATAAACATTACACTTGGTCTTCGTTCAAAGCTTCAAGCAAAATTATTAGATCACCTTTTCTTCAATCTTAGTTCAAGGGAAGATTCAAAATATGCGATTTAAGGAAATTAGTTAGCTTCGATGCAAGTATTGAAAGCAAATCAGCCAGATCAATAACATTTGATTACGCTTCATTTAAAACCTTTTGAAGGATAAACAATACATTTATAACTAACTTTTTTAAAGAAAAAACTTCCCTTAACACAATATGAAATAATATCTCATTCTCCCAAGGTCTAGTAAGGAAGTTTTGCAGGTAGAGAATCAGTAAGGTCTGTCACACGGTCACATCATGAGAATTTTAGGATAGAAATGAATATAAGCGGGTTTATCTTCAGTAACTTCAAAATATAACATTTAACGAGCTACTATGTGCTCAACACGGAGCTAATGTGGATGTGAAATAGGAATTTGAAACAGAAGTTTGAGGATAGAAATGACTTTCAGTTTATCCTGTTGTATATATTAGGTGTATTGCTATAAGACCAAATAAACCGTAACATAAAACATAAAAGTATAGAAGCGATATCGTAAATCTTTGAATTGTTGAGTACACAAAAAACACAAGGAAAATGTTGGCGCGTGATCTTTCGCTTTTAAAACAGATTCGTCCTCTCGCGGTCTTGAGAATCATGAGCGTCATCTCGGGATACAACAACAACGGATAACTCCGTTAGCACAAACGGGTTATCAAGCGAACCAAAATCGTGCTTTCCCTCTATTACAAACCGGATACACACAAGGTCAAGATGAACATTAAAAATGGAGAGGAGTAATTCGGTTGTATTTCTTAGTGCGTGAAAGCGATTGAGAAAAGCTCTCATTTATAGGTAAAGGATGAAAGAAAAAACGGTCACAATTAATACCATTAATCCTACTAATGGCTAATGAACACATAGTTAATTCAGTCATTACACATGACCAAACATTAACCTTGTTCTTAACTTTCATTATTATACATGATGACCATCAATTGTCGTTCAAACCAATAATTTGAGCATATTTTCCAACAATCCCCCACATGAATGAAATTGATAAAGGGAAACAAAATTTCAACGACTCAAAGTTGTAATAGAGTTTTGCTGTCGATATTTGCATAGGATAGGTAGGTGCTACCCTTTGAACCTTCCTCGTGAAATATACTTAGCCTCCTAGCGACCAAGAGAACTTGATGTCTTTGAGCTGCCATTGTTTGTGAAGACGACAATATATATTCACACAAATATCTCCTTGACACATTTTGGTTCTCATAGTTATGTTCGTTATGGTCATGAACATTAGCACAGTTCTCATGAGAGTGTTAAGAATTGCGCCCCACAATTCTCTTAGAAGCGACCCACTCTCTCTCACATAGGTGATTCTCGATTAATCATTAAAAGCCATATGCTTAACCTCATATTGTCACTGTTATAGGAATGGACTAGGAAGTTTGCTAACTCCCTTAAAATAAATGTGGAGTTTATTACTCCCCCACAGTGACCTCAGTTTATACAAGTAGGTTGTCCTATTGAACCAAGATCTTGGGATCTCCAGTCAGCTGGGTTAGGTTTTCCTTCATATAAACTTTTCAAGGGCTTTAGTCGCATTCCTCTTCACAACTTGCTAACTAACTCTCAAATTTAGCTTTTCGCAAGCGGATCCGCAAAGTTATTCTATGACTTCATATTGTCAAAGGGATAACCCATGCTGAGAGTAGTTGTCGTATCGACATAATATGTTTTTACGAATTTGAGTTTCATGCAACTCTAAATATATCATGCTCTAGGTAATTCTTGAGTATTCCAACTAGGCAAGAACTTCATGTTTGTTGACGTTCTTTCGAACTCTAGCTAGGCCGGAATCCCCCACATGAAATTTATCTCAAGAATTTTGTAGAAAGGTTCTCTCTTTCAATGTATTAATCTTGTTTATAAGATTGTTTCTCACATGGATATGACATCATGATCCGTAGTAATTTGTCATTTCACAAGTTTCATACTAGTGTATGCAAAGTTTTTGAATGTCTTATGTTAATTATTTTCAGTATCATAATCAACAGATTCCAAATCTAGCATGCTATAGACCAAGAAATCAAGCGTATGACAGAAGATGCATCATTCTGATTACTCATAGCTTCATCTACTAACATTCTTCTTTAAGACAAATCACCACCTTAAACCATACATGTTTTAGGAGGATCCCATAAGTTATATGTGTAAGTCCTACACTTATAACATGTCATTCCAATTCACTTGTGATTATATATAATCACATTTAATCTCTTATCATTATAAATGGACAATAGCTCACATTGGATGACAATCACACCGTTCAAGTTAGTTACATAAACCAACGTAATTCGTTGTCATCTATATGTGTGTTCTTTCTTGACATTTCACAATGTCCTACACGGTTATATTCAACGCATAGTCATTTTTTACATATGACAAACCGTTTGATTATTAACAATATGAGTACAACAAGTCTTGGCAATTATTCATTTTTTCTAGAATAACAAGTAGTTTGATTATTCGCAACAATATCCACGGCAGAATATTTGCAACATCCAAACTTCCAATACTCGATACAAAATCGAGCGACCTGTTTATTCTCATATTACAAAATAGTTGCATAGTGCTAAACAACACCGCACCAAACAAACTTAAATAGGCATGCACTACTTTGTCACAATACTTTGCACCAAACAAAACAAACAATTTTTGCGTTGAACATTGTACAAAATATCACATAATTTTGTATTATAACAAAAAAAATGTTGTACCAAACAACTCAAATGTATGCATCCAAACAACCCAAATTTCAGCACAAGAAAAAAACAAAACCACTTAGTGAAAAACCTGTTGTACTAAATTACAAACTGCGATCAAAATGATTTAATTTTATTTTTTCGTTTAAGCTTTTTTTTTTTTTTTTTTTTTTTCGAAACCACTTTTAAGATGTTATCTAATCAACGAAAAAAATGCAAAACTCGCTTTGTTTAACTATGCAAACAACATTTTTTTACTACGCACATATGACAACAATTTGTCCAAAATGAATTGTTGTATTAAAATAAAAACTTTGACCAAACGGTTCAACTATTTAAAATCAAACTTTCCAGAAATTAAGTTCGATGTCTTAGCTACACACAAAAAATTGGGCCCAAAACGCATTTGTTTAATATGCACACAATGCGTTTCCCACAAATTCGTAGCTGAGACAACAAGTATGTTGGATTCCAAATAACATGAGAATTAACATTCCGAACGAATGAGGTTAATCTCAACATCTGGTCATGAAACATATACTAGTTACACAAACATATACTAGTTACACAAACCAGTATCATAACGATATTTTAAACTGTCAAACACGATACTTTGAACAGTAGGTTGTTCTGTTTATTCATTTGTTAAACTAAACAAATCTTTCTTAAACAGATTGGAACACCAAGTAGTTCTCTATCATGCATGAAATAAGATGTCACAAAATTACTAATCTTTTTCTAACATGAAATTAAAACCATGTTAAACGGTTCAAAAGGTTAATCAGTAAATGTTTCATTTGACTAAAGCAACTCTTTCAAGCAAAATAAAGGTTCATTTTCACACGACCGCATAGCAGTGACAACAAATATTTTGGAATCCAAATAACTCCAAAATTCGTATTTCGCAAGAATGGGTTTAATCTCAACAATTAATCATGAAACCATTACTAGTTACACAAACTAGTATCATGACAGTTTTCTCGCCAACGTGCTTTGAACACTCTAATTGTTCTATCTTAATGTTGATTAAGAAACTTTAGAAACAAAGTAAACACAGCCCGAAAATGGTTTAGTCCTAAACAAGATTTCAGAAAAAATATTCTTCGTATTCTTTGAAATCATTACCACATTTATTAGGTTCGAAGAAGTGAGCACTAAGTTCTTATACATATTAGTATCGTTATAATCATAAAACTTTTTCCAAGCAAATAAAGTTTCATATCTATTTCGTTGACATAAATTGGCATAAAATGTCACCCATGAAACGGAAAAAATTATAAGTGGTCAACATAATCAAATGAAGCATTTAATACTGTTTCATAATCATACAATAACATTGATCTACTTTATTATTTCATGTTACACATTAATATCCAAAATCAAACCGTTTCTTTACTTATTGAACAATACTCATCAGTACTAATAAAAACATAAAAGTTCAACAAATAAACTACGAATGTGCATAAACAATTTTTCAAATAATAAAGCTTCAAATACAATAGAAACAGACCTCAATACTTCCTTATTTCTTTTTACCTCTTTTTTTGGATATGTTGGTTCACTGAGTTAACTATTTATTTCTCTAAACTGACAACAAATATATATCTTGTTATATACCTTTCCCCATTTCAAGGACCCCACCTGAGTATACACACTATGTAATATGTATCCATTAAACACCCAATATCTTCCATCTAAGTTACATACTACCAACTGTTTAACAACAAATTAAAACGTACAGTAGTAGTTTTATAAACAAAACAATACCAATATATTATGTTACGTTATTTCTACCTCTAATAGCAAAATGAGGAATCTGTCTTAAGATTGTTGTATATATTAGGTGTATTGCTACAAGACCAAATAAACCGTAACATAAAACATAAAAGTATAGAGAAACGATATCGTAAATCTTTGAATTGTTGAGACACAAAAACACAAGTAAGGAAAATGTTGAGGCTGTGATGCTTCACAGTTTCCTTAAGACAGATTCGTCCTCTCGCGGTCTTGAGAATCGTGAGCGTCTATCTCGGGATACAACAACAACGGATAACTCCGTTAAGCACAAACGGGTTATCAAGGCGAACCAAAATCGTGCCTTCCCTCTATTACAAACCGGATACACACAAGGTCAAGATGAACATTAAAAAATGGAGAGGAGTAATTCAGTTGTATTTCTTGGTCTGTGAAAACGATTGAGAAAAGCTCTCATTTATAGGTAAAGGGATGAAAGAAAAAAACGGTCACAATTAATACCATTAATCCTACTAATGGCTAATGAACACATAGTTAATTCAGTCATTACACATGACCAAACATTAACCTTGTTCTTAACTTTCATTATTATACATGATGACCGTCAATTGTCGTTCAAACCAATAATTTGAGCATATTTTCCAACATATCCCACATGGGTGAGTGAACAAGCATATGAGGAATTTATAACTAACACCATTATGACGTTGATAAGTAGTAAATCTGTAGATGTCGAATGGTCTTAATTATAAACATATTTGTGCTTTTTGTATATTGGATGCCATCTTTGTAGTACAAAGCTTTGTGCGTGTCGAATGCTCGTATTTATTCAACATGTGCTACTTTGCACTTTGAGCGGCTTGAACTCATTTGACAGGTTTTCATCAAGTTTGAACACTGTTCAAGACCATTTTTTTTTGGGTTGAACTATGAGCTAATTCATTGGTAATTTAGTCAAATACGATATTTTGCTAACAGAATACAAGTATATAGCTATATTTGGTCATGGTGTGAACTGTGAAGTGCTTCAACATTTTCTTTCATAGCACAAGTACAAAATTTCGTGAATAACCACTTTTCCAAAACACAATGCAAGGTAGAATAAAATAGTTGCATATTACATTAGTTTAAGCGGTCCAAAGAAAATAGTTAAATTCTTAACTCATTTGACAAGTTTTTGTTAAATCTGTGAACACAAACCGTAGACTTTTTTTCTTTTTTTTTTAATGAAATTTGGGCTAATTTTTACTATACTTTTTAGGTTAAAGAGCAAATGATCGTTTTGCAAACAAACAAGTGGAATGGTGAAGTGCTTTAACATATTCTTTCATGGCACGGAGTACAAATTTCGTATATAACCACTTTTCAGAATGACAAGCTAGATCAACATAATTTCATATTACCTTCGAGTAAGCAGTCATCACAAGAAATAAATCACTTGCTATACGCCTAAAAATGAATATGACTATCTGTATATCAACCTCATATTCGTCGTCACCATCATCTCGTGTTTCTTCTTCAATTTATGGGGCCTTAGGTGGCGAGCCAGCAGCCTTTAGTATAGCTATCCGTTCCATGGATGATCGTAAGCCGCATAACAGCAACCACCTTAACTTCTTCTTGAGGCATATGTACTCGACATCACCATCAGTAAGGTCGTCACACCATAAGAAATTGAGAACTTTAGGATTGAAGTAACCTTTGCTCATTCGCATTCATCACTAATTATGAGCGGGTTTATCTTTAGTAACTTCACAATATAACCTTTAACAAGCTAATATGTGTTCAACATAGAGCTAATTTGAATGAGAAATGAGGCATATCAAACAAAGTTTAAGGATAAACACTAGTTTCAATTTTGTCCCACATGGGTGAGTGAACTAACATTGGAGGTATTTATAAATTGAGGCATTAATAAGAACAAGTGTTCACACCTTGAACGGTCTTAACTATGAACATTTTCAACGTGTGCGTGTTTGTATTTTTTGTTTATTGGATGCCATATTTGTGGTGTGCGTTTTTAATTCGGTTTGTACAACCATATTCAATTTTGTTGATATCTTAATCACGTATAAAGCACACAATCTAGAGAAATTAGTAAACTTCAATGTAAACATGTAAAGCAAATTAGCATAATCAACGACATTTGGTTACACTTCATTCAAATTTTTTTGGAGGATAAAAAAAATACATTTATAAATTAAAGATGTTAGAGCTTCGTCTTCAAAATAACACAATTCAAATAGGTCTTTGTGCAAATACAATTACAAACGTTAATGTATCTAAAAGTAAACATCAAATTGTCCACATTCACAAAGTCATTGTCTTGAAAACATATAACCAAAAAACATTTCCCGTTGTCCTCCTCGACACCGCAACACTCCTACCATTTCATTATGAAGTGGCATAGGAAGTGTGCACTTTGAGCGGCTCTGAACTCATTTGACAAGTTTTCATCAAGTTTGTATACATGAGTTGAGATCCATATACATCTCATATTCTTATAATCCAATAAATCGATCTTGGTATTCGTTTTGAACAAAATTAATAAAAATATCATTTTCACATTTTTTTTAAAAACAACATAACTTGCAAACGGTAAATCTTCAAACTATAAAAAATACACCACCGCTACGAGAATTAAGTTATCTTTCTATAGATATGCACTTCTTTATATTTTCGACAATTTTTTTTTTCAAAAATTCCGCCCAGAAAAATCTTATATGATTTGTAAAATCATATGTGATTTTCAAAAATAACATATAATTTGTAAAACTCAAATCATATGTGATTTTTTTCAAATCATATATGATTTGTAAAAATCGAATCACATATTATTCTCACAAATCATATATAATTTTTCTGTGCCGAAATTTTGAAAAAAAAAATCGTTAAAAATATATAGAAGTGCATATCTATAGAAAGATAATTTAATTCTCGCCACATTGGTATAATTTTTTTCGCGTAACGATTAATGGTTTGTGAGATATTTAATTTTAAAAGAAAATGTGAAAATTCATTTTATTTTTTAATAGAAAATGAATGAATATGATTGGTTTATTGGATCTACAGAATTGATATCTATATTGAACTTTTGACTTGTATGTGCAAAACTTTTTTTTTTTTTTTTTTTTTTTTTTTTTTTTTTGAAATACGAGCTAATTCTCCCGTAAATGAGTCAAATATGATATACTTAAGCAAACAGAAAACAAGTATAATGCTATATTTGGTCATGGTGAAGTGCTTTAACATTTCCTTTCATGGTGCGAGTACAAAATTTTGGTATATGACAACTTTTTAAAAAGACAAATAATGTAAGTTAGATCAACAAAATTTCATATTACATTCGTTAAGTAGTCGACACAAAAATAAATAACTTGTTATGCATGCACTTGAAAAAGAAAATGACTATCTGTATATAAGAATACAACGTAGTAACGTACCCTTGGAATTAGACAATCAAATGAAAACATAAAACACTCTGACGTTTCAGCCTCAAATAGAAACTCCAAAATCACCAAAGATTTTTTTTTTTTTTTTTTTCCTTCAAAGGAGAAAAAAAATGCAAATTCTGTCTGCAGAAAACTTATATATTTAACCTTGACATTTCTATCTTTACACGCATGCCATTCCTGTGGCACTGTGCTTTGAAGAGCCCGATGCTCGACCTCCTCTGGTGTCAACTCAAGTAACGTTGTGGGGCCCTTTTGTTTCTTCTTTCCGTCCTCCCCAGTTTCCTTCTTTTTGTTATCATCTTGTGTTTCTTCAATTTTTGAAGCTTTAGGTGGCGCCTAAGCGGCCTTTAATATGGCTATTCGTTCCATGGATGACCGTAGCCGCTCAACAGCAGCCACCTCAACTACTTCTTCAGGCATGTACTCGACCCCACGTCACACCATGAGAACTTTAGAATTTAAGTAAGGTTTGTTCATTCATCAATGATTATAAGCGGTTTATCTTTGGTAACTTCTATATATAACCTTTAAAAAGCTAATATGTGTTCGAAATGGGTCATGGAGCTAATGTGAATGAGATTATCCCACATGGGTGAGTGAACAAACATTTGAGGAATTTATAAGCAACACGATTGAGCTATTAAACAATACACGCAGTAAGTGTTCAAATGGTCTTAATTACAATTTAAACATTGGGGTGGCAATTTTTATATTCAATGGTAACACTAAATTAATTACTTAATTAGACGAAACTGAATTACTTGCAAAGCATTGAATGATATACGAGAGAATAAACAACAAAATAAACCTATGGATGTCAATCACAGAACACTTACTATTCACTTTTCAAGACACAACAATTAATTCACAAGAATATTTAGTTCGCCAGGGTTAAATAAGGCTATTTGATAAAACTAGCTTCACTTAATCTCTACGTGAATCGGAGCGATGGTTTGGCACTAAAAAGGGATAGAATGGTCATAAAATAAGTAATATACAAGAATGGGTATTTTTGAAATTTAAAGAATCCATTGGGTATATTTGAAATTAGAGAGAATTTTAAGGTGATATATGAAATTATTCCTTTTTTTATTTATCGGATGCAAACTTGTTTTTAATTTGCTTTGACAATTTATTGGATGCCATATTCAATTTGGTTGAGATCTTAACCACATATAATATTACACTTGGTTTTAGTTCAAAGCTTCAAGCAAAATTATTAGATCACCTTTAATTTAATCTTAGTTCAAGGGAAGATTCAATATATATGTGATTTAAGGAAATTAGTTAACTTCAATGCAAGTATTGAAAGCAAATTAGCAAGATCAATAACATTTGATTAAGCTTCATTTAAAACCTTTTGAAGGATAAAAAATACATTTATAATTTTATTTTATTTTTTAAATAACTTTCTCTTCCTAACTAACACAATTTAAACAGTATTCAGAGTCATTTTATGCAATACAATTACAAATGTTGTGTATCGAGAAGCACTCACAGATTCTCGATATTCGCAAAGTTGTCTCACCGCAACGCGCATTTACCAACTATTTCATTGCGAAGTGGCTTAGGAGGTTTGCACTTTGAGCGCCTCTGAACTCATTTGACAGGTTTTTTTATCAAGTTTGTAGACACTACATGCAAGACCTTTTTTGTTGAAATATGAGCTAATTCTTTGGTAACCGACTCAAATATGATAATTTGCAAACATTATAGTATGAGTACAAAATTTCGTAAATAACTTTTAGAAAGACAAATAATGCAAGCTAGATCAACAGACTTTTCATATTACATTCATTTAAACAGTCGACACAAAATAAATCACTTGCTATACGCTTGAAAAGAAAATGACTATTCGTATAAGAATACAACATAACCCTGGAATTAGACGATCAAATGAAAACAATGAAACACTCTGATGTTGCAGCCTCAAATACAAACCCCAAAACCACAAAGGGTATTTTTTTAAAGGATAAAAAACTATGCAAAATTTGCCTGCAAAAAGTTTACCTATTTAACCTTGACATTTCTATCTTTACATAGTCCATGCCATTCCTGTAGCACTGCACTTTGGAGAGCACGATGCTCGACCTCCTCTGGAGTCAACTCAAATAACGTTGTGGGGCCCTTGTGTTTCTTCTTTCCATCCTCCCCAGTTTCTTTCTTTTTGTTATCATCATCAACATCATCATCGTCATCATCTTGTGTTTCTTCTTTAATTTCTGGAGCCTTAGGTGGCGCCTGAGCAGCCTTTAGTATGGCTATTCGTTCCATGGATGACCGTGGCAGCTCAGCAGCAGCCACCTTAACTTCTTCTTCAGGCATGTACTCAACACCACCATCAGTAAGGTCATCACACCATGACTGTAGATCTGACCCTACTTCTTTTATTATGGCTGCATCTGATGCTCGAACCACAAATTTACATATCATAGCTGTGGTTTCGTCCCCCAGGTCTACGTTTCTGCTTACTTCACTGGCGCCGAATATCATCATCCCCAAGAAACCTCCATGCCATGTTTTTGCAGCGAAGCATAGCTGTTAAGAAAAAATATGCCCAGATGAGAGACAAGAAAAGAGTAAATGATTGATATTCAAAAGCTGTTCTGATGCTTTGACAAAACTTTATTTATTTGGGGGATGATACACAGTAACAATAAATATCCTATACATTATCTCCATGTTTTCTGACATTCATTCAGGTCAAAGATGGTAGCAGAAGTGTTTAAACTAGTGGTTTTGCTCTTATTTTAGCAAACGGGAGATATGAACACAGCAAGAATACAGAAGTAGACCCGCTGGTAAGGTTAGCATGAGTAGCTTGACAAACTAAAAAAGTACTCATCCATAAACAAGTCCACTTTCTAACATTTCCTTGTCACAAAAGGAGTTACTTGAGAATTTAACTTTGAGATATTTTGATATTTTTCCTTTGGATCAGGTAGTCATTTTATTAGTTAGCATTATCAGTGCCACTTTGATTGAAAACTGTTTTTAATTCTCTTTAGAACTTCAAGTGAACTTTTTGGGAAGGAGGGAAAAGAAGATCAAGAAGATGACTTGCCTGGAACCCAGCTACAGTTCGGATAATGTGAGAGCAAACTCGGTGAAAAGGCTTGGAAGATAGAGATCTGAGACCACTTAAAAAAGGGGAAGAACCATATTGCTGAGCAGCAGTAGCCTTAAACCCACTACCTTCATACGTATAAGTACCCGTAAACTCCACCATAGCAGGTAAACTAGGCCACAAGCGAAAATATTCCACAGGTGATATTTTATGGGGCAACAAAAGCTCTGTTAGCGGAATTTTGTAAGGCTGGCATCTCATGATAACAGGATCTCCTAACACTGGTTTTAAGCTTTTTCTCTGTCTGATGATCTGTTGATCTTCCTCCGCATAGTCCCCTTCATTTCCTGGGATATCATTGCCAGCAAACGGGTAGTACAAGACTTGAACCCAAAGAGCACATCTTTCGAAGTGAGAGATACCCAAAGTCACAGAACATAATACTGGTTCCTGCATGTATGAACACAAACTATGTTAAAAACAAATTCAAGATAACAAAAACAGAAGTCGTAAACTGTAGTTTCAGTATCAAAAAACTACTGTTCTTAAACGCACCATTTTATTCTAACCAAGTAGAAAACTGCGTAGGATTCAATAAAAAACTGTTCTGATGCTAGACTTAACCAAGCATTTTCAAATTTAACAAGCTAAACTTGTAAATTACTTGTTATAAAACAAAACAACTTATGGTGATTAATGAATTTCTTGTCATGTTACACCGGAAAGGTCAGGTTAAACTGAAGAATTGTATCAAAAAGCAAAAATATATAAGCATTATTATATACTGAACACAACTAGGTGATGCTTAGAAAACCTGAGAGTTTAGGTCACGCAATTGCCGGACTGCTTGGGGAGATCCGTCCATAAAATATGATGCTCCAGACAACCCAACACGAATATCTACTCGATTAAGTTCCATTTCAGTCAAATTCAAAACCTGCAACAAATTATCCAATCTATAAATATGGACATCTTGTGAATCATAATGCAATACAAGTTCTAACTTAATGTAATGAGCTTTTCGAATATAAAAAGACTGCATGTTCTAGCTATCTCAAATTCTGATATCATCAGCCAGTAAAAGAAATCCTTCTCTACATCTGAGGCTTTAAGAACACTTGTAAAACAATAAGAGGCACTACACCTGCTCTATGATAATAGAGGTGGCAGTTTCAGCCTATTTATATCTAGAAAATGGATTGACTGGGTATTATATGCTTTCAAACCTCTTATTTGTAAATAATAGATTAGTAATTATAGTTTTTAAAATCATATCTAACAGAATAATTGTATAAAAGAAGTTGTGCGTCAACTCAGCCATACTAGATTAAGCCTTGCTAAAAAAACTCGCCATGAAACTCATTTTAACCTGTTACCCAACAGCCTGTTTTTGACGCCTCAATTTCTACACTGTATCAAGAACCTTTAAACTGTGTCACAGCTAAGAAGCAATTACCACATAACTAAATTATAATTCGCATCCTATTCAGTTTAAAGCGGAATTTAATGTCTATGCAAGGTAACGTAAAAAGGAATGTATTGTTAATGCAATCTGCCATTCCTTAAGTCAAGCCTTCATCTTCTATCCTTTTTTTCTCTTTACTAAGATATATTAAACACGAAAAAGGCAAAGCCCAATAAAGAAACGGACACCCACTGTACGAATCAACAAGGTGTATCCGAGCATTTTCACAATCAAACCATCTAACAGCCAAAAATCATAGATGTGTTTACAGTAATTAGGATTGAGTTGAACCTTCAAATGGAGTGTGATTCTTCCATCGCCAGGATCTGACAAGTGATACGCTTCAACATAGCAAGGATCACTACTACCAGTTAACGATATAAGTACTTGGAGGAACCTTCAGTGAACTAGTGTCGGCTCTTTTTGTCAGCAATAAAGTCAACTCACTGGGGTCAGGTCTCCATAGTTCTAAAATAGCCTTGTGAACTAATCCTTCTAACTTTCGATCCTGGGCTGCTGAGGCTTCATAAAATTGAACTGTTAGTTTATGATGACTGAATGGGTAGTCTCCGCTTGCTTCACTAACACCAGCCCACCTGTAATAAACCCATCCCATAAGTTCACTTAAAAAAAGGTTCAATAAAATAATTGACTAATGAATAATGATATCGTACTTAAAAAGCCCATTGTTAACACGAGGTGGAAAAGATAAGTGTACCACTATTAATTACAAATTACAAACAATTTTTTGTAATGATTGTTCATAGGTAAATAGGCACATTTGCTTGTGGAATTCCTAAATAAGCATGTTGGAATTATAATTGCCACTGGTCTATGAGCCAACAACAGGTACGGCATCAACAAACTTTACAAACTTAGAATTAAATGCTTACTTGTCATCTGAATGAAGAGAAACATATTTGATTCTCTGTAATATCATCTGAGCCTGATGTTTGTTGACAGAATCAGTCAAGGATCCGCCCTGAACTCTTCTAGCTCTTTCGTGAGCAACTGCCCGCTCTAGCATTGCGTGATCCCAACCTTTGAGCACATAACAGAACTGCTTGAACATCTAGCAGCTTATTTGTTTCGATCGCAGAGGAGTCGGCATTGAATAAGATCTTGTGGATTTTGATATGGCGATGTTCAAGGCATCATCTGGGTCATCAGCTAAAGAGGATCCAAGCCTTCTAAATCAATGTGCTCAGAAATTGCCCAAATAAGGCGGGCAGCAATTCTAGGACTATTCACCTGCCAAACCAACGTTAATATTGTACGCATAAGTAGAAAACCCGAGTCTATACCTCCAAGTGAAATGTCTATTTACAGACACGCTAAAACTTAAAAAGAAAAAGTCCACAAACCTCAAGGAGATCATTAACAAGTTGTCTTTGCAAATTGTGTAAACGTGTTTCATTAAAAATCTGATCTTGAGATGCTCCGTCTTTGACTCTTTTGACTCCTCCCCTAGTATCAAAAATATGGCAAAGCCTGACCAGCAACTTCAAGTAACAATCAACAGCATATGTTCGACCCTCACAATCCCATTTTACACAAGGTCGACACACTTCCACCACTTCCAAAGCAGGTTCAGTCCAATTTAGTGCACCATAACCAGTTCCATAGGCCAATGCTCCAATCACTCTACTCTCCATACCTGAATTTTTTTGTTCAGGCAATGGTAGTGACAGCTGAAAACAGCTTTCCACCAAAGTAGCGACCAATTCTTCTCTAAATAGATTTTTACTTGTAACGTTGTTGAGATCGTCTCTAATCCTGGTATCTTCAAAAGTGATGCAATGTCTGTTCCAGGAAGAGGTTTTGACCTCTTGAACACTTTCTTCGCAAATAGGTCAACACAAAGAGCTGTCGACAGATACATGCCAAGGCATGCATGCGATCAGACTCTGCCCTCAAATTCCTCACCATGAGAAGTAACCTTTTAAATAACGAAACCTGAACGGTCAAAAACCTTGTATCAAAACTGATATTTCTTCTTATTTTGCACACTATCACAAAGGAATAACCAAAAACTGTTTCTTGGAAATTTACTTACTAAAGTTTCATTCAGATTAATAGAATAATCAACCCACATAGCCTGGGATTAAGTGGTTAACATTAATCGAACTACTTATGTTTTTTCCATAATAAGAAATAATATCTCATTCTCCCGAGGTCTAGTAAGGAAGCTTTGCAGGTAGAGAAAAATGCCAGTATCCATGCAAAACAACTAGGAATCGTATTAGAATCAGTTGATCGGTAACTAATGGGTTACCAAGGTGTAGTTACACTAAATAACAGCATGAGACAGCTTAACTTATCCTTAGGCAATTACGTATGTTAAAATAATAACAAAAAAACTAGAGTGACAAAGAAGGTTGGCCTATCCATATATCACTTCATGAAACCTAAATCACCAGATTAAACATGCACAATTCTTAAGTTGCATGTTATTACAGTTGTAACCTGATACTATAGATACTCAGACTAGTTGTATAAACTTGAAAACCTTGGGCCTAGAGGAGATGAACTTTCTCATCGGAGAAGGATTACTCAAGCCAATGAAATCATGGTTACCAGAGTTTGAAGAAAAACAAAAGTTGATATGAGTGGTGGAACTCAGAACTCAGATGGATCTTTGGCAGCAACGGACAACAAAAGTAAAGAGGGCAGAGTTTAAAGACAAACATAATTGCCACTAACCTCCACCCTGGGGAAAGTAACCTAATTTTCACCAAAGATCAAGGAATACAACCATGAACAGTCAGTGATCTCTAATTAACCTGATCAACTGGCCTACAATGTGATATATATTTAATTATGTCATCGCTGATGGAATGTGCATAGTATTCGGTCACAAGAAAAGGCTAAAGAGTATGGTAACTAACCTATGGAATGTTTTGTGAAAATCTCATCTGGTAAAGTGTGCCAATTATTTTAGTACAACAAAAAAATGTTTTGAGATTACTGGATTAGAGACTAGTTGATTTATGTATATCAGCTGTGTAACAAGGCATGTCTATAAACCATTAATTACCATCGCTCATGCAGTCATGTGCATCGAATTCTAATAAGCAATTGAGCAACTATTATAGGGAAACACTAAACTGGGATGGTTGCCTAGCATTAAGACTTCCATCTATTAGTGGAATTAGTATAACTGGATCTACGATCAACAAACATTACCTATTCTTTTGTGTCTATACTGTTGCACCTACAATAATGTAAACTAATAAAACGTTACGTGTATAATAAAAAGTGAGCGAAGTTGTTGCACAAACCTGCATATCAAGATCGAGAAGATGTAAGTTGGTAACAACAGCTCTAACAATACTCTCTCTCGCAGAAGAGAACTCTTGTCTGTCCCAAAGCGTAAGAATCGCAATAATCGAAGTCGAAGCCCACTCAGGCTTCCCACCAGGAACATCAGCCAAAAACAACATATTAAGCCCAACCTCAAAAATCAAAGCCGGATCCAACGACGATGCCAAAAAGGGCGCCAAATGCGTAACCACATCCGACACACCCACAAACCTCTCAGTCTTACTCCAATCCACCCCACTCTTGGACCTCGACAGCCGTAATCGCCTCAATCGACCCGATGCCACACTCTTAACACCATAAACCAACGGATAAACACTCGCCCTAAAGCTCTCAACCGGCAAAACCAAAGACCGCGCCATCAACGCGTTCCTCCTCTTCAAACAAACTCCACCATGGACGACACCCAATTGGACCTAATCGCAACGAATTCTCACTATCCACCAACTTATCCCCAGCCAACCGACTCATCCTCTTACTCTCAAACTCCTGAAACAACCTCCCAACCGACTCAAACGCAACTTTACTCACATTATCACCTTTATCCAACATATTCTCCCTATCCTCCCCACCAACCCCAACTTTCTCCAACAACGCCACGTTATTCTCACACAACGTCACCAAATCATCCCTCGCCAAAACGCAACCTAGCGTCTCGGTAACCGAAAACCTCAAATTCTCACTAGTGGACTCGAAACAAAACTAATCTCCTTACTACAATCACTAATCAGCTTCCTAGCTTATAACTAGGAATAGCAGCGAGAATAGAAACAGCAGCAGCAGTGACGTCAGGATCAGGAAAAGTGAGGTCATTAGTGATACCTGTACAGACAGTGTCCCATAGATCGGAAGTTAAGCGAGTGGTACGGATGAGATCGAAGGCGAGTTTTTTGGAGACGGCGGAGGAAGGGGAGGCGATGATTTCTTCGACGGCGGATTTGGCGAGGGTGGAGATGTCGCGGCCGGCGGCGGATTGTTGGAGGGCTTGGAGGAGGGCGCCGGATTGACGGAGGGCGTCGTTTGAGCGGAGATCTGCTTGGATCTGAGCGAATAGTATGTCCATTGCTTGATGGTGCTTGTTATGGTTAGGGTTTGGGCATCAATGAGTGGGAAATGAGATTCCGGTTGTTATACCGGTCTTTAACTGCTGAAAGTGGAGTTGATATTGAAACGATGTCGTCGTTAGATCGGTACTGTGACAGGTCAAGCTGTTATATGCTGTTGCTTTTTTTTTTTTTTTTAACGAAATTAGTCAAATTACATCTCTAGTACACAACGAGGTGTTGGAAAGCCGTAGCGATCGTGGATTCTTTAATAGCGTGAATTTGGGCGGTGAATAATAGGAAAATTTGTTTGGATCGGCTTTGCAAATACAATTAAAACCTTAGGGACTATTTTGCATTCTGAATGACTTACTAGAACGACACTTAAACGGCAGGATATTTTGCCAAATTTCTATAGATAGGTATTAATTCTAGGGACTTACTTTGCAGCGACACTTGACCTTAGGGACTATTTTTGCCAAATTGCTAAAGATACCAATTAATCTCGAGGACTTACTGCAGAATGACACTCGAACCTCGAAATTTGTTTTTGCCAAGTTGTGAAACTTAATTAATGCTCGAGGACTTATTTTGTAATGACACTTGAACCTCGCGCTATTTTTTTTAGAGTTGTGAAACATAGATTTAATCTTGCTTGTGAAGGGAGCATGTGTCGCTAAATAGTATATAGATACAATAGGTTAAAAAGTTGGTAAAATTGTGTTGGAGTAGATCTAGTGAGAATAGAAATTGAAATAAATGAGGAGGATAAATTTAGCGGAAATCATTTATTTTTTAGTTGATCCGAAATGTGCGATTGTGATTTATTCTCATCCTTCCATTATAATTTATTATTTTAAATTGGAATACTTTCTTTCACGAATGATTTATTGTTGAGTTGATGATTTGTCTTCAAAATCGAAAAATAAATTAAATGGTAAACTTTTAAAAATTAGGTCACATTTGGGCTCTTTTTTTAAACATGTATTCTTCATTTAAAAGTTAAATGGGTATAATGATCATGTTTTTCTCAAACACTATATTGTTTTAAAAAAAACTTATATTTAATTTTTAAATATAAATGTGGTTGTTACGTTAGAAATTTATTTATTCGTTTGGGTCTTTTAAAATCGATTCATATAACATAGTAGTTTGGCGTCGTGCAGTTTAGCCAGCTGTACGTTTGACCATGCCCATTTGACCGTGGCCGTGCCGCCCATTTTGCCACATCTAATTTACTGTGAATAACCAACTTCAAAATGACTCATTGTAAGTTATTGAACCAATAATTTACCAACTCATTTTACTAAACAAATAAAATCATATTTAGTTAAATAGTTTATATAAAACCAAAATCATTTTTATGAAACACATATAAAGTAATATTTCTTACTTACATTTTCATTAAATACATTCTTTATAACTAACTAGTTAAGCGTAATATGTTAGTAAATATAATTTGGACTATCCATAACCCAAAACCTATAACCCATAACTAATGCTCATTACATCATGCATGACATCACAATGGATAAAAATCATGAGCCATGATCTAAAGTCCATAACCCATGACCCAAGATGTCCACTGCATCATGCATGACATCACATGACCCATAGTCCATGACCCATAACCCAAAACCCGAAAATGTAACCCAAAATTCGGACTAGACTAACCCAAGTGTCGGATCCATTGGATTGCACTGGCCAGATTCCTCTAGGAATGGATCCGGCTAATCAGACAACTATTTCTCTATAAATATTTCCTCATTTCCTCATTTCCTCTCACCATTTTTAGACACATCTTCTCGCTATATTCTTACATCACTAACCTCAAATTTAAAGATCATCCATGTAGCTTTTCTCTTAGTGATTCTTTAGGTTTATCTTAAAGGCAAGATCACGACGATTAGCGTAGAAGACTTGCAAGCTCGAAGACATGTGTTACTAGACTTTATAATCATCACAAGATCACATAAGTGTCTCTTGTTGCTGATCTCTTTAAAGTATGTCATAAGTGTGGTGTGTTAACTAGTGGTGCTTAGATTAATTCCTCCATTGTAAAGGAACTCGGTATCTAGCCTTGTTGAAGAACCCGACATCTAGCCTTGTCCGGATAAAGTGTAGCGATGTAGGTTTGGTTATACCTTGTCGAAGAACCCGATATTTAGCTTTGTATCGGATAAATTGTAAGCGTCGTTGTGAAGGCTTCTCCGCCAAGATAAGGAGCTTCGATGTGTAGTGTTCTGAACTCTCGAGTTGGGTACTCGGTGAGTGGAGTAGGCGAGGAAGGTGACCTTATAGCCGAACCAATATTTTGTGTTATGGTTGTGTCTTTCTTTCTCTATCTCGTAATATTGTTTATGTTGAGTTAAAGATACATGACATACAATAAAACATGTAGACACCACAGAGTACACAGCGGAAGACTTAAGATCATAACAAATAAATAATTAACTGAATTGATTACGTAACATACCTCTTGCAAATGTCAGATCTCTTGAACAAAGATGATAAAGTGGTTTAAAGAGTTGTCCCTTACCGTTTTACAACTCAAACCAATAGGTGTAAGAATAGTGTCTTACAACCACAGTTTTGTACACACGAATTAATCAACGAATCAAGTGATTGCTAGATCTAACACAAGTCCTTGTTTTATGAAAAAAAACAAAACCAAAACACCCTTAGAGGGGGTTCGGCCGAAGTTAAGCAAGAGGGAGGAGAGGCAAGATCTAGGGTTAATTCAATGCACAAAGTTATGAAAAACCTTAACCCTAGCCTTTGTATATATAGTGAATGAATAGCTTGATGGAAAAGTTAGGGTTTGGGCTTGGAAAACCCATCCTTGGCCGGCCATGTAGAGGAGAGGAAAGGGGAACCCAAATCTTTTCAATTTTCAAGATATTCACCATATATTCTCCCATTTAACATTTAACGATTCGTTAGTCATTTCGTTAAATACTTAACAATCGTTAGACGGACTTTATGTGTAATAACTAATCGTAATCATTAACATTAATTATTTAACTTAAATTCTCATTCGCTAATGTGTGCGATCCGTGGTCACGAGTTCGAATCCGGACATTCACGTATTTATAAATATATACATTTCCATGACCCCACTGGATATGTTTACAAAGCGTGAAATGACATTGGTTAGCGTCTAGCAACACGCCAATGCCCGGTACAACTCGTGTATGGTTTTCGGAGAAAACCAAGTTTCGATGATTCATCATCATATTCATCCTTTGTTTCTAATACCTTGTTAATAAGAATATGGATCTCACTCATTTCTTAATTAACTATTCATTTCTCGCTTTATGTGATTGATCAAGATTACCAATTCTTATGAACATATTCGAGAAGACCTTGGGCATGGCCATGCAAACATCTTAACAACCCTACGAGGGCCCAACGGTATTATACTTCAAAATAAATTTGAAGGAAACAAATCTCGTTTGACTACAAGCATAAATCATAAATTTCGCAACACTTACGAAATCAACCCTTATAACTACCGATTCACGTATAGCGTTAGATTGCTTCACAAAATGCACTACATCCATGACATATCTACGGTATCTCAAGTCGAGGATAAATATCCATGATATACTTAATGACAAAGATCCATAAAGTATCATCATGTGAGTGGGATAAGTCCTATACTCGATTCATTGAATATCATCCGAAATTAGTCATGCTACGCATCAATATACTTTCAAGTATTTTCTAACTAATACTCATTTGTCTTAATTCAATACCATTCCATGTTATTGATTGACAATGGACTATTTAGAATAACTTAAGTTATTCAAGGATTTAAACATGCAAATATAGGATAACATCATAATAAATGAATAATAAACATAACAAAATACTTCATTTCATTTCAATAACAATGTTTACAATATCCTTTTATCTAAAATACTTTGTCACGGATGGGCATGAAACTACTAGCTAAGCGAAGTCCAAACTTATCGAGACAAATGATTAAGTTTTTCACCGAGTAAGGCCTTCGTTTATCATCGTGTGAACTTTGAGCAACTCAATTTCACCTATCTCGACTTGTTCTCGAACATAGTGATATTGTCTAGGATAGTGTCGGTGCCCTTCATGACTCGGGTTCATGGGCAAAAGTTATTGCTGCAGAATTGTCACAATATACTTTAATAGGATTTTCAATCGACGGCATAACACCAAGCCCGAAGCGAACTTCCTTATCCAAACAGCTTCCATGGCGACCTCGGATGCCGCTATGTACTCACTACATAGCGACGACATCGCAAGTGTTGTCATTTCTTTCTCTTCAATCACAAGCACCTCCATTGATGACAAATATGTAACCCGTCTAAGACTTCGTATCATCTTTGTCACACTTTCGAGATGCATCGCGATAACTTTGTAACAGACAGTTACGCTCGGATTTCCCATACACTATGAACATATCTCTTGTAGCCCTAAGGTACTGAGAATATGTTTAATGACGATCAATGAATTTCACCGGATTACATTGATACCGGTGGTCAAGTTTTGAGCAAACGCCACATCGGGCCTTGTGCATCGCACCGCATACATGATAGATCCTACGGTCGAAGCATAAGGAACTTTCTTCATACGCGCCACCTCTGCGGTGTTGAAGCACGACCTTGTCGCTCAAACCATGATTTACTTGCATTGGCAAAATCCCTTATTGGAATTTTGCATATTGAATCTCTTCAATATTTTGTCAATGTAAGCACTTTGGCTTAAACCAATTAGCCGCCTTGATCAATCCACAGATCTTGATTCGAGTATGTATGTTGCTTCCCTAAGTCTTTCATCAAAAACATTTACCAAGATAGGCTTTCACCTCATTTCGACTTGGTATATGATTTCCCATAATTAGTATGTCATCGACATACATAACAAGGAAAGTAACATGACTCCCACTAGCTTTGTGATATACACACGGCTCATCAAGATTTTGAGTAAATCCAAAACTTTTGATTTCTCCATCGAATCTTTTATTCCATTGCCTTGATGCTTGCTTGGGTCCATAAATGGACCTCTTAAGCTTGCATACACGGTTGGAAATAGTGGATTCACAAACCCTCCTTGTGCCATATAGATGTCTTCATCTGAGACGACCATTCGAGCGGTTTTGACATCCATTTGCCAAATCTCATAGTCATAGTATGCGACTATAGCTATGAGAATCCTAATAGCTCTTATGTCCGCTCTGGAGAAAACGTCTCCTCGTAATCAATGCCATAGGTTTGAGTAAAACCTTTAGCCACTAGACGAGCCTTGTAGGTGTGTACATTGCCATCCATGTCGGTTTTCTTTTGAAGATCCACTTACTTCCAACGAATATAGCATTGGGAGGAAGGTCAACTTCAATCCACATCATTTTCTTTCATGGATTGCATTTCCCCATTCATAGCAATCGCCATTTATCCTTTTCGGGATCGACCATGGCGACCTTATAGTTGGCGGGTTCATTAAGATCCCCAACCATATTTTCCTCCACCTCTACGTTAAGACATAGGCGGTCAGTGCACGTATAGTCCTTTCGGACCTACGAATGGGAACAACTTGGGAGGCGCTAAGCTTTTAGGCTCTTCAGAAGTTGGCTAGTATTTTAGAAGGTGTTGTATCTTCTTGATCATATTCCGGATCATATACTCTCCACTAAGTTCATGAGATAAGAGATTCCTTTCAAGGAAATCTCCATACCTAACCACGATGACTTTGTTCTCGGTTGGGTAGTAAAAGTAGTAACCATAGTTTCCTTAGGGTATCCTACAAAGATCTTGTAACACCCCAAAATAGCTCGGTGAAGCATACAAGTATTGGGATGCTACTAAATCGGTATCACAACATAAGCAT
>CM040245.1:88910965-89210887 GCA_022545495.1 Chrysanthemum lavandulifolium | reverse complement strand
ATTTGAATTATTTGCATATCTTAAAAGCTTGTTACGACTATATAGTAAACCTATTACATGTTATCAACGTGGTTGTGCTAGTTTAAGGTCTATATCACACCATTTTTTGGAATAAATAATAATTTTGATCTGCCTTTGCTAGCTACTCTCTGACCTATGAATTCACTTGATTGTGTAAATTAAAACATCTTGTCCCTACCGAATTAAAACAAATTTTGGGCAAATGATCAAATGGACAAAATACAGCAAGTCTGGGTCATAGATTTTACTCTCAATCAATCCTTAGCCTTGCAACTCTCGTCCCCATGATCTTAACTCTTGATCGCGATAATTGTGTTCCTTCATCCCCCTTCTTTGGCACCTTCAGCAAAGATGTATCTCTGCAAGCGCTTTTTAATTGGTTAATTTCGTCTTCGCTTTGAAGAGTAGTAATTTAGTATATTCGTAAAACATAGCAAATGCATGCCTCCAGTTATGTTGTCATACATAAAATGCTCAGGCTGTATTGCAGTCTTGATCATACTCCCAATATATTGCTAAGGAGCTGCATGAAGTTTGCTCATGATGGAAGATGGTATCACATAATAGCAGTGATGGGTCTAGGAAATTACCAGACAAATTATATTACAGTAAAGTAAACAAGACTTATAACACAAAACCGTTGAACGTGTTTCATGACTATAAAGGTAAGCTTTTTTACTATATTTTACATGATAAATCAACGTGCTTCCGGAGAACCAACCTAGGGCCGACCTGCATGGATACTGAACAAGGTGGTCCAAAATAATATTTTCTTCTAATAGCTAAAGACAATTTGTTCGTTTACTATTATTCAGTTTGGCAGAAGAAGAAAAACAAATTGTAGAAAAGTACTAAATAATTTAATGAAAGATCTTTTATTAAATGACTGCCTACTAGCTACATATTGACAAGGGGCCTAGCTTACCTGTTTTTACAAGGGTAAAAGCAATAAAATAATAATGTATTTTTCAAATTTTGTCGACTTAAAATACTTATTTTTTTATTACCTTACTTCATCAACAAACTTTCAAAATTTGTTCTGATTTCACCCATATGACCTATTTATATTAAAATAATAAATGAAATGATTATATTACCTTTGTATTCTTTAAAATTTGTTCTGATTTCACCAACGAATTTTCAAAATTTGTTCTAACTTCACCCATATGCGGATGGTAATATAGTCATTTTAGTTATTATTCTTATATAAACGGGTCATATGGGTGAAGTCGGAACAAATTTTGAAAGTCCGTTGGTGAAGTAAGGTGATAAAAAGGTAAGTGTTTTAAGTCGAAAAATTTGAAAAGACGTCATTATTTTATGGCTTTTACCTTTTTACAACATGGTTTTTAAGTGAGTGTTGAATCTAGCTATAAAAAGAACCCAAGTAACTACATGCCATAGACTAACATGTATGCTACCTTTATCGTGGTGTCGACGGCTTTATTATTCTCATTGTTTAGTTTGTTCGGTGAAAAAACTTTTTTAGTCAACTCGGAAATCGAACTTAACCAAACTAGAATTCAACCGAACCGAACCGAAAACCGAATTTATATTCGGTTCGGTTCTTGGGTTGACCCGAATAACCCGAATTTCACTATATATTCTTCAAAAATTAATAATTACATAGATATTTAACAATATATATATTACAAGCATAAAAAGTATTTTTTATATTAGAAAATAGTATTTATATATATGAATATATATATATATATATAAAGATCAAATAAAAGACAAATATCCGTAAAAGATAAAAGATTTTTTTCAAAAAAGTTCACGAAAATTCCCAAAAATCCCACAAGATCGGGTATGATGGTGCATGAAAAAGTTGTGAAAACTTTTTCTAAAAGTGGATATTTTTCCAAAAAATTATGAAAATATACGTCATAAGATTAAATCTTTTTTTGTGCATCAAAATTGGTTTTGCACCCAACTTTTTGACTTTTTCATCAAAATAACATTGCGATCAAACTAAAACAAGTTAAAAATTTTGTGCATCAAAATTTTTAAGATCAAAATTGCTTTTGTGCATTAAAAAACGATCAAACTCAAAATTATAAAAATGTTTTCAAAAGTTTTATGCACCAACATACCCGATCTTGTAGGATTTTTGGGAATTTTTCGTGAACTTTTTTGAAAAAAATCTTTTATTCTTTTACTGATATTTGTCTTTTTATTTTAACTTCACCCTATATATATATATATCTATACATTATATATAAGAGGAGGCATGCCACATAAAATGCCACTTACATCCCATAACGTCAAGTCATATTTCCATGTCATCATTATATTTATGTGGCATTTTTTTAAATGACATGTGGCATTTTAATTAATATATGTACATTTTTTTTAATAAATTGTAAAATTCGCTTTTTAGTTAAAACTGCTTTTTGAGCTTCATAAAATTCGGATTTTTTTTCCTCAAAAACATGTTGCTAGATTCGAACTTGGGACATTGCATAACATTAACAACCATGCTAACCACTAGATCAACAATGTTTTTGGTTTATATTTTGCAAACAAAACCTATAAACCTTTCCAAACAAACATAACCCACTAATTCAAATCTAGAATACTAACTCGATCTATTCCTTAATTATAGCTCCTTCATTCATTATATTAATTTTCTCATAACCCTAATATTCGTTCCACAAGTTTTTCTAAACCCTAATATGCTCAAGAACCTCTATGTTCATTCTGATTCTGCAAAATGGTAAATAAAACCCCTAATGATGAAACTGTTATATAACCCCTGTTCATTCCGATTTTGCAAAAGGTAAATAAAACCCTAATGATGAAATTGTGTTATCTTTTTAGATTCATATGTTGGTTTCATATGCTTAAAGATTTATGTATGTCTAGATAGCAATGCCCTTTATTAACAATGGAAATCTATAATGAATAAATCAATGATTTGTTAGCCCCATACCACCACCGCTTGTCGTAAATTCATGAAAGCATCGAGGTAGAAGTATAACGGTTTCCACTCTTCTTTATTGGTATATTCTTTGTAGTTCTTACAAGTTTCCTAACACACTTCCTATTCATTCCTTGACTAATCCGATAATACTTTATAGCAAGTTGACACGGATTCTTAAAGTTGGCTTGAGTGGCAATTCTCAAACGGTAATGATCGCAACTATGTCACCAATGATAATCAATATCATCACATCGTTAATACCTTGAAATATGAAGACCGAGCTAAGGAAATTAAAACACACATCCGTGTAAAAGTTGTACGTGATATTGCATATGTTTTGGTTAAATAAACTAATATTGTTGCAATTTAATAATTTTATATTTTTTCCGTAAAAGTATAGGCATGGTTGATACACATGTATCGATTATCGCAGCATGATTGATGCCTTCGTAAGGTCTTTGTTAGATAGTTGTGAAGCTTGTGGCTCGCAAATCAAGTTACTCCTTATTATTTAGATGTTTATTAATCTATTATTCTTATGTGTATAGTCGCTAAAGATACAACTAGCTAAAAGGAATCACAACCAACATGAAACCTATTGAAAGACCAGTGAAATAAGTAATATAAATAACCAAATTACAACAAATTAAAACGGGGTGTGTAAGTTGATGAAATATTCTATAAGAGCTAATGTGGGATCTTGCATTTGCGCATTTTTAGTGGGAGTAATAGAGAACTTAGGCTGCAAACTGTGGCTTCTGGTCGATTTCTTCAGAGGATTAGTTCAATATTTTTATCATATATAATCAAATGTCTAAATATTCTCAAATAATCAAATGTCGTCCCATATTAGAGTACTCACTGGACTATTCAAAGAATTTAAAACGAGGTATTAAAACTCGATCCGACAAAAGTTCTTAGGGTCAACTTGACCTAACTCGCACCAAAGAGCACCCGCACTAACCCACCCATTTTCTGCCTATCCTATGCAAAACCGACGCCGCAATTTGTGTATATTATAGCGGTATCTGCAATGAATTAGCATGGTTTGACAAGCCTCGAGAACAATGTTGGTTCCTAACCTCACGAATCATCAATGGAACGTCCACATTAAAGATCAGAATCTCGACCGCATGGCGCTATTGTGCAATGCATTTCATAAATTAACAAAATGAAACTAATTTATAGCCCGCTTTCATCATGCTTGAGGGCACTTGTGTCGAAGTATGCACCAAGCCATAGGCCACCACCGGAAGCCAAAAATATCACGCTGATTGTTTGGTGGTTCGATTAGCCTCCGAATGTGGAGTACGACATGGAAAATCCAAGTCCATATGCTTTCATTTTGTTCCTCCTACCAACAACTATTCACAGACTTTGCTCTTTATTTACTCATGCTTTTGGCTAAACAGTTCGCTTATTCGAGTTTACAATAACTCGTCATAATAGAATTAGAATGTGTTGAATCTAAAATAGCCATATTCATAGGTCAATACTTCTTGCATGTGTCCTATTTTTGTTATTGTGCTCCGATTATTTAGGCATTGTTGTATTTTTGTTTTTAAGCTTGTAGGAATTGGTTAATGGAATGATGAGAAAAAAATGTTTGGTTCTTGTTTGGGCTGTATATTTTTGTGTGATCAGATGTTATTTTTTCGTTTTCTTGAAAAAGTGAGAAAAGTTGAAAACTTTTAGTAAATTCATTTGTTGCCTTTTATAGGTGAGTGAGAATAAAAGAACAGCTGCTGTTAAATTTGTTGATGCATGCTTACAAGGGTTAAGAGGAGATGCAAATGTGATTAGATATGCTTTTGTGATTGTGTAGTATGTTGTTATGTTTGACCACTAAAATCATCCTACGTAAATGTTTTCCATTATTTATATCGTGGTTGTACAGCCCAGCTTACTAACTAAATTCAAGTTATTAATCGGTTTAAATGCATCTTCAAATAAAGTAAATGACTATTCTCTGAAGGTTACATAACTTCCTTCTTTGCATCAAATGTAAGGCTTAGAGTCCCTTAGCATTAAGCATTAGTGGAATGCATTACAATACTTCCTTAAACAAATTTTAGTAGTCAAATTAGCGGGTGCAAGCGCTCGATAAATAAGATAAATAGGTGTTTTGATCTATCGGGTCAACCACCAACGCACCAACCATTTTGACCCATTTTCCGTAACAACCCTTTAGCCCATCATCTTTAACCCATTCCTCTATTGACCCATTATCCCATGATAGGGTTTTGTATTTTCCGCTTTCGATGGTGTTAATAATTTTTAGAAAGGCTATGGTGTTAATAATTAATATTAGTCTCAAGAAAAATTTATTTCACGAATTTGTTATTGAAATCATAAAAGCAAAAGAACAACAAACGAGGAATATGGACTCAGAACTCACATGAGGCACATAATCCATGGAGACTACTTAAGAAAATAAGAATGTAAATAGTAGTAGTGAGTTGATACCGTACATGCTCAAAATGATTATCACACGGATATAGTTGCAATATATATTGTTGTAGTGATATTTAATAATTGATGCAAAACAACAACATATCAAAAGTACGCATAAGACTTCTTATTGAACCTAGCGGATGTCCACGCTTGATACAATCGTTGGTGGATATAGATTTATTAGTGTTATTTTTCAGAACTTGTCTAAATACGAATCGGACATTAGCATTGTGGACCAACAAGAGAGTTTTATCTTCAAATATTATGTTATTTGTGATACCATAGTTGATAACCAGCTAATTAATTTGTGAATATCAAGATATATATATTGCCGACACCCGCTATGCTTTGAAGTCGATAACTTTCATTAATGAATAAGTTATCTTCATATCAATTTACCCGCTTATCGATATGACTAAATTAATCAAGTTAATAGTATAAGTGTATGGATGTGTATTAACAATAGCTGTTAAAATTTGTAACCATAGCCTAAAATTCGCCGCTTACCTTCAAGACTAAGCCCCAACAAGGAGGATTGACATTATTGTTCTGCTTATACTCGCTTGAATGAACTCGATTAGATCATGTCCCGCCATGTCAATTATCTAGATAGTATTAGTTTTAATTAGTTTTATGAAGTTTTTAGGTTTATGCTCGAGATCGTGTGGTTCAAAAAGTATTGCTACTTACCAAATAACATGTTGCCTCAACTCATAGATAATGATGTTGCAGAATCACGAGGTTGATAGCCAAGAGACAAATGAAGCGCATGTGTTTCGTGATGCTTTTGAACCCAAAAAGAGGTAACAAATTGAAGGGAGGTCGGCGATTTTGTATTACCACAGAGGATAATGGTAGTATTTCTTCTCACCATTAACTTAAGATTAATAATATAGGGTGTAAATAAAGGTTTGTACCTCAAGTAATCGCCAACACTAAAATATATTACAGCTTGTATGCAATTTTGCTTATAATAATTATGGCTATGACTTCGGTTTCTCGGTGACTATCTCGAAAAGTCTCAGATAACACATGGGTGACTATGTCGGAGTTATGGATCTGTCATATCCAAATGAGTAGAAATACACTGAATCTTAACTTGAAGTTGCATACGATCGGTAGGATAATGAATCAAAACAAGGTTCTGATTTACGCATGAAGAGCAGCCCATAATACATAGATCGACCAAAAAATAAACCATAAGCATATGATCGATCAAACACCACCATACCACAGATCACACCAAGATACAAGTAAAACGATTTATAAAAATCGTTTATAATATATAGCATAAAAGGTAGCGATCCCAAACCGACCTAAGATATAGCAATTATGCATATGTCGCAAAACCCTTTGATCGACCCAATTGATGTAGAAACGATTTAACTATCACAAACAATTAAACCGACAAATTATATGCAAGAACAAGGAGATCGATCAAGAGAGAGGGCGATTTTTGGAAACCCTAATATAATACGAATCAACCAAAGCGACTAGACCAGATTTAAGGTTAAGATCTGATTAATACATGTAAACACGAATGTTAAACACGAATTAAGAACACATCATTAATGTAAAACATGTTCTAGGATCGAAATTAGAAGAAATCGATTGAACAATAAGGTTTGTTAGGGTTTCTCAAAAATCGCCCACACATAGCTCCTAGGGCTATTACATGTCCTTTATCGTGGTGTATGTTAATTGCTTGTGCTATTATGGCGTTCGCTTGTAACAAGTGGGTTGTCGAGATGTCTGTTAAGTTTGTAGGGTAACTTATTCAAAACCCTAGATATGATCAATTGGTTCTTTCCATTGATCGCTTATGGGTGGATCGATCTACATACTTGGTTTCTATTCCGCTTGATCGATGCGCTTTGGTTTATCGGAAGTTGTGGTTTGTTACCCTATGATTATGTTCTATGCTCGGTATCACATTGGGGTTGGTTTAGCATCTCAACGCACAATTTTGGAGCGAGTTCATGCTAGTGCTTCTATCCGTGGTTTTAGAGTCTTCCACCAATCACTAGCGAAATTTGTGAACCGATTCTTATTTGATGATTACATGATCATGGAGTTGATGCGCTGGGTTTATACGTATTTGTTGGTTATTCTTATTGGTGTTCGGTTTGCATCTCAACATACACCTTTGAGCGAGTTTTGAGCTTGTCGCTTATCCGTGGTTTTAGAGTCCTCACCAACCGCTAGTGAAACTTGTGAATTGTACTTCAATTTGAGGACCATGATATTGTATATTTGGGCGACACCGGAAGTTGGACTACTATGGTGACTTGAAGATTCAAGTATTTCTACTTGAAGTGCATTTATTTTATTCTTTTATCGCTAGTCCGATGTTTAGTTATATGTGGTCTCACACGCTTATATTGTAAGTTATAGGAATGATGTTGCATTCTATAGGAGAGTCTCGTAGTGTCCTAAGGATCGAGATGAGGATTCACCTCATCCTTTGTACTTCAATGTTTTTACGAATATATTTTACCGGGTGAATTAACCCTTTTACCCAAAAACAAAGTTGCATACGATCGGTTATTAGGGAGTAAGTTGTTCATGTTTTCTCAAAACCATGTATGTTATTTATAATTGCTTTGTTTTTTGGAACATCCATTTACAGCTCTACTTTATCCCCGTAATGGTTTAAAGCTCCTACATATTTAGAATTCCATTACTTATCTGCCAATAATATATTTCATGGACACCTCAGCAAAGAAATTATCCATCTGGTTATAGGTGATAATATTGCCCCATATACTTGTGAGCACCTCTTTTTGCTAACCAGTAGAGGTGTCAAATGGATGGGTCAGGCGGTCGATGGGTCAAAACGCTGGTTGGGGCCAGAATACTCTTCCGTCTTCGCTTCACAAATTTAACTAATATATGGTGTCAAATGATTTATCATCTCAGATACAAAAGTCGGTCAGGCCACCGCAAACACTGCTTTGGTAAAATGGGACGGAAGTTTGGGATTGCTTATCTAAAGTGATCAATGCTTTTAGTGTTTGTATAAAAGTTACTTATCCGCTTATTATGTAATTTAAGAGGGTTTCTATGAAGACAAACATGTTTCTTTCATTTATTTTATGTACAAGCCTCACCGTTAAAAAGATCCACTCTGTGTCACGGATATTTCCACCGCTTTGGATGATGAATATGCTAATGCAAAGAAACCAGGTGATTGCAATAACGGAACGATTGAGGAACCGTGTTACGATTGGGGAATTGTTGTCAGAAAACCCTCAATACCAAAGGTATATGAGATCTGATTATGAAAACCTAATGACAAAGGCTTAAAATGCTAATATTTACCAACATATGTATAAAGGTACTTCTTTCAGTTTAGCAGTTATAATTTATAAATGAAACTAAGGCATCTACGTGTTTGGTCATTTCACTTCTTTAAATATTCAGAAATAGCAGTAAAGCACATAAACTCTCAATTCCTCGCATCGTAGGCAATCGCTTGGAAGGCATGTTCAACTCTTAGAAAGACCCCGGACAAACGTTATAGCCTATAGGTCGAGCCATGACTCGATCGCAGATCCATAAAAGACGCCCATCGTGAAATGAAAGAGCTCAAGCCCACGCCGAAGAGGCTTCAAAGCCCGATAACAAGGTTTCAAAGACCGATCATGATAGTGACAACTCATCCGAGGGTGACTTAGGCAGTGACTTGTCCCCTGAGAGATGAAAATTGCCAAATTAGCCATCAAGTCGGTTCTTGCACACATGAAACAATTAAAGAAGTTATCAGTCAATATTGGGTTTATCAAGAACCTCAAACACAAAATGATGCATGGTAAACTTTATACAAAAGTACCGACTTCACTACAGCCTTGAATTTCTACCACCAGAACGCCGACTAAAAGAAAATGAACTTGCATTGGTTGCATTTCAACCTTGTGTTGATAAGAAATCTCTAAATACCGCTTATAATGACAGCATCACGATATCTCCGTAATTTTCACAATTCACTTGTGATTATTAGTCAGAAATCTCAGGGGTCGGTGTTTAATTATCGCAACCTAAAAGATGCAAGATTGCAAAATGTGGCATCTAAACGGATCACATTTCACTTGAACAATACTGGGCATAGTAGGTAAGACACGCTAGGAGCTAGCTTCTCATTTATCAAAAGCCAAAAGTCGCAAAATGTAAGTAATTACTTTTATTTAGATTCTTGCATTTGCACCGAAGGGTATGGTAAAAAAGTTGTGCACTACAATACAGCGGGATGCACAATGATAGTCTCACACACACAAGCAAAGACCGTGATAGTTCATGATTTATCAAGAGAATAAGGGCATCATGACTTCACCATGAGCAAGCAGAAGCATCATCGCTAAACCATAAGGAATGTAAAATGCTTTGGTTTATGTGCAATTGATGGATATCCCGAAGCCTCAAACCGATATGGGTCGCCGGTTGTTGGAGAATTTCACCGAAGTTGAAATAGTCTTGACCATTCACTTTATAACTTGCACTAACGCAAGTAAAACTTTAAAAGATGTAATATCGCTTAAACCAAAAGTCACTAAAGCGCTATTCCCCGAAAAGGTACTAATTTGGGAGTCAGTATATGTCGATACCAATGAGTTGATGCATTATACCGAAAACCGAAACTTTTGTATGTACTTGAGTAAAGTCAACCACTTTGTGATGTCAAACAGATCAAGGAATTACTTACGTATATGATGCTACTCTTTAGTCTAATAACGGTGATCCGTCTACATGTGTTAGTGACCGAATCAATTATGGTGTTTATGTATTTACACCGAGATCTTTATCGCTATTTCGGTGTTTCAACAAATAAAAGATAGAGGTTAGTTAATAGTAATTAATGGTGGTATGGTAAAGATTACCATTTTGTCATCATGGTATAACCCTTAACAAAATCCTCGATTCATATTTTTCATGTTTCATGTATAATTTTGACATATACTCATATATACTCTAAATCTTGCAGACCACAACAGATTATAAATTCATGGGTGATCAGACGTAGTGTCTATTCTCATTGTCACGCCAGATATTGGTTTGCATAAAGATTAAGTCACTTACAAAGGGTTTGACCAGTATCATCAATGTTGCTTGGTGGTCGTGTTTCTAACGACGCCTTGCAAGTATGGTGATAGATTGTGTTTCAAGACATTTTATAGAAAGGGATATGTATATTTCACAATATACAAGATATTAGTCAAGTTTACAACACCGAATTACAACCGTCAATGAGAGAGACATTATAAATGACTGAAGATAATGGCTTTTTTCCTTGTTTCGACGGAAAAAACAGTAGTCGCTAACTATTTTCACTCAATCTGAGCCAAAGCTCAAAGCGAAAGTGCAAATTGAATTGTTAGTCAACTATAGTAACCGCTGTTTGAAAAAAGAATTCGATGCCGTACTGCTTCGTGGATGATAAGGTAGATGATCTTACGAGGATGTATAAGCTCTTCTCTCAAATTCCCAAAGGATCGGATCCTCGTTGTTAATATGTTCAAGCAAAGATGTTACCGTCAAGGAACAACTTTAGTCCAACAAGTCATTGATGTCATGCGGGTAAGAAGTGAAGAGATTGTTGGTGGTCCGCAGAGCAGTGTTTGTCATGAAAGCAATTGACTTGCATGACAAGTTCATGGCATATGTTATTGATTGCTTTTCAAATCACACACTATTTCACAAGGCCCCTAAAGAAGCCTTTGAGGTTTTTGCAATAAAACTGCGTCGTTGCTCTACCACGTAGTCATTGCCCATATTGTGACAATATCCTCAAAAGGGTAGTAGCGAAGCTTAGTGATGAAGCTATCGACAAAACTTTGATAAGGTGGTTAAGATTCTTGCTTACATTAGCGATAAAGACCTTTTCGCAGAAGTTTTATAAGAAAAGCTTTCTGCGCTTGCTTTTCGATAAGAGCGGGAATGATGATCATGAAAGATTGATCCTCTCGGGTTAAAGCAAAGAATGTGGACAATTCACATCTAAGATGGAGGGCATGGTGATGATTTAACATTGGCTAAGGAGAATCATAGTCGCTTAATGAGTACCTTTCAAATAATCCTCTTGCCAACAAGGGATTGATTTTACATTCACCGCTTTGACTACGAGGTTCGCCGATTTATAAATCCTCTCGATCTTTGCCTTCGTCAGAGATGGTGAAATGTGTCAAGTGTTCAAGGAGTTGTACCATACAAAAATCAAACACATAAAGCTCACATGGATCTATTCTCTAGAGACGCAATGTGAACGGTAAATTTGCTCAAAACTATTGAGTGGTTTTAACAACCTACTAGGCAAAGCCTTTTGCTATATAATGCTCGAACAACTAAGTTATTCTCGAGATCAAGACACGCTAAATCTTGCCGATGAGGATGTTGGAGATTACTCATCCCTATCCCGTATAAGTATAAGATTCTTACCAAGGTGCCAAGCTCAAGAACCGCTTCAAACCGATGTTTTCCACTCAATTCAAAGTTTACCGATAGGATGAGGAGGATCGTGGTTCCTTTGCCACCGTGGACAAGAGGAAGAAGGGTGTGGAAGATGTTGACAAGGACCGAAAATATGCTATAGATGCTTCACTTGTTCGTATTATGAAGTCTAGAAAAGTTCTTAATCATCAACAACTTGTCCTAGAGTACGTGGAGCAAATTAGTCGCATGTTCAAGCCTAACTTAAAGGTTATCAAGAAGAGGATTGAAGATCCGATCACATGTGAATACTTGAAAGGGACAAAGAGAACCCAAATCAGTTCAGATACTTGGCTTGATCTTTACAATTTATACTATCATAGGACAATTGGGGGAAGGGGTTGATTTATTATGTTTTTTGATTTTTTATTTTGTAATGTATTTTCTTTAGTAGTTATATGGTTTGACTGCTGAAGTGATAACAAGATGAAAAACAAATAGAAAATACACACTCCCATGGGAAGAAAATTCACACAAAGATTTTGCATATGTAGGTATGGAGAAGACCATCTATTGGGCACGCAGATCCTAAGAGAGACAATTTTCCATTAGTGACAAGAGAAGGACATAATTTTCTGGAGGTACATTGCACCAACACGTTTCAATGTGAATTATGTATCTTATTTTCCTGTAAAAGATCCTAAGCACACTTTTTCTACTTTATCGAGGATTTGTATAAATGTTTTATGGCTTATTAAGATCATAAGCGCTGCCTTGATGTTTATAAGTCGCAAAAGTTAGCTTATAAGCCTTTCAAATTCATATGAGCACACATTAATAAAAACCCCGAAAAACTCAAATTTGGACCAAATTGTTTAAGTTAACTTGACCCGATCAAGATTCAAACATACCATCGACCTCCTGACACTATTAATCTATAAAATGAGGTATTAGAAATTCGACAAAAAGTGCTTAGGGTCAACTTGACCTAACTCGATATATTTTTCGAATCAGGCCGCCGACCGTCACGCATTTTTTGGGATCTCAAACCTGCTTTTTGTCTACTTTATAATAACAAATAGAGTTGTATATTATAATGATGGAGTGAAGGAAAAAGTGGGTTGGTATTCATTACTCTTTTCTCGCAATTGGTTTGCCTTCACTCTTTAGCCACACTTTGCAAAGCATTACTTTATGGAGTAATTGGGAGAAAGCAATGACAAATCTTCGACAAGCTTTTATTGAGGTACCGATTCATACCATTTATCGTTACATGAATGCTTGATTCAGCCTATTGCATTAAAACGCCCTAAATCGCCTTATATCTAGAATTAGATTATTATTAAAAGAAAACAACTTTGGAAACATATCCGACACATTAATAAAAAACTCGTGAAAAACTCAAATATGGACCAAATTGTTTAAGTTAACTCGACCCGGCCTCATGCAATACATTACCGTCCGAATCGTGAGTTCTTAGAAAATGATGCATGGTCGCCTCAATGAGGAAAGAAAGGATCAAGCAACTTTAACATACAAATTATTATAAGCTAAACTGGCTATCCAAATACCGATTTTGTCATTAGTTTTGTTTCGATTTAAAGTTATAAATTTATCGCGACTTCAAAGCACACTGTGATAAATTATGATTTGCATCAGTACTTTGTTGTCGTATTTTTTCTCGAACCATGATGCTTGGAATGGTCCGTATGAAATATCCTACTAAATAATTTGCACAATTAATCTCATTGCTATGGTTGTGTTGACAGGACTACAATATCGGTACATGTTTGAGAAGGATTCCAACAATGATTACTTCCAAAGAAAGTGAAGAGTCAAGCCGCCAGAGTGAGTTTGAAATGAGAAAATGAAGGTGTATGTTCTTTTATTCTATGTGTTTTGTATTAAAATTCATTTTGTGCTAATTTCTCGACCCTTTTGACACTTCTTTTCTTAGGTAACAATTAATGTGTATACTAGAATGTAAACTAAGACCACAATGGTTGCCGTGAATTATGGAAAGGGCAGTCTGCATTCAATAGCCATTGATCTTGAGAGATATCACAACCTGGTTGGAGGCGTCTATGCTTTTCACTGGACCAATCATACTTTACTCTTGACCCTTCTAGTCTTATGTGTCTAAGTTATAGTCTCCTTTTGGCCTTTCATTCTTAATTTCTTATCACTTTCAGGAAGATGTGTCACTTGTTACTTGATTTACCTAGTAAATCTTCCATTTCTGTGATATTTTGAAATAAGCAATAACTTTGTTTTTTCTACATTTGGTTTCTCTGCACTTTACATACTTTAAATGACCACATAGTATCAATATATGAACCTATTATTCCGTTCTGAGATCAGCACTTCTCTGTCACGATATGGTATCAACCATGGAAAAGATAATTCATAGAAGTCAATCATAATTGATCATGTTTTAAGTTAACATAAAGTTGTTTGGTAGTCTATTTAGATTAGGGTTGTAAATGATTCGAGCTTTTGTCGGTACTTTGACTTCAAACCAACCAACTCGAGCCCAGAAAATGAGTTTGAATTGTTTTTCGAGTTATGAGCTTTTACGGAGTATATGTTTTGTATATATATTATGTATATTGGCTTATATGGGAATACACTAAGGTTAGATACTTATTTATGAATGTATCGAGCTTTTTGAGCCGAGAGCGAGCGAATTTAAATCTTATCTTATATTTTGCTTTAAAAACACGTCATTCCAAATAAATCAAACTTACTTGAGCTGAGCTCGAAGCTTCTCTCATGAATGCTTGACAAGCTATTGAGCAAACATAATATTGTTGAGTCGAGTCTTGCCTAAATTTGACTCGATTAAACCCCACTAGGTTAACAGTTGTATCTTCAATTCATATTGATACTGCTTGTACTAATTGTTGGTATTTTTCCTTACAATTTCAGGCCTCTCCAGCTTTGTCATCTCTGATTTCAAAGAAAGACCAAGATGGGGCTGGATCTGCTGGCGTCAAGTCTTTGAGGGCAATTGCTCTCTCCTTGAGCAGGTCTGTCAGGGCTATTGAGTTTTACAACTATTGCAGCTGCTGATGAAGCTGAGCATGGTTTGGAATTCCGTTAGCTACCCTTGGCCTCACCAAGGCATTCTCAGTTCCTACGACCATGCTTCGTGAGTTCCTTTTCGGTCTTTTCTCAGTGATATATTTTTTTGTTTTCTATTCTAATCTATAGTACTGCACCACATTGTTCTAGCCGCTTTGTCAGCTTGAAAGTTCATTGAAGTGTAACTTGGTTAAGAATTAAAAGCACATAGTTCATTGTATTGATTTAACTGGAGGTGATTATCCAAACTTAATTATTGATGGGTTGATTTTGGTAAGATATCTCTAGTGGTCATACAGGTGAATAAATAATCAGCTTAATAGGAGACATGTCAAATGGGTTGAGAGTCACCCACACAGTTGATTTTTGAATGCGTAAAATCCCCTAAATCTCTGAACTAATATGATTTTGTGATCTTGTTCGACAGTTAATATACTAGTTTTTGATAAGAAGAAAAGTAATTTTGGACAAAATGTTATTCTAGTCAACCTGACTCATACCAAACTTAACTGCTTTGACATGTTACCTGACCCACCCATTTTCTCCACTGCTTTACAATAGCAATCAACTTTCATATATATTTTTTTAGAAAGACAATCATTTGGACTCAAGTACTACGTCCTGTATCAATTGAGAGCTCAGTACCAATAAATGCAGCTCATTATGTACATTTACAGATTTCTCCACAGCAATTGACTTTTTGCATTTTCTGGTGTTTGACCATAAACAGGATTCGACGTGGTCACCAGGTGTACACACAAGTATGTGCGTCCTGTCATTCAATGGGTTTGATTTCATATCGTGACTTGGTGGGTGTGGCATATACAGAAGAGGAAACAAAGGCAATGGCTGCTGAAATTGAGGTGGTTGATGGTCCTAACGATGAGGGTGAGATGTTTACACGTCCTGGTAAACTGAGTGATCGATTTCCTCAACCTTATCCAAATGAGCAAGCTGCTAGGTTTGCTAATGGAGGGGCTTATCCTCCAGATTTGAGTCTTATTACCAAAGTAATTTCTGCTGCCTGTTTCTGTTTAAAAAAATTGCTGTTGGTGTGTTGTTAGATTCTTATGTTTTGTTTCTTCAGGCTCGTCATAACGGACAGAACTATGTGTTTGCACTACTGACTGGTTACCGTGACCCTCCAGCTGGTGTTTCTGTAAGTTGCCAATCTTTGTTTACATGTTAATATGTTTTCTATTTTCTTCCATAAAAAGTAAGCTTTATTTGCTAAAGTTTTCTCATTAAAGAAGAAAAAGAAGTTAATGCATATGCTTGTATAAACTCTTATGAGTTGAGGTCTAGGTCTTACACTATGATGGAAGGGAAAACTATATTTTTAAACTTTTCAATTCAGATAGTTATGTTATTCAAAAAAATATTTTTTTAGTAGCATGAACTTTATTGATTCAGTGCCAGTCATTTGACGACAATTCTTTAGTACCTCTGTTTGTCATTTCACCATATAAATAAGGGGTGTTTTGTTTCCATAAAATAGCCATGACCATTGCAAATCGGAAAACAAATTACGTAATCATGCCATCATGGATTCATGGTAATCTATCTTTTCCAAGTAGATTGAATAGTATAAAATAAAGCCAGTACTAACTGTATTCTGGTTGTTTTTATTATATATGTTCTTCTTCTTCTCCACGAAATGGCTAATCTATGAATTAATTGCAGATCAGGGAAGGTCTGCACTATAATCCTTACTTTCCTGGTGGAGCAATTGCAATGCCTAAAATGCTTATGGATGGGGCTGTTGAATACGAAGACGGAACTCCAGCAACAGAGGCCCAGGTTGGTTGATCCTTATATTATGCTAATGGTTAATGGGCTTATTGTTTGAATCTTTTTCTCACATTTGGTTTCTTTCTTTATGTTAATTGTAGATGGGAAAAGATATTGTCTCCTTTTGAGCTGGGCTGTCGAACCAGAAATGGAAGAAAGGAAACTGGTACAAAATTCTCCAAACCTACAACTATATGAATAGACCAAATACACACTTTGTCTTTGCATGTTTTGATTTAGGTGTAGATATAGAAAAGACAAATTTGATTTTGGGGTCAAATGGACTGATTTCTACAGTGCAGTCAATTCTCAGCAAATTCTTTTTACCCCAAAGTAGTTGGTAATGGTATAGGCCAGAAATGATGAACATTAGGGATTAAACAACCATATCATTTTTAATAACCCTTAACGGGCCCCAAGGCCACTTATCTGTTTTATCATCACTTTTAGAAGTGGCAAGATCTGCGAGTTAGACCAATTGGTTAGTGGTCAGAATAAATTTATACCGTGCCAGGGTTCACACTTCATGTCCTTTTAAAAATATATATATAAAAAAAAGTTGGACACCTATGGTTGCATAACAATATTTTAGTAACAATTTGATTATTCGAGCAAAAGTGCAAAACGATTTAGATGTATGCATGTTAGTAGAAATTGGAGGACTTTCAACCCGTTATTGAGATGTTCTTTTAGCTAAAACAGCCCAGATGTATATGTAGATGATTCCCACTTGTCACTACTAATGACTTTGTTTTGATGATGCAGATGGGATTCAAATGGATATTTGTACTGTCATTGGCCTTGCTACAAGCTGCATACTACAGGCGTTTGAGGTGGTCAGTGTTGAAGTCACGTAAGCTTGTTCTTGATGTTGTGAACTAGGCTGGCTCTGGTTCTTCAACAAATGGTTCTAGTGAAAATGACGAATAATTATTTCTTCTGTAAAAGATTTAAATACAATTTTTTTGTACTAAAATTGGTACACAAGTTGTCTTTCGGTTCTTACAGGCTACGACACTGCTTTTCCATTTTGGAATTTTGAAGCAAAGTAATAAGGGAATTGTATTGTGTGCTTTTTATCTTTTTCTATCTAGTTTTTCCCAGTTTCTGTCGCGCTTGGTTTCATTCATTGTCTTGAAGAGTGGTTAAAACTCTATTGTAATATGATGACTAGCACATACACCGTTTTCATATGGTTTGAAGCACTATTCTACAAATACTATCTAATAATCCTTTTAAATAACCTTCCTACTAATACTTTTAGCCACACAATTATACATGTGTAAGTTCTCTGATTTTGCCTTCAGGTTTAGTCTAGCCAAATTAGCAATTGCATGAGATATATTTCTAAGGCAGTCTCACTGTATTTATATTTTATAAGATCATATAGTTTCTAAATAGGTGAAAGTATTCCCTGATTTGTAATTGTTTAACGTTCAAACTTGTTAAAATTTCCCTGGTCAACAAATGCATATGATTCACACAAACACAAATATCTGTCTGAAATCAATAAATAAATAGCACATGACTTTTATCTGTGGAACAAGCTGCCTATCATAAATTTAGACCACATCAATTGGTCCAACCGTCCAAAGAATAATTTCAATGTAAAGGACCCACCCGCAACAACCATTGCCATTTTACAAATTAAAATCATTTTTAAGAACTCGACTATTTATTTATGAATAAATTACGTGTTTGGATCTACATGGTATATCCAAATAATAACTTTAGTCCCTAAGTCGTTTATTATCCACAATCTGCTATTTTGAAGCCTCATGCGTTTAGTCCTATTTTGGATGGGCTGTTAGTTAACCATTAAGTATTTATTTATTATGTCATCCGTTAAAACTTTGCACCGATTAGTCCTTATTTTTAAAATATAGTTTTAAGGTTAGTCCCTCAGTTAATAATAGTTATCGTTTTTAACATTTTGTCCGTTTTATCCGTTTTCGTCGTTTTATCCGTTTTCCCTCTTTTTTTTTTTCGTTTTCGTCAGTTTTGTACGTTTTTATCGTTTTAAACGTTTTTTACGTTTTTATCCGTTTAAATCCAGTTTTTATATTTTCGTCCGCTTTTTTAACGTTTTTGTGCTTTTATCATTTCGTTCGTTTTTATCCGTTTTATTGGTTTTTACGTTTTTGTGCATTTTTCCTTTGCGTTCGTTTTTATCATTTTTTACTTTTTGCTGCTTTTCCTTTAGTTCGTTTTTATCCGTTTTTTTTTTTTTTTTTTTAACTTTTTGTCTGTTTTATCGGTTTCGTTCTTTTTTTTCAAAATTTGAAAAAAAATTAAAAATTTTGAAAAATAAATTGGAAAAAATATTTTCAAAAAATAAAAAATTAAAAATAAAAGTTTTGAATAAAAATATTTTTAAATATTTAATATATATATATATATATATATATATATATATATATATATATATATATATATATATATATATATATATATATATATATATATATATATATATATATATTTCAAAATATTTTCAATTATTTAAAAAAAAATATTTTTATTCAAATTTTTAATTTAAAAAAAATCGAAGTTAATTTTTATTTTTAAATATTTTTGAAAATATTTCGAAAATACTTTTAATTAAAAAAATAATAATTTGAAAAATATTTTTTATTCAATTTTTTAATTTTTATTCAATTTTTTATTTTTTTTTGAAAATATTTTTCCAATTTATTTTTCAAATTTTTTGGAATTTTTTTTCAAATTTGTGAAAAAATTCTAATTTTTTGGAAACTTTTGTAGAAAAGCGAGCGAAACGAATAAAGCAGAACAAAAAGTAAAAAGCGGATAAAACGAGCAAAAGGTAAAAAGCAGAACAAACGTTAAAAGCAAAAAGCGGATAAGCAGCAAAAACGTAAAAGTTAGGCGCAAATGTAAAAAAAGATTAGAATGGATAAAAGCGTAAAAAGCGATTGAAAGCGAATAAAAGCGTAAAGCGGATAAAAGGACAAAATGAACGAAAAGCGAATAAAATCGGGAAAGCGGATAAAACGCAGAAAGGCGACAAAATGTAAAAAAGCGGGTGATAATTATTATTAACGGTGGCGGGAAACCTGAAAACTATATTTAAAAAATAAGGACTAACGATGCAAAATTTTTAACGAAGGACTAACAACATAAAATACTTAACGGACTTAACTAACACCCATCCAAAATAGGGACTAAATGCGTGCGAGGTTTCAAAATAGGATATGTGGTGTAATAAAAGCGACGCAAGGGCTAAAGTTGTTGATTATACTGGCCAAGGAACAAACGTGTAATTTTTCTTTATTTATTTATATCGTAGGGTATAACACATCATTTACCTTTTGTAAATTTTGTGAAAATGTTTTCTTCGGTCACCCGGGATAGTGGGATACACTCTCTCTAATGAGCTCGAGCAGCGAAAAATAACAAGCTAACTCTTCATTGTGGCTTATGCACCTTACTACACTAATGTCTTAAAACTATATACATCTAGGATCGAGACTCTTTAGATGCAACTTACCATCTTGATTACTTTTATGTTAGATCCAAAATCAAACTCACGAAAAATGAGTTTCACGGATTTGTATATCGCGTGGCTATGGTTCACCGTAGATTAGTCGGTAGTAAGTTAAGAGAACATGGTTAAAAAAGAGTAAAGATTCCTTGCGTATTTCATGTTTTGCAGCCAAGAGTCTCTACATCCTATCAATCGAAAAGAATGATGTTTGCAAATCATTATTAATGTATGGTATAACTCACAGTATTTAATTGCTCTTGTACTACATTATATCAATTGTTTAACATGAGTTAGTATTTGACATAATGTCCTCACATCATGATACTCTTAACATCCAATGACTATTTTATATATGTTGCAAATAAAGAAATTGTGCATCTTCTTTTTTATATGTCAAGCATGAAAAACAAATTAACAAAACCAAAATTCAAATCATTATTAATGCTAATTTTTCAAAAATAAAATAATATTCCTCTTACTATAAAAAGCATATATATCATTTCCAAGTTTTCCTTAATTTATTTGAAGTGACTAACAACTTTGAAGGATTCATTAAAAATGCCAAATTTGCTAACTCCAACTTTGAAAAACATAAATGGCTCAATCTGTCCCTTTCGTTATCCGAGTTTTTTCTATTTGCTACAGGTCTACATCCACTTACTTATTTTGATTTATTTATCCACAAAATATCATTCTTTTAAAAAAGAAAAATATAGTCACGTATTTATTAAAAAAAAAAAAAAAGACAATGTAATCATACGTCACCACAATACAGACAAGTTTTCAACAAATCACCCGATAGTTCAAAAGAAAAAAAAAAATCCCTGAGTATCAAAACAATTTTAGAAATGGGACCTTGGATGGAAAAATCCTTTAAGCGATATAGATTTTTTATGAGACTAAACGTAACAAGATTAAACGGTTTGGTTGGTTTATCAAAAGGGCCAGCGTCTCCCTACTACATGGAACCATATGGCACGCGTCCTCCTTAGATCATTTCATCTGTTTGGTCAGGTGTTAAACCGAATGAATTGTTTGGTTTGTGTGTGTGTTTTGTTTTTGTTTAATTTATTGTTGTGAGTCGGGTCGTTTTACTACGAGTGTTTGATCCGTTTTTATCTGGAGAAAAAAGCGAATTGAAACCGATGTTGACGATATTATTTGTGGTATTGGTGCGATCATATTACTATCGGTGTAAGACCTACCTTAGAAATTACGTGAAAATCGCCTTAGGACTAATTATATAAATGAAGAAAGAAAAGACATGCGAGAAGGAGATTGTGATCGAACATTAGTGGAGGAAAAGATGAAACTGGTGAAGAGGATAAGGTTAGTCTACATAGCACAAAATGACAAAACAAATGACTTGTATCTAGATATTCGGAGTAGCAATTAGCCAATTCTAGCAATCTCAATTACTTGTTTTGGATCTAGCAAATCTCAAATGGGCCAAAGTTTTTATTCCTTGCTTTGTGGTGTCGTGGTTTGGGTCCCGTATGTGCCTCGCATAATTTTATGTACATTTCTGCATGTTTTTATTTTCTGTCTTTTTAAATTTTAATATTTGGAATGTGTTATACGCAAAGTTTTTAGAGCAAACGGTACTATGCGTTTTGGTCTTTGGCGTTTTCTTCAAGATGATGTGACGGCGCCAAACACCACATGTCGCTCGCGTTTTCGCGTGTCGTCTTGTCATAGTAATTTCACGTTGAAGCAGTTAATTTTTCTTTTCATTTTTAGAGCGTTAGAAAATGAGAAAACAAATCAACATCGGCGATGATGGGCTTTTACTAGCGATTGTTTTGTCATTAAACCCACTCTTTTTTACTCTTTATATATATCTTATAAATACCCCATTAATCTTTCATTTTCTACACACTTTTAACTTAGTTTGTATATCTATAATTCTTTATTTCTACTCTTAACTAACAAAATGAATCCCAATCAACAATAGACCAACTCTATGCTCTCAGCCCCAAAACCAAATACAAGAATTCATCATCTTCAGTAATCCAAATACACCATTATCCGCAAATTCTATCACCTCAGCACGCCAACCAAGTTCTATAAATCGCATCGATATACCAAATCCCAAATCAATTCGCCAACTTTAACCCATTTGCTAATAAATTGACACCCAACCAATTCACCCTATGGCAATAATCAACTTCAATAACAACTTCAACAAACATAAAACAATCGCAGCGGAAGTTTTATAAAATAAAATCTTAAGTCATATAAGCGAATGACTTACAAGAAAAATCAAATCTAATATGTCAAAAGAAATGAAATATCAAAACAATTGCTCTTGAAAAATAAGTCCAAATGATAAGCGAAACTAGGATTGCGGATCACTCAATGCTCCTACTCGCCCAACAATGTCCCAACATCATACTTGGTACTGCATGGAAAAGAAAATCACGGTGAAACTAAAAGGGTGAGCATATATAACAAAACAAAAGCTAACATAATAAAAATATAAAAAAGCGAAACAAAGGAGATAAACAAAGTCAGAACGAAATGAGCACAATGAGTCAATGAGGAACATGCAAAACACAATATTAACAGATAACGGAAAAGCAGAAATAAAATGAGACCAAAGCAAAGTAGCGCATCGATGACATATATAAGTACATATAAATAACCAGACATACAAGTACCGAACATAATCAAATATGAGTTGATGAACGGTATCATAAGCAAAACAAGTAACCAAACAATGATCAAGCATAGCAGACAACGTATCAACTAAACATAAGTATGGCACCGAATTAAATCAGATAATTGAATGAATTAACTAAATAAGGACATAGCATGGCAAACTAAACGAGTCAACTAGACATATAACATAAGTTGAACCATATTCCTACCTCAACCCGATAGCATAAACAAAAGTGCAAACATGACGAGATCAACAAGGCATGTAACATCAATTACTATGTCGAACTAACAACATAAGTATCGAGAAAGTACCAAGCAGTACAAGCATGGTAGTCATGAAGCAACAAATAAGAATACTAAATGATAATCACGCCCATAAAAGTAATCGACGAGGTATAACATGGTAAATGGATGAGTCGAGATAATTACATACTAGCATGGCAAACGGTGAATCAATTAGTCACATAATAGCATGGTAATGAGATAATCACATATGTCATGTAATAGTAGGGTAAGCGGATAGTCACATAAATCATATATTAGCATAGTCGACACATGAATCAAATAATCATATAATGGTTCGGTAAGTGAATGGAATGATAGTTTGAAGTATAAGCTTGATAAACAACCAAAATGAAATAAGAGCATGACAAACCAAAATGAAATAAGAGCATGACAAATCAAAGGATCTTGAATGAATGAGTAATCAACGGAAACTAAAGATGAGAAATACGAATATGGTGCATTGTTGAATAACGAAGGTACAATATGGGTGTATCAAAATTGTAAAGGTTGTCAATCTACAACAAGCCCAAACATATCAAATTATATCATATCATAAGTAACCATGGAAGCTAGCTCCCGAATTATGAAAGGCGTATTTTACACATCACGGTCACTGAAAACATATCATAGCATATCATATTATATCATATCATAACAAATCTAGGATGCATCCATACGCCCGCACAAATCATAATGGCCATAATCATAATATAAAGCGCGCATATCATAAAAGGGACGATGTGGAACATCACTCAATCACACTAGAGTCATGCCATTGGTGCATCAATGACACGACCATGTTACCTTCATGGCTAGGAAACAAATTGGCTCGGGTATCAAACTGAAGGGAATCATAATCATGACAAACGAATGTCATAGCGAATATAATCATATCAAAGGATCATATCGAGAATCATATCGATAAGATCATAGCATAAGGAATCATAGCAATATCACAAAGCGAAGCAAAGTCAAGAATCGAAAATGAGAAATCCTCTTGAAAAGGGATAGAATATACGTACCTCAAATGTGTGTGCACGTGAAGTAAAGCACACAAGCAAGTTCAACGTTCCCGCTTTACTAAATCTACATTAGGACATATCATAAATCACATATGTGTTCCATTTATAAATCATGTTTAACTTATCTCCCATTTATACTTAGTTTCAAGTTTATAAACTTCTGTCTTTTAGTATTTCGAATCTAGACCAGAATTTAGCAATTTTTATAAAATACTTACTTAGCTCAAATAAAATCAACGAAATTCCCAGGGGTTCCCATATGAGTTAAGAGACTCTCCAAAATTGGGGATTTTATTTCCGGTCAAATGGCCTATGGAAAATCATAAGTCCGACACATCCGAACTTACCGAATTACACACACCAAAAGTATAGCCCAAACAAACATACTACTTTACTCATACATCAAACAAAAATTACAAGTGTCACAAAATATTTAAAATTATAACCACCAAAGAAAAGTTCTAGAACCTCATGGATTTAATACTAAAAATCAAATACTACATCACAAATTTAAACTCGAAATTGATTCAAACACTTTAACTCCAAAAATGTAAAACTCATACTTTCAGGTATGCAAATGCTACAAGGCTTATATTTTCAGAAAGCTATTTCAAAGTACTACAATTTAGGCTCAAGAATCACTCAATAACATGAAAGTATCATCGGTCTATACCTAGATGAATCCAACCTAAATTACGGACACAACAAGCAATCATAACCAAGCAACAAACAAGTCACCAATCATCTCTTAGCCGCCAAACATCACAAAACTCATCATACATCATTTTAGGGCCTAATAGCATGAATTTTACAGAGGTGTCATCAACAACCAATGAAGCATAATAGCAAGCATTTAACATATTATAAGTCCATAATTTCATGTGAAAGTTAATAACACGTCTTAAACATGTTGTAAACCTATCCATCATCCACCAAATCATATCCACGGTAACCATCATCAAATATCAATAAATCACAGAAATAAAGGTCTAACCATCCAATCTCATACAATTCCCCATCCAATCTCACAAGATTACAAGTTTTAGTCAAGTAAACATCACCATAATCTTCACATAAAATCATAAACTTCTAAGCTATCAAATTCATCGATAAGCATGATCTCACCTATCATTGAAAATTCATGTACTCATTCTATATGACATTCAAACATGTTATGAAAGCCATTTCAAATTCTCATATCCTAAGTACCATTTTAAAGCTAACATGCCCACAAAATCATGAATTCATAATTAGAGTTTAACATGAAAATGGTTTATAAAACTTCACAATGATTTCATAAGCAAGCATACATCACCTATATAAATCTAATAACATATAAGGATCATTACATATTCATAACCATAATCATTTAACAACATAATTTCATTCACATAAAATCATAAATCAATAAACTAATACTATTAGTAGAATATGACACATTCACACGAAACCCTTATTCCAAACACACCATACATGACCCAAACGCACACGCAACCAGACCAAATACACCTTTAACTCACCCAAGCCGATCCAATGACCCCCGATCTCAATTTGTTTGAAACCAAGCAGACCCTAATTTGAATTTTCTAAATTCTTTTCCAATTTCTTTCTCGGAGAAGCTGTTTTAATAGTTTAGGTTTAAAAACGATTTTCCATATATATGTATCTGAAATTAATAAGAACAAAAGGGAGCCAAGAGATACCATAGTTGACCACCAAAGAAAGAAAGGAACACCACTATAACCTTTAGGGTTGTCGACTTCACACCATACCTTCGCCGAGCTTGAAAAAAAACATATAGAATATGGATCTCCATGAACTTGCCATCACTTTTCCATTAGGGTTTTCTTTTCACTTTTTTTTTGTAGTGAAGGAGGGAGGGAGAGGAATGCGGTTTGGGAGGTGATAATGTGATATTGGGTCTCGAAACAAAACCGAGTGGGAGGGGTATCAAAAGGAAACACCAAAATTAAGGGAACTAGATGGGAACTTGCCAATGTTAAGCCAATCACGAACCTAGACATGAATCACGATTCGATCGTTGTGCCTCAAAATTATTTCTGACTGGGATAAAAAAAGCGTGTGAAAAAATAAATGCGTAGAAATTATTCTAGTGTAAGTATTATTTTGTATTACTTTTATTTGTTTGGATGATAACGATTTAAATACTTAGGTTATAATCGTTGTGCAATATTTTAATAATCAAACGTCTTTTATAGGTTCAAGATTAAAGGGTATTTTGGGTATTTTAACATGTTCAAAAATATGGGTTTTGCAGTACCTGCATAAATATGATAGTTGAAAAATTAACACCACATTACGGTCTTTTGTTTTAGGATCAAACATACCTAGCTCAACTCAACAAGACTACCAAGACACCGCCCACTATATCACAATGCATCATCGTAAGAAGGCCTTACGCCTTAAGGACGAAAAACATTCAAGATGCTTAGCGTTTTCCATGAAGGACGTGTTGTTGAAGAATCTTTCATCAAAATACTGACATCCCCAAGTTTTATCTAGGATCAAATTGATTGCATACTTTACATCAATGAACAAATTTGTCCGGTCTTTGTCCTTAAATTCTAAAAAGTGTTCGAATCATTAGAAATGATGATGTAACCATCTCTTTCGTTTATCATCAACAATCAAAATTCATCCTAACCTCATCGAGTTTGCACGAATCCTTAGCATTCCATGCCGAGATTGAGAAATTTGATTTGTTGGAGAGTGTTTGACGTTCGAGATTTTATGGGAATGAGGAGTTTTGAAATTTGTGTTTTGTTTTATTTGTGTTTAGTAATATTAGATTTTGAGAGATTAGGTTTAGACAACACATATTGACATACCTAGGTTTGAGCTCGACGATGACACGTAAGCGCAAAGTTCGTTAGGAACACCACGTATATACCACATATATCATATAAATACGTTTAGACATTTATATGAGATAAAAAATAAACAAATAATTTGCAAGTAGTGACATGTATAGATCAAGCACCAAATGATTACTAATATCACTTTAGAGATAAGTCTTATAGAAGTCATACCTTTATTGCAAATTTGAGTGTCCTTTTGAAGATAACTATCAATGGACAACTCAAGGTTTTTCAAGATCTACCAGGTAATAAGTCTTGAAAACCTTTTGGGAAAGTATCTTATTAGAAGAATCTTGATGACACCTTATTTCGAATCTACTAAATAATATGACAAGCAAGATTAGTGCTTTGTAATATATAACCAAAATAAAATGTAAGATAAATTAGATGACAATATCTAACAATATCCAACAAAGAAAAAATATATTCTTAAAACATAGTTTTTGTTTTTAAAATTTTCCTTCTTTGTAGTTTTCAAACATATCACGGATCGTATCAAGTTTTAAAATACAATATACTCTTAGAAACTTGGTAGCTAAGCTCGATACCAATTGTAGAAAACTAGAAGGTGGTTGAATAGTTTTGTCGATTAAAACTTTGTTTTAAAGTATTTAGATCGACTTATGTCAATCAATTTAGATGGTGTGTTGGATATTGATAGATAGACATATAAATAAATAATGCAAAGAGATAAAGAGTAAAGGAACATAAAACCACAACACAAGTATTTATAGTGGTTCCACTACAAGGACTCCTTCGTTGCCTTACTCCAATCTCAGTACCCAAATCGAGTTTCTAAGCACTACACAACCGAAGCTCCTTAATATGGCGGAAAAGCCTTTACAACGTCGCCTTCGCTTTATCCGATACAAGGCTAGACAAGGGTTCTTCAGCGAGGTAAAACCATACCTATCATAACGTCGCCTCACACTTTGTCCGAACTAGGGTGACACGGGTTCCATTACAAATGATGAACTACTACCCAACACTATAACCCGAGGAGAAAACTCCTTTTACAACACTTCAAAGGATATCAATACCCTTTACTCAAACTACACAAATATACATCGACGCCCATATCGAATGTATACCTTGGGCACTATACACCATGCCTTCAACTTGACACACTAATGAAGGGAGAAGAACTATCAACAAGATACACTTTGGCCTTGATGATAATGCTTAACAACTCATAACCTTGAGCTTGCACGTCTTGAGGTTGTGATCTTGCCTTTAAGAGGATCTAAAGAATCACGCAAAGAGAATACTACATATAATGATTTTTGGATTTGAGGTTAGAGATGTTAGAAAATAGATAGAAGATATGTCTAAGAAGGGTTTTTAGCAAGAGATAAATGACTCGCTATTTATAGGCAATCGCTTCAGATTCACCGGATCCGGCCGTGGTCAGGCTAGTCGGATTTTGGGTTGCAAACCGGTTTATAGGTTATGGGTTAAGGACCATGGGTTATGGACTTTGGATCATGGATACTGAACAAGATACATTGTACCTAGTCAATGGATCGTGGGTCATGGTCATGGACTTTGGGTCATTAATACTGACAAGATATATTGTACATAGTCGATGGGTCATGGGTATTGGGTCATGGACTTTGGTTCATGGATCATGGATAACATCCGGCATGATTTCATACATGATATCCTGATGGATCATGGGTCATGGATCATGCTCCATGGGCATGGGTCATGAACATTGATTTTTACCCATCATTTACCCATTACAAGTTATACTAAGCACATATACATTTTTATAAAATATAAGTAAACAAAATTACTTGTAAGTGTTTTATAAAAATGGTTTTGTTTTATATAACTTATCGACTAAACATGTTATTATGATTTTATATGTTTAGTAAAAGTGTGTTAGTAAACTATTGGCTCAAAGCTTTCGTATTTTATTTATTTCATTAAAATGATTTCTGATTGTTATCGACAAAACATTAGAAGATCGTAAAATATATATAAAAGTTTTACGATTTATTTGTATTAACACGGTTATTTATTAACCGAGTTTATTTAGTGTCGACAATTAACGTGGTTAATAAGTAAACATTAAAGAAGTTGGATTGGACCAAAGCTTATGGCGCCATGGTGAGCCTCGCGAACCGGCGAATAACCGAAAGGTTGTTTGGTTTTGGTTTTGGCTTGTTTAAGGAAAACATAAATATCTTTAAAGTTTTAAAGATAAATATTTCCTTAAAGGATAAGAATTTCTTTATTGGATAATGACTAACTATTAACATGTCTTAAATTCGGATATGTTAGCCATTTGAAGCATTAATTCATGTCTTAAATTAACATGTGTCGAAAACAAAAGCGGAAGAAGAATGAAGTTTAAATTACAAAATCATTAGCCGTTAATGAGTATTGTTTTGGTTCTATCGCGTGCTGACAACTCATAAATTTTTGGAGACAAGTGAAGCTTGTTTCTAGCGGTTGGTTGTCGGTATTAGTGGTTCTATAAACGAACAAGATGAACACGAATGGAGCCTTGTTCATGTCGATTCGTTTAATTTTAGCGGACACGAATGCTTAAATGGATGAATTTTCTTGTTCATGTTCGTTTATTAAGAAAATAAGTTGTTCATGTTCGTTTATGTTCATTAATTAAGACACTAAACGAGCGCTAAAGGAACATAAACATTCAAATATAAATGAACATAGACAAACAAACATAAACTTTATTAAATTATACACAACATATTGTTTTATTAGTGTTATTTTGTTTAAACAAAAAAATTACAATAAAAGATATGATATCTGACATAAATAAATAAATGAACATAAGCGAAGGGTTAACGAACCCATAATCGAGGCGTTCATGAATATAAATAAGCGAGCGCGACTTTTGTTCATGTTCGTTAATTTAACTAAATGAATGTAACATATTATTCATGTTCGTTCATTTAATAAATAAACGAATATAAGCGAACTTTTACGAGCGACATGAAATGTTCATTGAACATTTAATTAGTTTTAATTAGGGACCACTCTTTTCTAGCACATGGGGCATTCTATTTGGTGCACACATAAGTGAAAGTTAAAATGAAGTACGTAATAATGTAGTATACTAGAATGTAAACTAAGACCACAATGGTTGCCGTGAATTATGGAAAGGGCAGTCTGCATTCAATAGCCATTGATCTTGAGAGATATCACAACTTGGTTGGAGACGTCTATGCTTTTCACTGGACCAATCATACTTTACTCTTGACCCTTCTAGTCTTATGTGTCTAAGTTATAGTCTCCTTTACTGGCCTTTCATTCTTAATTTCTTATCACTTTCAGGGAAGCTGTGTCACTTGTTACTTGATTTACCTAGTAAATCTTCCATTTTACGGTGATATTTTGAAATAAGCAATAACTTTCTTTTTTCTACATTTGGTTTCTCACCTGCACTTTACACATACTTTAAATGACCACATAGTATCAATATATGAACCTACGGCATTATTCCGTTCTAGAGATCAGCACTTCTCTGTCACTATATGGTATCAACCATGGAAAAGATAATCTATAGAAGTCAATCATAATTGATCATGTTTTAAGTTAACATAAAGTTGTTCGGTAGTCTATTTAGATTAGGGTTGTAAATGATTCGAGCTTTTGTCGAGTAATTTGACCCCAAAAGAAAATGAGTTTGAATTGTTTTTCGAGTTATGAGCTTTTACGGGAATATATGTTTTTGTATATATATTATGTATATTGGCTTATATGGGAATACACTAAGGTTAGATACTTATTTATGAATGTATCGAGCTTTTTGAGCCGAGAGCGAGCCGAATTTAAATCTTATCTTATATTTTGCTTTAAAAAACACGTCATTCCAAATAAATCAAACTTACTTGAGCTGAGCTCAAGCTTCTCTCATGAATGCTTGACAAGCTATTGAGCAAACATAATATTGTTGAGTCGAGTCTTGCCTAAATTTGACTCGATTAAACCCCACTAGGTTAACAGTTGTATCTTCAATTCATATTGATACTGCTTGTACTAATTGTTGGTATTTTTTCCTTACAATTTCAGGCCTCTCCAGCTTTGTCATCTCTGATTTCAAAGAAAGACCAAGATGGGGCTGGATCTGCTGGCGTCAAGTCTTTGAGGGCAATTGCTCTCCTTGGAGCAGGTCTGTCAGGGCTATTGAGTTTTACAACTATTGCAGCTGCTGATGAAGCTGAGCATGGTTTGGAATCTCCAAGCTACCCTTGGCCTCACCAAGGCATTCTCAGTTCCTACGACCATGCTTCGTGAGTTCTCAGTGATATATTTTTTTGTTTTCTATTCTAATCTGTAGTACTGCACCACATTGTTCTAGCCGTTTTGTCAGCTTGAAAGTTCATTGAAGTGTAACTTGGTTAAGAATTAAAAGCACATAGTTCATTGTATTGATTTAACTGGAGGTGATTATCCAAACTTAATTATTGATGGGTTGATTTTGGTGAGATATCTCTAGTGGTCATACAGGTGAATAAATAATCAGCTTAATAGGAGACATGTCAAATGGGTTGAGAGTCACCCACACAGTTGATTTTTGAATGCGTAAAATCCCCTAAATCTCTGAATTAATATGATTTTGTGATCTTGTTCGACAGTTAATATAGTAGTTTTTGATAAGAAGAAAAGTAATTTTTGGACAAAAATGTTATTCTAGTCAACCTGACTCATACCAAACTTAACTGCTTTGACATGTTACCTGACCCACCCATTTTCTCCACTGCTTTACAATAGCAATCGACTTTCATATATATTTTTTTTAGAAAGACAATCATTGCGACTCAAGTACTACGTCCGTATCAATTGAGAGCTCAGTACCAATAAATGCAGCTCATTATGTACATTTACAGATTTCTCCACAGTAATTGACTTTTTGCATTTTCTGGTGTTTGACCATAAACAGGATTCGACGTGGTCACCAGGTGTACACACAAGTATGTGCGTCCTGTCATTCAATGGGTTTGATTTCATATCGTGACTTGGTGGGTGTGGCATATACAGAAGAGGAAACAAAGGCAATGGCTGCTGAAATTGAGGTGGTTGATGGTCCTAACGATGAGGGTGAGATGTTTACACGTCCTGGTAAACTGAGTGATCGATTTCCTCAACCTTATCCAAATGAGCAAGCTGCTAGGTTTGCTAATGGAGGGGCTTATCCTCCAGATTTGAGTCTTATTACCAAAGTAATTTCTGCTGCCTGTTTCTGTTTAAAAAATTGCTGTTGGTGTGTTGTTAGATTCTTATGTTTTGTTTCTTCAGGCTCGCCATAACGGACAGAACTATGTGTTTGCACTACTGACTGGTTACCGTGACCCTCCAGCTGGTGTTTCTGTAAGTTGCCAATCTTTGTTTACATGTTAATATGTTTTCTATTTTCTTCCATAAAAAGTAAGCTTTATTTGCTAAAGTTTTCTCATTAAAGAAGAAAAAGAAGTTAATGCATATGCTTGTATAAACTCTTATGAGTTGAGGTCTAGGTCTTACACTATGATGGAAGGAATACTATATTTTAAACTTTTCAATTCAGATAGTTATGTTATTCAAAAGATATTTTTAGTAGCATGAACTTTATTGATTCAGTGCCAGTCATTTGACGACAATTCTTTAGTACCTCTGTTGTCATTTCACCATATAAATAAGGGGTGTTTTGTTTCCATAAAATAGCCATGACCATTGCAAATCGGAAAACAAATTACGTAATCATGCCATCATGGATTCATGGTAATCTATCTTTTCCAAGTAGATTGAATAGTATAAAATAAAGCCAGTACTAACTGTATTCTGGTTGTTTTTGTGTATATGTCATCTTCTTTCCTCCACGAAATGGCTAATCTATGAATTAATTGCAGATCAGGGAAGGTCTGCACTATAATCCTTACTTTCCTGGTGGAGCAATTGCAATGCCTAAAATGCTTATGGATGGGGCTGTTGAATACGAAGACGGAACTCCAGCAACAGAGGCCCAGGTTGGTTGATCCTTATATTATGCTAATGGTTAATGGGCTTATTGTTTGAATCTTTTTCTCACATTTGGATTTCTTTCTTTATGTTAATTGTAGATGGGAAAAGATATTGTCTCCTTTTTGAGCTGGGCTGCCGAACCAGAAATGGAAGAAAGGAAACTGGTACAAAATCCTCCAAACCTACAACTATATGAATAGACCAAATACACACTTTGTCTTAGCATGTTTTGATTTAGGTGTAGATATAGAAAAGACAAATTTGATTTTGGGGTCAAATGGACTGATTTCTACAGTGCAGTCAATTCTCAGCAAATTCTTTTTACCCCAAAGTAGTTGGTAATGGTATAGGCCAGAAATGATGAACATTAGGGATTAAACAACCATATCATTTTTAATAACCCTTAACGGGCCCCAAGGCCACTTACATGTTTTATCATCACTTTTAGAAGTGACAATATCTCGAGTTAGACCAATTGGTTAGCATTCAGAATAAATTTATACTGTGCCAGAGATCACACGCGTCATGTCCTTTTAAAAAATTTGTATATAAATAAAAAACTGGACAACTATGGTTGCATAACGATATTTTAGTAGCAGTTTGATTATTCGAGCAAAACGATTTAGATGTATGCATGCTAGTAGAGATTGGAGGACTTCCAACCCGTTATTGAGATGTTCTTTTAGCCAACACTGGCCAAATGAACCCATGTATATGTAGACGACTCCCACGTGCCACTACTAATGACTTTGTTTTGATGATGCAGATGGGATTCAAATGGATATTTGTACTGTCATTGGCCTTGCTACAAGCTGCATACTACAGGCGTTTGAGGTGGTCAGTGTTGAAGTCACGTAAGCTTGTTCTTGATGTTGTGAACTAGGCTGGCTCTGGTTCTTCAACAAATGGTTCTAGTGAAAATGACGAATAATTATTTCTTCTGTAAAAGATTTAAATACAAATTTTTTGTACTAAAATTGGTACACAAGTTGTCTTTCGGTTCTTACAGGCTACGGCACTGCTTTTCCATTTTGGAATTTTGAAGCAAGTAATAAGGGAATTGTATTGTGTGCTTTTTATCTTTTTCTATCTAGTTTTTCCCAGTTTCTGTCGCGCTTGGTTTCATTCATTGTCTTGAAGAGTGGTTAAAACTCTATTGTAATATGATGACTAGCACATACACCGTTTTTCATATGGTTTGAAGCACTATTCTACAAATACTATCTAATAATCCTTTTAAATAACCTTCCTACTAATACTTTTACCCACACAATTATACATGTGTAAGTTCTCTGATTTTGCCTTCAGGTTTAGTCTAGCCAAATTAGCAATTGCATGAGATATATTTCTAAGGCAGTCTCACTGTATTTATATTTTATAAGATCATATAGTTTCTAAATAGGTGAAAGTATTCCCTGATTTGTACAGTAATTGTTTAACGTTCAAACTTGTTAAAATTTCCCTGGTCAACAAATGCATATGATTCACACAAACACAAATATCTGTCTGAAATCAATAAATAAATAGCACATGACTTTTATCTGTGGAACAAGCTGCCTATCATAAATTTAGACCACATCAATTGGTCCAACCGTCCAAAGAATAATTTCAATGTAAAAGGACCCACCCGCAACTTAACCATTGCCATTTTTACAAATTAAAATCATTTTTAAGAACTCGACTATTTATTTATGAATAAATTATACGTTTTGGCCCTTACAGATATCCAAATAACAACTTTAGTCCTAAGTCATTTTCATTACACTACAATTACCTATTTTTGAAACCTCGCACGACGTTTATTCCTATTTTGGATGGGCGTTAGTTAAATCAGTAAGATTTCATTGTTATCATTCGTTAAAAACTTTGCACCGTTAGTCCTTATTTTTAAAATATAGTTTTCCGCCATCACTCCGTTAATAATAGTTATCGCCGTTTTTAACATTTTATCCGTTTCCGCTTTCGTTCATTTTTATCCGCTTTCCTTTTTTTTTTTTCGTTTTCGCTTTTTTTTATCGTTTTATTCGTTTTTATTTTATCCGTTTTTTTAACATTTTCGCCCATTTTTTTAACGTTTTTATGCTTTTATCCGTTTCGCTTTTTTATCCGTTTTACCGCTTTTTAACGCTTTTGTCTTTTTTCCTTTCGCTGGTTTTTTATCTTTTTTACGCTTTTCTGCTTTTTTCCTTTTCGCTCGCTTTTATCCTTTTTTTTTTTTTTTTTTTTTTTGTCTGTTTTATCCGTTTCGTTTTTTTTTTCACAAAAATTTGAAAAAAAATTGAATTTTGAAAAAAAATTGAAAAAAATATTTTCAAAAAATAAAAAAAAAATAAATTGGAAAAAAATATTTTCAAAAAATTTAAAATAATTAAATAAAAAATTTGAATATAAATATATATATTTTATAATATTTATATATATCTATATATATATATTTTCAAACTATTTTCAATTATTTAAAAAAATATATTTTTATTCAAGTTTTTTAATTTAAAAAAAATTCGAAAATAATTTTTATTTTTAAATATTTTTCGAAAATATTTCGAAAATATTTTTAATTAAAAAAATAATAATTTGAAAAATATTTTTTATTCAAAATTTTTAATTTTTATTCAATTTTTTTATTTTTTTCGAAAATATTTTTTTCCAATTTATTTTTCAAATTTTTTGGATTTTTTTTCAAATTTGTGAAAAATTCCAATTTTTTTGGAAATTTTTGAGAAAAACGAAGCGAAAACGAATAAAAACAAAATAAAAAGTAAAAAAGCGGATAAAAACGAAAAGGAAAAAATGTACAAAACTTAAAAAGGGCGAAACGGATAAAATGCAAAAACGTTAAAAATTGGGCGCAAACGTAAAAAAAACGGACGAAAATGGATAAAAACGTAAAAAACGGTCGAAAACGAATAAAAAACTGACAAAAACGGACAAAAATGGACAAAAAACGAATAAAATCGGGGGAAAACGGATAAAAACGAATGAAAACGGACAAAAATGTAAAAAAAACGGGTGATAATTATTATTAACGGAGGAGACTAACAGGGAAAAACTATATTTTAAAAAATAAGGACTAACGGTGCAAAATTTTTTAACGAAGGACTAACAACGCAAAATACTTAACGGACTTAACTAACACCCATCCAAAATAGGGACTAAATGCGTGCGAGGTTTCAAAATAGGTATATGTGGTGTAATAAAACGACTTGCGACTAAAGTCATATTCGGTGATACCATGGGACCAAACGTGTAATTTTTCTTTATTTATTTATATCGTAGGGTATAACACATCATTTACCTTTTGTAAATTTTGTGAAAATGTTTTCTTCGGTCACCCGGATAGTGGGATACACTCTCCTTAATGAGCTCGAGCAATGAAAATAACAAGAAGAACTCTTTCGCTAGCTATGCACACGCATTACACTAATGTCTTAAAACTATATACATCTCCGAGACTCTTTAGATGCAACTTACCATCTTGATTACTTTTATGATAGATGCCAAAATCAAACTCCCGAAAACGAGAGTTTTACCCGACTGATACGCGTGGCTCAGGGTTCACCGTAGATTAGTCAGCCGGAAGTTAAGAGAACATGGTTAAAAAAAGAGTAAAGATTCCTTGCGTATTTCATGTTTTGCAGCCAAGAGTCTCTACATCCTATCAATCGAAAAGAATGATGTTTGCAAATCATTATTAATGTATGGTATAACTCACAGTATTTAATTGCTCTTGTACTACATTATATCAATTGTTTAACATGAGTTAGTATTTGACATAATGTCCTCACATCATGATACTCTTAACATCCAATGACTATTTTATATATGTTGCAAATAAAGAAATTGTGCATCTTCTTTTTATATGTCAAGCATGAAAACAAATTAACAAAACCAAAATTCAAATCATTATTAATGCTAATTTTTCAAAAATAAAATAATATTCCTCTTACTATAAAAAGCATATATATCATTTCCAAGTTTTCCTTAATTTATTTGAAGTGACTAACAACTTTGAAGGATTCATTAAAAATGCCAAATTTGCTAACTCCAACTTTGAAAAACATAAATGGCTCAATCTGTCCCTTTCGTTGTCCGAGTTTTTTCTATTTGCTACAGGTCTACATCCACTTACTTATTTTGATTTATTTATCCACAAAATATCATTTTTTTTAAAAAGAAAAAAATACAGTCACGTATTTATTAAAAAAAAAAAGAAGACAATGTAATCATACGTCACCACAATACAGACAAGTTTTCAACAAATCACCCGATAGTTCAAAAAAAAAAAAAATCCCCGAGTATCAAAACAATTTTTAGAAATGGGACCTTGATGGAAAAATCCTTTAAGCGATATAGATTTTTTTATGAGACTAAACGTAACAAGATTAAACGGTTTGATTGGTTTATCAAAACTGTAGCGTCTCCTACTACATAGACCATATGGCACGCGTCCTCCTTAGATCATTTCATCTGTTTGGTCTGGTGTTAAACCGAATGAATTGTTTGGTTTGTGTGTGTTTTTTGTTTTGTTTAATTTATCGTTGTGAGTGGCCATTTTACTACGAATGTTTGATCCGTTTTTTATTTAGGAGAGAAAAAACTGAATTGACGCTGATGTGACGGGATTATTTATGGTATTGGTGCGATCATATTACTATCGGTGTAAGACCTATCTTAGAAATTATGTGGAAATCACCTTATGACTAATTATATAAATGAAGAAAGAAAAGACATGCGAGAAAGGAGATTGTGATCGAACATTACTGGAGGAAAAGATGAAACTGGTGAAGAGGATAAGGTTAGTCTACATAGCACAAAATGACAAAAACAAATGACTTGTATCTAGATATTCGGAGTAGCAATTAGCCAATTTCTGTCTAGCAATCTCAAGTACTTGTTTTGGATCTAGCAAATCTCAAATGGGCCAAAGTTTTTATTCCTTGCATTGTGGTGTCGTGGTTTGGGTCCCGTATGTGCCTCGCATAATTTTATGTACATTTCTGTATGTTTTTATTTTCTGTCTTTTTAAATTTTAATATTTGGAATGTGTTATACACGCAAAGTTTTTAGAGCAAACGGTACTATGCGTTTTGGTCTTTGGCGTTTTCATCAAGATGACACGACGGCGCCAAACACCACATCAAGCCTCGGATTTTCGCGTGTCGTGCCATCACCACCGGCTCACGTTGTGAGTTAATTTTTTTTTTTTCTTTTTCTTTTTTTAGAACGTTAGAAAATGAGAAAACAAATCAAACATGGACGATGGGGGCTTTTTACTAGCGATTGTTTTGTCATTAAACCCCACTTTTTTTTTCTTTTTTTTTTACTCTTTATATATATCCTATAAATACCCCATTAATCTTCCATTTTTTACACACACTTCTAACTTCGTTTGTATATCTATAATTCTTTTATTTCTACCTCTTAACTAACAAAATTGAATCCCAATCAACAATAGACCAACTCTATGCTCTCCGGCCCCCAAAACTAAATACCGAATTCATCATCTTCTTGTAATCCAAACACACCATTATCCGCAAATTCTATCACCTCAAACGCCAACCAAGTTCTATAAATCTGCACGATATACCAAATCCCAAATCAATTCGCCAACTTTAACCCATTTGCTAACAAATTGACACCCAACCAATTCACCCTATGGCAATAATTTCAACTTCAACAAACATAAAACAATCGCAAGCGGAAGTTTTATAAAATAAAATACCAAGTCATATAAACGAATGACTTACAAGAAAAATACAAAATCTAATATGTCAAAAAGAAATGAAATGTCAAAACAATTGCTCTTCAAAATAAGTCCAAAATGATAAGCGAAACTAGGGTCGGATCACTCAAATGCTCCTACTCACACCCAACAAAGTCCAACATCATACTTGGTACCGCCGCATGGAAAAGAATGCTACCGAAATTTTAAAAGGTTAAATGAATATATATAACAAAACAAAAGCTAACATAATAAAAATATAAAAACGAAACAAAGGAGACTGATAACAAAGTCGCAACGAAATGAGCACAATGAGTCAATGAGGAACATGCAGAACACAATATTAACAGATAACCAGAAGAAACAGAATTAAAAGGAGACCAAAGCAAAGTAGCGCATCGATGACATATATAAGTACATATAAATAACCAGACATACAAGTACCGAACATAATCAAATATGAGTTGATGAACGGTATCATAAGCAAAACAAGTAACCAAACAATGATCAAGCATAGCAGACAACGTATCAACTAAACATAAGTATGGCACCGAATTAAATCAGATAATTGAATGAATTAACTAAATAAGGACATAGCATGGCAAACTAAACGAGTCAACTAGACATATAACATAAGTTGAACCATATTCCTACCTCAACCAGTAGCATAAACAGAAGTGCAAACATGACAGATTAACAAGGCAGGTAACATCAATTACTATGTCGAACTAACAACATAAGCATCAGAAAGTACCAAACAGAAGTACAAGCATGGTAGTCACAAACAGCAAATAGGAATACTAAATGATAATCACATCCCACAAAAGTAACTGACGAGGTATAACATGGTAAATGGATGAGTCAGATAATTACATACTAGCATGGCAAACGGGTGAATCAATTAGTCACATAATAGCATGGTAACAGATAATCACATATGTCATGTAATAGTAGGGTAAACGGATAGTTACATAAATCATATATTAGCATAGTCAACACATGAATCAAATAATCATATAATAGTTCGGTAAGTGAATGGAATGATAGTTTGAAGTATAAGCTTGATAAACAACCAAAATGAAATAAGAGCATGACAAATCAAATGAACTGTAGTAAGTATGGTAGTGATGAATTACAAAGGATACCGAATGAATGAGTAATCAACGGAAACTAAAGATGAGAAATACGGAATATGGTGCATTGTTGAATAACAGAAGGTACAATATAGGTGTATCAAAATTGTAAAGGTTGTCAGAAATCTACAACGAGCCCAAACATATCAAATTATATCATATCATAAGTAACCATGGAGTAGCTAGCTCCCAGAATTATGAAAGGCATGTATTGCACACAGCACCAGTCACCAAAACATATCATAGCATATCATATTATATCATATCATAACAAATCTAGGATGCATCCATACGCCCCTGCACAAATCATAATGGCCATAATCATAATATAAAGCGCGCATAATATCATTAAAAGGGACGATGTGGAACATCACTCAACTACACTAGAGTCATGCCATTGGTGCTTCAATGACACGACCATGTTACCTTCATGGCTAGGAAACAAATTGGCTCGGGTATCAAACTGAAGGGAATCATAATCATAGCAAACGAATGTCATAGCGAATAGAATCATATCAAAGGATCATATCGGAATCATATCTATAAGATCATAGCATAAGGAATCATAACAATATCACAAACGAAGCAAAGTCAAGAATCGGAAATTTATGAGAAATCCCTACTGAAAAGGGATAGAATATTTGTACCTCAAATGTGTGTGCGTAAGAGTAAGGCACACAAGCAAGTTCAACGTTCCCGCTTTACTAAATCTACGTTAGACATATCATAAATTACATATGTGTTCCATTTATAAATCATGTTTAACTTATCTCCATTTATACTTAGTTTCAAGTTTATAAACTTACCTTTTAGTATTTCGAATCTGGACCAGACTTTAGCGATTTTATAAAATACTTACTTAGCTCAAGTAAAATCAAGGAAATTCCTGGGGTTCCTATATGAGTTAAGAGACTCTCCAAAATTGGGGATTTTATTTCGTGTCAAATGGCCTATGGAAAATCATAAGTCCAAACACCGTCGTAACTTACCGAATTACACACACCAAAAGTATAGCCCAAACAAACATACTCACCCTACTCCATACATCAAACAAAAATTACAAGTGTCACAAAATATATAAAATTATAACCACCAAAGGAAAAGTTCTAGAACCTCATGGATTTAATACTAAAAATCAAATACTACATCACAAATTTAAACTCGTAAATTGATTCAAACACTTTAACTCCAAAATGTAAAACTCATACTTTCGTGTATGCAAATGCTACAAGGCTTATATTTTCGAAAGCTATTTCAAAGTACTACAATTTAGGCTCAAGAATCACTCAATAACATGCAAGTATCATCACCACACCTAGATGAATCCAACCTAAATTCGACTGACTTAACAAGCAATCATAACCAAGCAACAAACAAGTCACCAATCATCTCTACACGCCAAACATCACAAAACTCATCATACATCATGTTTAGGGTCTAATAGCATGAATTTTACAGAGGTGTCATCAACTTAACCAATGAAGCATAATAGCAAGCATTTAACATATTATAAGTCCATAATTTCATGTGAAAGCTAATAACAAGTTATAAACATGTTGTAAACCTATCCATCATCCACCAAATCATATCCACAAGGTAACCATCATCAAATATCAATAAATCACGAAATAAAGGTCTAACCATCCATATCATACAATTCCCCATCCAATCTCACAAGATTACAAGTTTTAGTCAAGTAAACATCACCAAAATCTTCACATAAAATCATGAACTTCTAAGCTATCAAATTCATCGATAAGCATGATATCACCTATCATTGAAAATTCATGTACTCATTCTATATGACATTCAAACTTGTTATGAAATCCATTTCCAAATTCTCATATCCTAAGTACCATTTTTAAAGCTAACATGCCCACATAAAATCATGAATTCATAATTAGAGTTTAACATGAAAATGGTTTATAAAACTTCACAATGATTTCATAAGCAAGCATACATCACCTATATAAATCTAATAACATATAAGGATCATTACATATTCATAACCATAATCATTTAACAACATAATTTCATTCACATAAAATCGTAAATCAATAAACTAATACTATTCGTAGAATATGACACACACTACACGAAACCCTTATTCCAAACACACCATACACGACCCAAACGCACACGCAACCGAACCAAACACACCTTAAATCACCCAAGCCGATCCAACAGCCCCCAATCTCAATTTGTTTCGAAACCAAACAGCCCCAATTTCGAATTTTCTAAATTCTTTTCTTCCAATTTCTTTCTCGGTAGAACTGTTTTAATAGTTTAGGTTTAAACGATTTTCGGTACCATATATATGTATACGAAATTAATAAGAACAAAAGGGAGCCAAGAGATACCATAGTTGACCACCAAAAGAAAGAAAGGAACACCCTATAACCTTTAGGGTTGTCGACTTCCACACCAATACCTTCACCGAGCTTGAAAAAAACATATCGAATATGGATCTCCATGAACTTGCCACTTTTCCATTAGGGTTTTCTTTTCACTTTTTTTGTAACGTGAAGGGGGGAGGGGAGAGGGGAATGCCGAATTTAGGGGAGGTGATAATGTGATATTCGGTCTCAAACAAAACCGAGTGGGAAGGGAGGTATCAAAAAGGAAACACCAAAATTAAGGGAACTAGATGGGAACTTGCCAATGTTAAGCCAATCACGAACCTAGACATGAATCACGATTCGATCGTTGTGCACCTCAAAATTATTTTGGCTAGGGATAAAAAAACGTGTGAAAAAATAAATGGGTAGAAATTATTCTAGTGTAAGTATCATTTTCAGATTACTTTTATTTGTTTGGATGATAACGATTTAAATACTTAGGTTATAATCGTTGTGCAATATTTTAATAATCAAACGCCTTTTATAGGTTCAAGATTAAAGGGTATTTTGGGTATTTTAACATGTTCAAAAATATGGGTTTTACAAGACTGCAGTAAATATGTTAGTTGAAAATTAACACCACATTACGGTCTTTTGTTTTAGGATCAAACATACCTAGCTCAACTCAACAAGACTACCAAGACACCGCCCACTACATCACAATGCATCATCGTAAGGAAGGCCTTACGCCTAAGGACCGAAAAACATTCAAGATGCTTCAAAAACGTTTTTCCATGAAGGACGTACTGTTGAAGAATCTTTCATCAAAAATACCGACATCCCTCAAGTTTTATCTAGGATCAAATTCGATTGCATACTTTACATCAATGAACAAATTTGTCCCGTCTTTGTCCTTGAATTCTAAAAAAGTGTCCGAATCATTAGAAATGATGATGTAACCATCTCTCTTTCGTTTATCATCAACAATCAAAAATTCATCCTAACCCTCATCGAGTTTGCACGAATCCTTCGCATTCCTTTCCAGGATTGAGAAATGTGATTTGTTGGAGAAAGTGTTTGACGTTCGAGATTTTATGGGGAATGAGGAGTTTTTGAAATTTGTGTTTTGTTTTATTTGTGTTTAGTAATATTAGATTTTGAGAGATTAGGTTTAGACAACACATATTGACATACCTAGGTTTAGACGGACGATGACACGTAAGCACAAAGTTCGTTAGGAACACCACGTATATACCACATATATCATAAAAATACGTTTAGACATTTATATGAGATAAAAAAAAAATTAATTTGCAAGTAGTGACATGTATAGATCAAGCAAACAAATGATTACTAATATCACTTTAGAGATAAGTCTTATAGAAGTCATACCTTTATTGCAAATTTGAGTGTCCTTTTGAAGATAACTATCAATGGACAACTCGAGGTATTTCGAGATCTACCAGGTAATAAGTCTTGAAAACCTTTTGGGAAAGTATCTTATTACCGAAGAATCTTGATGACCTGCTTATTTCGGAATCTACTAAATAATATGACAAGCAAGATTAGTGCACTTTGTAATATATAACCAAAATAAAATGTAAGATAAATTAGATGACAATATCTAACAATATCCAACAAAGAAAAAAATATATTCTTAAAACATAGTTTTTGTTTTTAAGAATTTTCCTTCTTTGTAGTTTTCAAACATATACGGATCGTATCAAGTTTTTAAAATACAATATACTCTTAAAAACTTGGTAACGAAGCTCTGATACCAATTGTAGAAAACTAGAAGGGGGTTGAATAGTTTTGTCGATTAAAACTTTGTTTTAAAGTATTTAGATCGACTTATGTCAATCAATTTAGATCGTGTGTTGGATATTGATAGATAGACATATAAATAAATAATGCAAAGAGATAAAGAGTATAGGAACATAAAACCACAACACAAGTATTTATAGTGGTTCAGCTACAAGGACTCCTTCCTTGCCTTACTCCAATCTCCAAGTACCCAAATCGAGAGTTTCTAAGCACTACACAACACAAGCTCCTTAATATGGCGGAGAAGCCTTTACAACGTCGCCTTCACTTCATCCGATACAAGGCTAGACACCGAAGTTCTTCAATGAGGTAAAACCATACCTATCATAACGTCGCCACACTTTATCCCAGATTAGGGTAGACACCGAGTTCCATTACAAAGGATGAACTACTACCCAACACTATAACCCAAAGGAGAAAACTCCTTTTACAACACTTCAAAGGATATCAATACCCTTTACTCAAACTACACAAATATACATCGACGCCCATATCGAATGTATACCTGGGCACTATACACCAATGCCTTCAACTTGACACACTAATGAAGGAGAGAAGAACTATCAACAAGATACACTTTAGTGGCCTTGATGATGACGAAGCTTAGCAACTCATAACCTTGAGCTTGCGTCGCCTTCAAGAGGTTGTGATATTGCCTTTAAGAGGATCCTAAAGAATCACACAAAGAGAATACTACATATAATGATTTTTTGGATTTGAGGTTATAGAGGTTAGAAAATAGATAGAAGATATGTCTAAAAAGGGGTTTTTAGCAAGAGATAAATGGCTCACTATTTATAGGCAATCTGCCTACATTTCACCCGGATCCGGCAGCTGGGTCAGGCTAGTCCGGATTTTGGGTTGCAAACCGGTTTATAGGTTATGGGTTAAGGACCATGGGTCATGGACTTTGGATCATGTATACCCAACAAGAGACATTGTACCTAGTCAATGGATCGTAGGTCATGGTCATGGACTTTGGGACATTAATACCCAACAAGATATATTGTACATAGTCAATGGGTCATGGGTCTTGGGTCATGGGTCTTGGATAACATCCAGCATGATTTCATGCATGATATCCTGCAATGGATCATGGATCATGCTCCATGGGCATGGGTCATGAACTTTGATTTTTACCCATCATTTACCCATTACAAGTTATACTAAGCACATATACATTTTTATAAAATATAAGTAAACAAAATTACTTGTAAGTGTTTTATAAAAATGGTTTTTGTTTTATATAACTTATCCAACTAAACATGTTATTATGATTTTATATGTTTAGTAAAAGTGTGTTAGTAAACTATTGGCTCAAAGCTTTTACGTTATTTTATTTATTTCGTTAAAATGATTTTACTGATTGTTATCGACAAAACATTAGAAGATCGTAAAATATATATAAAGTTTTTACGATTTATTTGTATTAATACGGTTATTTATTAACCGAGTTTATTTAGCAATCGCCTTAATTAACGTAGTTAATAAGTAAACATTTAAAGAAGTTGGATTGGACCAAACTTATGATGCCCATGGTGAGCCTCACTAACTGGCCGAATAACCCAAAGGGTTGTTTGGTTTTGTTTTGGCTTGTTTAAGGAAAACATAAATATCTTTAAAGGTTTAAAAGATAAATATTTCCTTAAAAGGATAACAATTTCTTTATTGGATAATGACTAACTATTAACATGTCTTAAATTCAGATATGTTAGCCATTTGAAGCATTAATTCATGTCTTAAATTAACATGTGTCGAAAACAAAACGGAAGAAGAATGAGGTTTAAATTACAAAATCATTAGCCGTTAATGAGTGTTGTTTTGGTTCTATCGCCGTACGGACAACTCATATATTTTTTGGAGACAAGTAGACTGTTTCTAGACGGTTGCTTGTCGGTATTAATTAGTTCTGTAAACAGCCTTGTTCATGTCAGTTCGTTTAATTTTAACTGGACACGAATGCTTAAACGGACGAATTTTCTTGTTCATGTTCGTTTATTAAGAAAATAAGTTGTTCATGTTCGTTTATGTTCATTAATTAAGACACTAAACGAACGCTAAAGGAACATAAACATTCAAATATAAATGAACATAGACAAACAAACATAAACTTTATTAAATTATACACAACATATTGTTTTATTAGTGTTATTTTGTTTAAACAAAAAAAATTACAATAAAAATATATGATATACGAACATAAATAAATAAATGAACATAAACGAAGGGTTAACGAACCCATAATCAGACGTTCATGAATATAAATAAACGAACGCGACTTTTGTTCATGTTCGTTAATTTAACTAAATGAATGTAACATATTATTCATGTTCGTTCATTTAATAAATAAACGAATATAAACGAACGTTTTACCGAACGGCTTATGAAATGTTCATTGAACATTTAATTCGTTTACAATCCCAATATTAATTATCTTGAAGTTATATACATGCCCAAGTGGGAGTTTTAGGATTATTTGCATGATATAACATAACTAAATATTGTCGATAATATATGTTACCATGAGGTCACATACAATAACACAAGACTTCCATTTTATATATTTATTGTAAATGTATAAATGATCAATTAAGAAGAAATCATGATTAGTCTTAATTAGTTTGATTGATTAACAAGTAGTGGGCTTAAACCAAGCGAATGATGATGGAGGTCCATCAATATTTTTCAATTATTTAAAAAAAAATATTTTTATTCAAATTTTTTAATTTAAAAAAAAATCGAAGTTAATTTTTTATTTTTAAATATTTTTGAAAATATTTCGAAAATACTTTTAATTAAAAAAATAATAATTTGAAAAATATTTTTTATTCAATTTTTTAATTTTTATTCAATTTTTTTTTTTTTTTGAAAATTTTTTTTCAATTTATTTTTCAAATTTTTTGGAATTTTTTTTCAAATTTGTGAAAAAATTCTAATTTTTTGGAAACTTTTGTGAGAAAAGCGAGGCAACAGAATAAAGCAGACAAAAAGTAAAAAGCGGATAAAAACCGACATAAAGGTAAAAAGCAGAACAAAAAGCGTTAAAAAGGCGGCGGCATAAAAGCAGACAAAAGCGTAAAAGTTGGGCGCAAATGTAAAAAGCGGACGAAAATGGATAAAAGCGTAAAAATTCGGCAGATAAGCCCAAGCGTACGGATAAAAGGACAAAAATGGATGAAAAGCGAATAAAATCGGGAAAGCGGATAAAGCAATGAAGCGAATGACAAATGTAAAAAAGCGGGTGATAATTATTATTAACGGAGGTGGCGGGAAAAACTATATTTTAAAAATAAGGACTAACGGTGCAAAATTTTTGAAGGACTAACAACGCAAAAATACTTATGAGGACAACTAACACCCATCCAAAATAGGGACTAAATCGTGCGAGGTTTCAAAATAGGTATATGTGGTGTAATAAAAGCGACGCAAGGAATAAAGTTGTTATTGAGGTATCTGTGGGGACAAAACATGTAATTTTTAACTTTATTTATTTATATCGTAGGGTATAACATCATTTACCTTTTGTAAATTTTGTGAAAATGTTTTCTTCGGTCACAGGGATAGTGGGATACACTCTCTCCTTAATGAGCTCGGCGGCCGAAAAATAACAAAGAAACTCTTTCTACGCTAGCGCTATGCACCACGTACTACACTAATGTCTTAAAACTATATACATCTAGGATCCGAGACTCTTTAGATGCAACTTACCATCTTGATTACTTTTATGTTAGATGCGAAAATCAAACTCACGAAAAATGAGTTTTCACGGTTGTATATGCGTGGTACGGGTTCACCGTAGATTAGTCGGTAGTAAGTTAAGAGAACATGGTTAAAAAAGAGTAAAGATTCCTTGCGTATTTCATGTTTTGCAGCCAAGAGTCTCTACATCCTATCAATCGAAAAGAATGATGTTTGCAAATCATTATTAATGTATGGTATAACTCACAGTATTTAATTGCTCTTGTACTACATTATATCAATTGTTTAACATGAGTTAGTATTTGACATAATGTCCTCACATCATGATACTCTTAACATCCAATGACTATTTTATATATGTTGCAAATAAAGAAATTGTGCATCTTCTTTTTTATATGTCAAGCATGAAAAACAAATTAACAAAACCAAAATTCAAATCATTATTAATGCTAATTTTTCAAAAATAAAATAATATTCCTCTTACTATAAAAAGCATATATATCATTTCCAAGTTTTCCTTAATTTATTTGAAGTGACTAACAACTTTGAAGGATTCATTAAAAATGCCAAATTTGCTAACTCAACTTTGAAAAACATAAATGGCTCAATCTGTCCCTTTCGTTATCCGAGTTTTTCTATTTGCTACAGGTCTACATCCACTTACTTATTTTGATTTATTTATCCACAAAATATCATTCTTTTAAAAAGAGAAAAATATAGTCACGTATTTATTAAAAAAAAAAAAAAGACAATGTAATCATACGTCACCACAATACAGACAAGTTTTCAACAAATCACCCGATAGCTCAAAGAAAAAAAAAAAAAAATCCCCGAGTATCAAAACAATTTTAGAAATGGGACCTTGGATGGAAAAATCCTTTAAGCGATATAGATTTTTATGAGACTAAACGTAACAAGATTAAACGGTTTGGTTGGTTTATCAAAGCGGGCCGTCGTCTCCTACTACATAGACCATATGGCACAGCGTCCTCCTTAGATCATTTCATCTGTTTGGTGCGGTGTTAGGCCGAATGAATGTTGTTTGGTTTGTGTGTGTGTTTTTTGTTTTTGTTTAATTTATTGTTGTGAGTGCGGTCATTTTACTACGAGTGTTTGATCCGTTTTTTATCTAGGAGAGAAAAAACTGAATTGAAGCTGATGTGACGAGGTTATTTGTGGTATTGGTGCGATCATATTACTATCGGTGTAAGACCTACCTTAGAAATTACGTGAAAATCGCCTTAGGACTAATTATATAAATGAAGAAAGAAAAGACATGCGAGAAAGGAGATTGTGATCGAACATTAGTGGAGGAAAAGATGAAACTGGTGAAGAGGATAAGGTTAGTCTACATAGCACAAAATGACAAAACAAATGACTTGTATCTAGATATTCGGGTAGCAATTAGCCAATTCTAGCAATCTCAATTACTTGTTTTGGATCTATGCAAATCTCAAATGGGCCAAAGTTTTATTCCTTGCTTTGTGGTGTCGTGGTTTGGGTCGTATGTGCCTCGCATAATTTTATGTACATTTCTGCATGTTTTATTTTCTGTCTTTTTAAATTTTAATATTTGGAATGTGTTATACACGCAAAGTTTTTAGAGCAAACGGTACTATGCGTTTTGGTCTTTGGCGTTTTCTTCAAGATGACGACGGCGCCAAACACCACATCATCGCCGCGTTTTCGCGTGTCGTCTACATCACCACCATTCGCGTTGTGAGTTAATTTTTTTTTTCGTTTTTAGAGCGTTAGAAAATGAGAAAAGCAAATCAAGCTGTCGGCGATGATGGGGCTTTTACTAGCCATTGTTTTGTCATTAAACCCACTTTTTTACTCTTTATATATATCTATATATCTGCAATTAATCTTTCGTTTTTACACACCTTTTAACTTCGTTTGTATATCTATAATTCTTTTATTTCTACCTCTTAACTAACAAAATTGAATCCCAATCAATGATAGACCAACTCTATGCTCTCGGGGCCCCCAAAACCAAATCACAAGATTCATCATCTTCTTAATCCAAATACACCATTATCATAAATTCTATCACCTCAAGCGCCAACCAAGTTCTATAAATCGCACGATATACAAATCCCAAATCAATTCGTAACTTTAACCCATTTGCTAATAAATTGACACCCAACCAATTCACCCTATGGCAATAATTTCAACTTCAATAACAACTAGAACATAAAACAATCGCAGCGGAAGTTTTATAAAATAAAATACCAAAGTCATATAAGCGAATGACTTACAAGAAAAATACAAAATCTAATATGTCAAAAAAGAAATGAAATATCAAAACAATTGCTCTTCAAATAAGTCCAAAATGATAAGCGAAACTGAGATTCGGATCACCCAAACGCCCTACTCTCATTTCAACCAAGCCCAACATCATACTTGGTACTGCCAGATGGAAAGAAAATGCTACTGAAATTTAAAAAGCAGGTGAGAATGTATCGATATAACAAAACAAAAGCTAACATAATAAAAATATAAAAACGAAACAAAGGAGACTGATAACAAAGTCGCAACGAAATGAGCACAATGAGTCAATGAGGAACATGCAAAACACAATATTAACAGATAACCAGAAGAAACAGAAATAAAATGAGACCAAAGCAAAGTAGCGCATCGATGACATATATAAGTACATATAAATAACCAGACATACAAGTACCGAACATAATCAAATATGAGTTGATGAACGGTATCATAAGCAAAACAAGTAACCAAACAATGATCAAGCATAGCGACAACGTATCAACTAAACATAAGTATGGCAATCGAATTAAATCGATAATTGAATGAATTAACTAAATAAGGACATAGCATGGCAAACTAAACGAGTCAACTAGACATATAACATAAGTTGAACCATATTCCTACCTCAACCAAAGAGCATAAATGTAAGTGCAAACATGACAGATCAACAAGGCATGTAACATCAATTACTATGTCGAACTAACAACATAAGCATCGAAGAGTACCAAATGTAGTACAAGCATGGTAGTCACAAACAACAAATAGAATACTAAATGATAATCACATCCCACAAAAGTAATCGACGAGGTATAACATGGTAAATGGATGAGTCGATAATTACATACTAGCATGGCAAACGGGTGAATCAATTAGTCACATAATAGCATGGTAATAGATAATCACATATGTCATGTAATAGTAGGGTAAACGGATAGTTACATAAATCATATATTAGCATAGTCAACACATGAATCAAATAATCATATAATAGTTCGGTAAGTGAATGGAATGATAGTTTGAAGTATAAGCTTGATAAACAACCAAAATGGAATAAGAGCATGACAAATCAAATGAACTGTAGTATAGTATGGTAGTCGGATGAATTACATAAGGATACTGAATGAATGAGTAATCAACGGGAAACTAAAGATGAGAAATACAGAATATGGTGCATTGTTGAATAACAGAAGGTACAATATAGGTGTATCAAAATTGTAAAGGTTGTCAGAAATCTACAACGAGCCCAAACATATCAAATTATATCATATCATAAGTAACCATGGAGTAGCTAGCTCCCAGAATTATGAAAGGCATGTATTGCACACATCACGACCACCAAAACATATCATAGCATATCATATTATATCATATCATAACAAATCTAGATGCATCCATACGCCCCGCACAAATCATAATGGCCATAATCATAATATAAAGCGCGATAATATCATTAAAAGGACGATGTGGAACATCACTCAACTACACCAGAGTCATGCCATTGGTGCTTCAATGACACGACCATGTTACCTTCATGGCTAGGAAACAAATTGGCTCTGTATCAAACCAAGGAATCATAATCATAGCAAAGCGAATGTCATAGCGAATAGAATCATATCAAAGGATCATATCGAGAATCATATCTATAAGATCATAGCATAAGGAATCATAACAATATCACAAACGAAGCAAAGTCAAGAATCGGAAATTTATGAGAAATCCCTACTGAAAAGGGATAGAATATTTGTACCTCAAATGTGTGTGCGTAAGAGTAAGGCACACAAGCAAGTTCAACGTTCCCGCTTTACTAAATCTACGTTAGGACATATCATAAATTACATATGTGTTCCATTTATAAATCATGTTTAACTTATCTCCCATTTATACTTAGTTTCAAGTTTATAAACTTCTGTCTTTTAGTATTTCGAATCTGGACCAGACTTTAGCGATTTTTATAAAATACTTACTTAGCTCAAGTAAAATCAAGGAAATTCCCAGGGGTTCCTATATGAGTTAAGAGACTCTCCAAAAATTGGGGGATTTTATTTCCAGGTCAAATGGCCTATGGAAAATCATAAGTCCAAACCTGTCCAGAACTTACCCAGAATTACAGACACCAAAAGTATAGCCCAAACAAACATACTCACCCTACTCCATACATCAAACCAAAAATTACAAGTGTCACAAAATATATAAAAATTATAACCACCAAAGGAAAAGTTCTAGAACCTCATGGATTTAATACTAAAAATCAAATACTACATCACAAATTTAAACTCAGAAATTCAGATTCAAACACTTTAACTCCAAAAATGTAAAACTCATACTTTCAGGTATGCAAATGCTACAAGGCTTATATTTTCAGAAAGCTATTTCAAAGTACTACAATTTAGGCTCAAGAATCACTCAATAACATGCAAGTATCATCAGTCTACACCTAGATGAATCCAACCTAAATTCTGGACAGCTTAACAAGCAATCATAACCAAGCAACAAACAAGTCACCAATCATCTCTTAAGCACGCCAAACATCACAAAACTCATCATACATCATGTTTAGGGTCTAATAGCATGAATTTTACAGAGGTGTCATCAACTTAACCAATGAAGCATAATAGCAAGCATTTAACATATTATAAGTCCATAATTTCATGTAGAAAGCTAATAACAAGTTATAAACATGTTGTAAACCTATCCATCATCCACCAAATCATATCCACAAGGTAACCATCATCAAATATCAATAAATCACAGAAATAAAGGTCTAACCATCCATATCATACAATTCCCCATCCAATCTCACAAGATTACAAGTTTTAGTCAAGTAAACATCACCAAAATCTTCACATAAAATCATGAACTTCTAAGCTATCAAATTCATCGATAAGCATGATATCACCTATCATTGAAAATTCATGTACTCATTCTATATGACATTCAAACTTGTTATGAAATCCATTTCCAAGTTCTCATATCCTAAGTACCATTTTTAAAGCTAACATGCCCACATAAAATCATGAATTCATAATTAGAGTTTAACATGAAAATGGTTTATAAAACTTCACAATGATTTCATAAGCAAGCATACATCACCTATATAAATCTAATAACATATAAGGATCATTACATATTCATAACCATAATCATTTAACAACATAATTTCATTCACATAAAATCGTAAATCAATAAACTAATACTATTCGTAGAATATGACACACACTACACGAAACCCTTATTCCAAACACACCATACACGCACCCAAACGCAATGCAACCGAACCAAACACACCTTAAATTACCCAAGCCGATCCAAAAGCCCCCGATCTCAATTTGTTTCAAACCAAATGCGACCAATTTGAATTTTCTAAATTCTTTTCTTCCAATTTCTTTCTCGGTGAGAACTGTTTTAATAGTTTAGGTTTAAACGATTTTCGGTGACCATATATATGTATACTGAAATTAATAAGAACAAAAGGGAGCCAAGAGATACCATAGTTGACCACCAAAAGAAAGAAAGGAACACCCTATAACCCTTAGGGTTGTCGACTTCCACACCAATACCTTCACCGAGCTTCTTGAAAAAAAAACATATCGAATATGGATCTCCATGAACTTGCCGTCACTTTTCCATTAGGGTTTTCTTTTTCACTTTTTTTTTGTAACGTGAAGGGGGAGGAGAGGGAATGAATTTAGGGAGGTGATAATGTGATATTCTGGTCTCAAACAAAACCGAGTGGGGAGGGAGGTATCAAAAAGGAAACACCAAAATTAAGGGAACTAGATGGGAACTTGCCAATGTTAAGCCAATCACGAACCTAGACATGAATCACGATTCGATACGTTGTGCACCTCAAAATTATTTCGGCTAGGGATAAAAAAAAAGGTGTGAAAAAATAAATGGGTAGAAATTATTCTAGTGTAAGTATCATTTTCGTATTACTTTTATTTGTTTGGATGATAACGATTTAAATACTTAGGTTATAATCGTTGTGCAATATTTTAATAATCAAACGTCTTTTATAGGTTCAAGATTAAAGGGTATTTTGGGTATTTTAACATGTTCAAAAATATGGGTTTTACAGTACCTGCGTAAATATGTTAGTTGAAAAATTAACACCACATTACGGTCTTTTGTTTTAGGATCAAACATACCTAGCTCAACTCAACAAGACTACCAAGACACCGCCCACTACATCACAATGCATCATCGTAAGGAAGGCCTTACGCCTAAGGACCGAAAAACATTCAAGATGCTTCAAAAACGTTTTTCCATGAAGGACGATGTTGAAGAATCTTTCATCAAAAATACCGACATCCTCAAGTTTTATCTAGGATCAAATTGATTGATACTTTACATCAATGAACAAATTTGTCCCGTCTTTGTCCTTGAATTCTAAAAAAGTGTCCGAATCATTAGAAATGATGATGTAACCATCTCTCTTTCGTTTATCATCAACAATCAAAAATTCATCCTAACCCTCATCGAGTTTGCACGAATCCTTCGCATTCCTTTCCAGGATTGAGAAATGTGATTTGTTGGAGAAAGTGTTTGACGTTCGAGATTTTATGGGGAATGAGGAGTTTTTGAAATTTGTGTTTTGTTTTATTTGTGTTTAGTAATATTAGATTTTGAGAGATTAGGTTTAGACAACACATATTGACATACCTAGGTTTGATTTTGACGATGACACGTAAGCACAAAGTTCGTTAGAACACCACGTATATACCACATATATCATAAAAATACGTTTAGACATTTATATGAGATAAAAAATAAACAAATAATTTGCAAGTAGGACATGTATAGATCAAGCAAACAAATGATTACTAATATCACTTTAGAGATAAGTCTTATAGAAGTCATACCTTTATTGCAAATTTGAGTGTCCTTTCGAAGATAACTATCAATGGACAACTCGAGGTATTTCGAGATCTACCAGGTAATAAGTCTTGAAAACCTTTTGGGAAAGTATCTTATTACCGAAGAATCTTGATGACCTGCTTATTTCGGAATCTACTAAATAATATGACAAGCAAGATTAGTGCACTTTGTAATATATAACCAAAATAAAATGTAAGATAACTTAGATGACAATATCTAACAATATCCAACAAAGAAAAAATATATTCTTAAAACATAGTTTTGTTTTTAAGAATTTTCCTTCTTTGTAGTTTTCAAACATATACGGATCGTATCAAGTTTTAAAATACAATATACTCTTAAAACTTGGTAATCTAAGCTCGATACCAATGTAGAAAACTAGAAGGGGTTGAATAGTTTTGTCGATTAAAACTTTGTTTTAAAGTATTTAGATCGACTTATGTCAATCAATTTAGATCGTGTGTTGGATATTGATAGATAGACATATAAATAAATAATGCAAAGAGATAAAGAGTATAGGAACATAAAACCACAACACAAGTATTTATAGTGGTTCTGGCCAAGGACTCCTTCGTCGCCTTACTCCAATCTCAAGTACCCAAATCGAGAGTTTCTAAGCACTACACAACACAAGCTCCTTAATATAGCGGAGAAGCCTTTACAACGCCGCCTTCACTTCATCCGATACAAGGCTAGACACCGAAGTTCTTCAATGAGGTAAAACCATACCTATCATAACGTCACGCCACACTTTATCCGGTACTAGGGTAGACACCGAGTTCCATTACAAAGGATGAACTACTACCCAACACTATAACCCAAAGGAGAAAAACTCCTTTTTACAACACTTCAAAGGATATCAATACCCTTTTACTCAAACTACACAAATATACATCGACGCCCCATATCGAATGTATACCTTGGGCACTATACACCAATGCCTTCAACTTGACACACTAATGAAGGGAGAGAAGAACTATCAACAAGATACACTTTAGTGGCCTTGATGATGACGAAGCTTAGCAACTCATAACCTTGAGCTTGCGCCTTCAAGAGGTTGTGATATTGCCTTTAAGAGAACCTAGAGAATCACACAAAGAATACTACATATAATGATTTTTGGATTCGAGGTTAGAGAGGTTAGAAAATAGATAAGATATGTCTAAAAAGGGTTTTTAGCAAGAGATAAATGGCTCACTATTTATAGGCAATCCGCTTATTTCGCCGGATCCGCAATGGGTCGCTAGTCCGGATTTTGGGTTGCAAACCGGTTTATAGGTTATGGGTTAAGGACCATGGGTCATGGACTTTGGATCATGTATACCCAACAAGAGACATTGTACCTAGTCAATGGATCGTAGGTCATGGTCATGGACTTTGGGACATTAATACCCAACAAGATATATTGTACATAGTCAATGGGTCATGGGTCTTGGGTCATGGGTCTTGGATAACATCCAGCATGATTTCATGCATGATATCCTGCAATGGATCATGGATCATGCTCCATGGGCATGGGTCATGAACTTTGATTTTTACCCATCATTTACCCATTACAAGTTATACTAGCACATATACATTTTTATAAAATATAAGTAAACAAAATTACTTGTAAGTGTTTTATAAAAATGGTTTTGTTTTATATAACTTATCCAACTAAACATGTTATTATGATTTTATATGTTTAGTAAAAGTGTGTTAGTAAACTATTGGCTCAAAGCTTTTACGTATTTTATTTATTTCATTAAAATGATTTTACGATTGTTATCGACAAAACATTGTAAGATCGTAAAATATATATAAAAGTTTTACGATTTATTTGTATTAATACTGGTTATTTATTAACCGAGTTTATTTAGCAATCACTTAATTAACGTAAGTTAATAAGTAAACATTTAAAGAAGTTGGATTGGACCAAGCTTATGATGCCCATGGTGAGCCCCACGAACTGGCCGAATAACCAAAGGGTTGTTTGGTTTTGTTTTAGCTTGTTTAAGGAAAACATAAATATCTTTAAAGGTTTAAAAGATAAATATTTCCTTAAAAGGATAACAATTTCTTTATTGGATAATGACTAACTATTAACATGTCTTAAATTCAGATATGTTAGCCATTTGAAGCATTAATTCATGTCTTAAATTAACATGTGTCGAAAACAAAACGGAAGAAGAATGAGGTTTAAATTACAAAATCATTAGCCGTTAATGAGTGTTGTTTTGGTTCTATCGCCGCAATGCGGACAACTCATATATTTTTGGAGACAAGTAGACTGTTTCTAGACGGTTGCTTGTCGGTATTAATTAGTTCTATAAGCGAAAAGCTGAACTTGTTCACCTTGTTCATGTCGATTCGTTTAATTTTAACTCGACACGAATGCTTAAATGATCAATTTTCTTGTTCATGTTCGCTTATTAAGAAAATAAGTTGTTCATGTTCGCTTATGTTCATTAATTAAGACACTAAACGAACGCTAAAGGAACATAAACATTCAAATATAAATGAACATAGACAAACAAACATAAACTTTATTAAATTATACACAACATATTGTTTTATTAGTGTTATTTTGTTTAAACAAAAAAAATTACAATAAAAATATATGATATACGAACATAAATAAATAAATGAACATAAACGAAGGGTTAACGAACCCATAATCAGACGTTCATGAATATAAATAAACGAACGCGACTTTTGTTCATGTTCGTTAATTTAACTAAATGAATGTAACATATTATTCATGTTCGCTCATTTAATAAATAAACGAATATAAACGAACGCTTTTACCGAATCGATGGCATGAAATGTTCATTGAACATTTAATTGCCACAATCCCAATATTAATTATCTTGAAGTTATATACATGCCATTAGTTCATTCATGACAATTCATTTCACATTAATCGCGTAAATTTTATATTAAATAAACGTTATCGCGTGAGTTATTATTTTAAATATTTAATCCGTTACTTTCAAAATGATCCCGACATATTTTTATACTTACATTTAGTTGTAAAACTATATTTTGAGTTTAACTAGTGTTTTGGATTTATTTAGTATATAAATCGTTAAAGTTATATTATTACGACACTTTTCTTAAAAATTACTCGATAATTATTTTATCACTCAAATTTCACAAGGAATGTATTTTTACAATTTTTATTATCTCATTACATTCTATTTTGATCTATTAAAAATTTACTTGTACCAAAAATCTACCATTTACCTTTACTTATACATTTCTTACCCTTTTCCTTACAAATTATTACAAGTATCTATACAATACATTTTATAAAAAAAAAAAAAAAATAAATAAAATAATTTGGAAAACAAGATCCCATGAAAACCGGCCCTTAGGGGATTGGTATTAATGGATTGGCATGGTTCTTGATTTTTAAAAGTCTACTCATACATAAAAGTCTTTACTTATCTCATTCATTCATTTCCTTCAAAATAATTCACATAGTTAGCAAGTTTCTCTCTTGTTTTCTCTCCATAAAACCGGTTCTCATCAAAAGCTAGGGGATCAAAAATTTTCAAGTTCAAGCATAATTGCAATCTAGATCACACTCTTTATTAGGTTTTGAAATAAAAACCAAGAGTGTTTAGGTTTAACCTTGGTTCTTATCACCTCATCATTTTCACTTGTAAGCATGTTTTATCATTTTCATGTTTTCTTATCATTTCTTATGTATCTTTTCATTTTTGGAGCAAGTATGCATGATATGTGATTTATACCATTTTTTCATGATTTTAAGAAGTTATATATATAATTATGGTCATCCTATGATTATCCCCATGGTATTCTTGGTCTTGATGATGATTAGGAACCCATGACACCCTAAGAAGGTGTATGGTAGGATTAGATTAGCTTTGGAGTTGATTTGAAGGGATTAGAATAGGTTTTGTCCGCGAAAAACTATTTTCGATAAGTATAAAATAGGTTCTGTCCTTATTCGATTTTCTGGAAAAACCAACAGTAGGCACGACCTTTTGGCCTTGATATTTAGAAAATATACTTTAAAACGAATCCGTGGCCGCTTGAACGGATAAAAACGGAGTTATAACGAAGAAGTTATGGATTTTTAAAGTTTGACGACGAAATAAATAGTTTTCAAATTTCAAGATGCGGTTTTAGTTTGTTCGGGTCAAAACGAGCCTTAAGCTTCACAAATTATTTCGACTAGTCAAAATATATTAGTTTACTTGATACGAAGCTAAGGACATATTATAATGAAAACGGATTTGAAACGACAAAGATATGCACGTTTTATAAATTTGCCGAATCGTTATTTTCTCGAAAAACAATATTATTTTTACGTTACAAGTGTTTCATTAGTTTATGTGACCATGTTTGCGTGCTGTTTTTAACGAGGTTGTGAAACTTTTGGAACGAATTGTCTTCTAGTAAAATCAAGTTCACCGCCATATTTTTCAAAACGATAAGTCGTTTGTATAGCTGAGTTATAGTAAATTAATTACGATTGCTCAAACTTGGCCGAAACTCACTTTTTGCACTACAATTAGCCAAAACCATTATCTTTAGCCCTTATTATCTTTATGATCGAGACCTTTTGAATGAAAACTTCGAATCGAAACTTCTAGATTCGATACAAACTTTCCAAAACCGCCGAAGTTCGTTCTCTAACGTGACGACACCATTTTACGACTAGATTTCCAAAGCCATTTTTGTTAATTTCATGATATTTCCGACGACATTGTTTTATGACGAAAAGTGAAAATTTCACCATAAATCATTATAAAACCATTGTAGGATGACATTTTGACGTAAAACTTGTAAAGTGATTTTGAATGGTCAAGACGTCAAAAGAGCATTTTTCATTTAAAAGTAATATTTTCAAAACCCGCAAATGGTATAAATAACATACGAAATGCATGCATAACATTACATTGCAACTCATTACATATCATATCATTCATAATAGGTCAGTTTCGAGATTCACGCTACATTTCGGTGTAACCACTTTTGTCATCGCATCTATTCACCAAGTGAGTAATCACATCCCCTTTTTACCGTTTTACTATATTTTTGGGGCGAAATGCATGAACCATATTTGAACTAAATTGATTTTTAATTCTATGAACTCTTTAGACTTGAACTTTTGAACTTGACTTAGAATCTTGGACTTAATTACGAATTTATGACTTGTTGGAAATTATTGAACCGTACATGTTATGACCTTGTCCCAAAGTCTCCCATGTTCGGAGCATCACTATAAAGTCTCGCCTTATTGGTGGAGCGTTCTCAATAAATCTCGCCTAGGTGGTCGAGTGACAAAGGAGTCTCCCTTGTTGGAGCAGTGCAAAGTCTCCCATGTTCGGAGCATCACTATAAAGTCTCGCCTTATTGGTGGGCGTCTCAATAAATCTCGCCTAGGTGGTCGGTGACAAAGGAGTCTCCACTTGTTGGGCAAAGCAAAGTCTTCGATGTTCGGAGCCTCCACGAATTATTATATTCTTGGTACTATATTGTGAACTCGTTATGACCGCTTATACTTGACTACTTCATACGCTACTTTTGGCGGTGGGTTGTGAACACACAGTTGCAAGTTTTGTATGGGCGGAACTTGAACCGAGTGGATTTACAATGCCTTTGCTTTGTGGACCATTTTCACGAAATCGAAAGCTTTGATATTTCTTACGAGTTTTATTATTTTGCTAAGCGTGTTTACTCACCAACTATTTCATAGTTGACCTGCTTTTCTCTCATGCATTTCGGTGATCGTTAGTAAGCTCTTTCTACCAAGTCTTGCATAATGAAGTTTTCACTTGTCAATATAAATCATTATGTATAAAACATATATTTTGGAATCTAAGTTTTGTAATATATTCACGATGTCGGCTAAACCGGTATTGTAATGGTGTAATATTTCTTTTTAATATTAATGTTGGTATGTTCTATTATCTTGTGCTTATGTTCCTTCCGTGTACACCTCGTGTTTCCGCTAAACCGGTATTGTAATGGTGTAATATTTCTTTTAATATTAATGTTGGTATGTTCTATTATCTGTGCTTATGTTCGCGCTTATGGGCGAGGTGTGATGCCCATCCGGTTTGTCCATGTTCAGAACCCTATATTGTATGTGTATGTGATTTGGGCTTTATCCATTATTTAGGGAAAAGATAAAGATTTTACTACATAAGATCGGAACCGAGGTGATAGTATCCCGATCAAAGAGCTGATGAAGGGGATGGGCGGAACAGGAGTCTACTAGACGCGACTCAACTAGCGAACACTCTTGGAATAGCTGGAGTAAGAAGTCTCCAAGTGAGCGTATTACGGGGGACCGTTAAGGCAAGTCTCAAGGAAGATTTCGTTGTTGCATAGCTCAGGTTGGAGTAAGGTGCCATCGACGCCCAACAAGCAGTCTCACGATCGGGCATGAGTGTCCGAAATTATCATTGTATACTTTGCGGGTCGAAAGGCTGCGAAAGAAAGAGAGGGAAACTGGGCTTGGTGTATCAGAAGGGAATTCCCATAGAAACAAAATTAAGCATTTCATGCAATCCTTTCAATAATATCCCAAACAACAAAGCCTTCAATTGACTTTAAAATTTTAAACTATTTCGAGCAATGAAATATGGACGCTTTTGTTTGACATGACTATTAGACACAACAATCATTTTTTAATAACAAATGTTAGATTTTTGAATAGACCAATATTACATCCTTCTAGGGTCGAGCATGGAAGGTTCAAAACCGAACCGAAAAACCGAACCAATTCGACAAACCATTCGGTTCGGTTTTTCGGTTTTTTACAATTTTCGGTTTCGTTCGGTTCGGTCCGACCCAAAACCGACAAAAACATGCACAAACACACATAAACCGGACCGAACCGACGGACCCGACACTAAACCGAACTGAACCGGCCATATTCGGTTCGGTTTCGGTTTAGCTTTTTATGGTTTTCGGTTTTGTCGGTTCAGGTCGGTTCGGTTCGGTTTTCGACCGACGCTTAGCCCTACATCCTCCTACTAATCTTCTATTTTATCTTTATACTATTTAGGTGTAAATAATCTAACAGTAGAAATTAGATGATATATATAGAACTTTTTTTATAGGTTAATGGATGATTGACAACCATTGTTTTCATATATCTAACTTATAGATTCTTTCGTATATAAGTATAAAATGAAGCATTACAAGCTGAATATTCCCTGATTAACAACAATATATTATGATTAAAATACTTAACATGAAATAAAAATCAACCAATGTTATATTCGCTAGTTAACGACTATAGTCTTCATTTTTGGTTTTCTAAAAGTATACTATACATTCTATATTCAACTAACTGAAAAAGAGCATAGCATGTAATAGTGCTATTTTATTTGCATTGTCCCTCCTTTATGTCCTTGGTAATTCTTGTTTTGCCACTTGTCTCCTTCATGCTGAAGTTATAGCAATTCATAGTGCATGTCGTTTAGCATATAATCATGGATGGGTCGACGCTACTATTGAATCTGATTCTCAAATTGCCATATCTTGGTCATCTAAAGAAACTATCCCACCTTGGTTTCTAGGTTCTCTTATTGAAGATATTCGCACATGGTCGAAGAACCTACATCTTTCATTCTCATGGGTCAATCGAACTAACAATCAAGTCGCCATCGGACGCCTCAATTTGCTTTTACTTCGAATCATTGTGTTAAGTGGGATGTTTCTTTTCCTTCTGAACTCACCTCGCTTTCGAGGAGTGATATGTACGGTTCTTAGTTTTTGTTAATGATAGTTATATTTCAAAGAAAAAAAAAACATAGTTATTATGGCTAAATTTTTTTTGAACGGCAAGTTGAATTAAAAAATTAGCAAGATGCTAGAAGCAATTACAAATAAAAATTAATCCAAACATTCCAACTACTATTGTTACCGACTCTAAATTTACATCATGAAAAAGAATACAAACGAATATTATCAAAAACGTCACTTCTAATAACTTGAGAACGAAAAGTCACGCAATTACGATAGCGCCAAATCATCCACAAGGTAGCCGAAATAATACCATACATGCAATCCTTACGAGACTTTGAAGTATGCCAATTATCAAGCCAAGTGATCCACTCGAATTCAACCAAATCTCAAGATCGCAACATCACACCAAGCACCTAATTTTGGTCCATATATTTATGGCCACGTTACACTAATAAAAGAGATGATCATTGGATTCCATAGAGCCATTACATACCGTGAATAATTTGGAGTTAATTTCAATCCACGGTAACAGATTCACCCTATGAGGTAATCTATCCAAAAAGACACCACATAAAAACGTTTACCTTTCTCGGCAAAGAAGTAGACCATCTTGTAGATGTAGGCAACGTAGGAAGCAATTGAGCATCAATATACCTCCTTGTGACACCCACTGAAAACAACCCACTTATATCTAAACTCCAAATGCATGTATCCGGACCTGAACCGAGATCTACCAAGCCGATTTCTTCCAATAGCAATGCTAACGATTCCGTATGAAGGGCTCCAATCGACTGTCTGCACCAGTCCCATGACCATACTCCATTTGGAAAGTCTATCTCGAATTACGCATTCTTCATTACGATCTATTCTGAATAATCTGTCGAAACGAACCTGAAGCGGGCCATTACATAGCCAATTATCTTTCCAAAATCGTAAATACTATGCGTATGTTCAAACGACACGCTTATTATACTCAACTAAGGTCATGTAGTAGGAAAGTAAGATGCATCTTTTTTTCCTCAATCAAGTGTCTTCCCAAAAAAACCAACCCTCACCCACACGTTTCTAATGGATTATTTGAACGAATCGGTCGTATCCAATACTGAGTTGTGAAGAAAGTTGTTTTGTGTGTAATGTTAGTTTTTGTGAGGTATACTTGTGTACAAGTGAGTTATGTTTGGTTGATAAAGTTGGCGTGATCATATTACATTTAAGTGCTATGTGCATTGAGTTATAGAATTGAGTTATAAGCGTCGTCACGTCAACTTTAACCCTATAACATTTCTATAACACAAAACCGAAAAACACTTTTTATAACAACATACTTAGGTCGGTAGCGATGGTGACTGGTCGACCCCGCCACATCAACTTTCTCTCTTCCGACGACGACTAATTCTTCTGCCATGGTGGCCTGGTTAATTTATTTTTTTTATTTTTTTCAAATATTTTAACAACAAAATTAACTTCATTAATAATAAAAATATTACATAAATTATACAATAAACATACGAACTAAAATATGCTCCCGCATGCGTAATCATACGGGCGAGACCGATAACCAAAGAAATTCCCGATGTAAGGCAAACGTTCCTCGCCTAGTAGAGGTTGCTCAAGAAATCTAGCGAGACGAACTTGATGCACCTACACCATCGGTTTGTTCTCACAATAGCTCCAATTGATTTTGGTGCGATGTTGTTCTATTTGTTGAACACACCCCACAATACGTCAAAGAATGTTGTAGTCCTCATGGATTCATCCATAAAAATTGTCGATCACGCCTTTTCGTTCGGTAAAAGGTCGTTGCAACTCGTGTATTTTTCTTTAATAAGTTGCTTCTCCGCCTTGCTTGATCAAACAATTGATAACGCCTATATAATAAGCGTTTTTCACCTCATCGCCTTCTTCGCATAGTTTTTTAACGACATTTGCATATCTTCAACGAATGCGGGAGGCGATAAAGAATAATAATTTTGTGTTGAAAGAATTATGTTTGAAATTGTGTGTTTAAAATTTGTTTGAGGTTGGTATTTATAATGTGTTAAAAGTGGTAAAAGTTTTTTTTAATTATTATTATTATTATTATTATTTTTAATCCAAACGGGTCATTTTTAATTTAGAACTCGGTTGGTAAGCAACCTGGTTCTTTAATATTGAGGAACCGATCAAGTGAAACCCAACACTTATAACGCAAGAATCGACCCTCAACCTCGCACAACCTTTTACGCCGACCTTACCACTGTGGTGAACCTTATAATACACCAGTAAAGAAAACCCTATAACGAGCGTCATCCCAATGGCGAAGCCTCTTGTAACACAAAGGTGCGGTGCAACCATGGCACGTTATGGGCTCGTATAAAGGTGTTGATGTTGATGAGCGTAAAACCTAGCGTAAAATAAAGACTTGGAACAACAAAGATTCCAAAATACGCACGCACCCCATAACCGCGCGTAAACGAAAACGAAAACATTTAAAAAGCGCGATAGGTGACACGCGTCCACATACCTGACAGATAAACCACTGACCACTTTATTTCCCAATAAATAATAAACAAACCCACCCTAACGTGTCACATTTCTACTCGAACCACTTCCCTATACGTGTCCTTCCACCTATAGTAATCCAATCACATCACATAACCTTTGTGGACCCCACCAAATATCACCAACAACCAATCACAACCTTTCATTCATTACTTGCCCTAGACACGTGTACTTCACACGCACCGGCGACATTAGGTACATGAAAATCAAAATCCTTCATTATCCGGTCATATTTTCGGTACAACATCTATCTATATGATCATTAGATAACGTACCTGTTGTCATGGATACTGGTAAGAGGCGCGTGGATGTCAGTCGCGATAATAACATGATTCTCGATCAGATTATGCTCAGGTACCGTCCGATCGCTCCACGTCCGGTCAACGCGGAAGGCTCCGGGCAGTCTTTTCCGGCGAGTGAAGGCTTGGTTAACAGAAAGAGAGCCAAGCGTAAGTATGTTCGTAAACAAGTGAAGAATAATAGTAATAATAATAAAGTGGATCATAATAATAACAAAAACTGGTACGATATGGATGAGTGTAACGGAAATATAACAGATCCGTCAGAAAAGGTAACTAACTGGATCAGTTTTGGTGGAAATGAGTTTGAGAGCGTTGAAAGTGGTTCAATAGAGATGATGACGTCAGATCTGCATGGTGGAGAGGTAGGTACAGCGGTTGAACGACGCACCGTCACGGAGTCGTGGATAACGGTTGAAGCGGTTACTGGTACGTGCGATGGTGGAAAACTCTTAGGTTATAGTGATGAGGAGATATGGAAGAATTTGGAAGGCGACACGTGTCCTTGTTTCGTCTCGAATAGCTTCGATGAGGTGGTTTGGGTGAACCAGGCTTACAAGAGGTTGTTAGATCTGAATTGTGGTGATGGTGGTGACGTGGCGGTGTGGTTAGTTTTGAAAGTTGATAGATCTGTTGTTGTGAAATATTTACCAGCTTTTTCATGCAGTGTTAGGGTTGAGTATGCCGAAAAGAAGATGTGGATGATTGTGCCTTGTGATGTTTGTGCTATGGATTCTGGTGGTGGATTTGCATGGAGGCTTGATGTTGTTTCTGCTTTGAGCTTGGGGCCGATTAACTAATTTATTCCATCATCATCGATCAAAATCAATTTTGCGATAAGGTAAATTGATTATTGATCGAACAAATTATCATATATCTATTTATATATCTATGATAAAGTATATAAACCCTAGATGCATATTACAGCGGAAGACATTGAATACAGTTTTATTAAGTTAAACTGTATCTGATGTTTTCGCTGTATATGCCTTATGATAATAATTGAACTATTGATTATTATCAACTACCTTCAAAAATATGTAAGGTAAGAAGTAAATGTGTGTCGGTGTGTGGCTGTTTGGATGAAGATTTAATCAAATATGATCTAGTATTGTGTGATCTCAAAACTGGAGATTTCATTGTAGATTCAAGATGCATTTGTTTCTTTTGAAGATGCTTATCTTGCTAAATGTTATATATGTTTTCTATGATTATATGCCAGTGTTGATATGATGCTTATCTTATGTTATCGTTATGCATAATTGTCTACGTTAGTTTTATTGTTTTTGATATCAAGCTAGTTGTATTGATATGTACAATAGTGTTATGAGGAGGAGGAGGTGGAGGAGTACGTGTTCTTATATGTGCAATAGTTTTATGAGGAGGAGGAGGAGGGGCACGTGTTATCGAAATGTTCTAACCAAACGATTAAGCTCCCACAAAGTAAGCGCTTACCCAAACACTTTCGAAGTATTTAGTAGCTTTTCCAAGATCCAATAAGCTAGATAAGCTTTTACCCGAACACGTCCTTGTTTTTGTAAAATATATATCCTAGCATTAATTGTATAAGATAAACATTATTGGCTTAATCATAGAGAATGCATGAACATACATATAAACCATTGCACCGTAGATAATTTAGGCAGTTGTAAGTCATTTAGCGAACATACCTGAGAAACAGAATAGAGGAGACAAGTACGTAAGGATGTTGGTCACGGACATGTCGTCATTTTTCTTAGATAGGGAGCATGAAGACATAAACTACCTTTCTTATGTGACATTTTTACCATATCTTTGTTATTTAGTAGTCGAGCAACTAGGTAGATAAACCAAATCTTTTGGTACATATAAAGCCTTGACACACAAAAATAGTGCTTGATGTGGCAAAGGTGTTATAGTGGAGATTTTACATAGCCGTGTACAAATGTCATTTGGCCACCAAATGAGTTTTTAGAATCCAATGATCATTGGTATCAAACTTTTTGTGTAATTCTTTATAATTTGTTATAATGTACCTCTATAGTCGGGTACATCATTTGGCTTTTGGTTTTTTATGCATATGTTCTCCTACTACTCTTTTATTAGTCACTACAATAACAATTGTATCGTTTTCAAAAGTCATATCAAGTGTATGATTCATCAAAATATCATTTAATTCGTTTGCACATTTACTTTATAGCTGCGTGTAACCTGAGGATTGGGGAATTGGTTCACTGTACTTAGGAATTTGACACACACAATGCCTGCAGTTATAACATATATAGTTGAAAAAATAGGAAAAAGAGGCCTTAACATGTTTAACCCTTTTTATGTGTGGTGTCTTGGTAAGGTTCACATGCGATATTACTTTAACAGGTTTGGGTTAGGTTGTAGAATTGACACGCATGTAACTTTCACTTTACAGAAATAGGCCTGCTGCATCTAGATTATATTGTGTTATGGTGTAAGATTTAGTAAATGCATGAGTTTTCAACTTAAGTCTTTATCTAAAATAGCATGCATGCTGATATATTTTATAGATCATGTATTAGGTGGATCAATATAATGACAATGTTTTAAAATAAGTATAAATTATGACACGTATTTTGAATATTTAATGGGAGGTGATTTAATCATAATTTATTGTGTTTTGACATTTATACCTTTATACTACCCTTACAATTTCACCCGGGATATAAACGTCCAAACATAATAAATTAAAGCGTCTTAATCATTTTCAAGTTTCAAATCATCTCTCATATTTTATGCAACTAGATATCAGCTTGAACTTTCAATTTAGTCTATGTTGCTTTACCTAACAAAAATAAGCCAATTGTTAATCCTTAACTGTGATCCGATGAAGCACCAGTGAGGCAGTGACCACAGCAGTAGTTGAGGTTACCAAACTCACACCTTGTTGTGTGACTAAATATATTCAAAATATGGGACATATACTTGATTGTGATATCTATCCTTATTATCAATTATAAAAAAAATTATCATTCATTTCATATTTTGACTTATGACTTTTTTAGTTTGCATCATTTGACTTACAGCTAATTGAGTTTTATCAAAACACTTGCAATGCATTTTATTTTTTTATTTTTACACCTTTAGTTTTGTAATATTTGACTTATAACTAACTGAGTTATATAATTAGTTGTTATTTGCTAATTGAAAATTCGTTATTATTAACTACTCGAATAGTACATCTTTTTATAATTAATTATAAAGATAGATAAGTTGTTATTATTTTTCAGTTTATCTATTTAGTTTTGCATCACTTGACTTATAACTAATTGAGTTATGTAATTAGCTATTACTCCGTATTATTTAAGGGTAGATAATTGATAAGTTGTTATTGATAAAAGTAGATAAGTTTTATAATTTAACTACAAATTATCGATTTAGTGGTTGGTTGGATCAGCTTATTTTGTTGGAGTATTTGCTTACATGAATATAAAAAAGCGTATACCTCGTGTTCTTAGCTTGTTATGAGTTCATCAATTTAAGCTCGAGTGCTTAAACAAGCTATAAACTCATCTTCTTATATATCATTTTTCAAGGAAGGAATGAAAGGAATAATAAGTTGGGGTATTTCTGTATTGCTACTTTATATATCAACTTGCTTTTTCTTTTTCATAATTTTAGTTTTGACCATTTAGTTTAACTTCTTATATCTTTTAACCTCATAATTTATATACTCTTGCATTTTCCACTAAGCAAAAAAATCTCATTTTAACATTGGACTCATACTCATAGTGATAATGTTGAACATTTTATTTCATGCTCGTCACACTCATCTAAGCAACTTTCTGAGATGGCTTAAGTTAAACCACATATATTTTATGTGACGATTATAAGTTTATTATGATCTTGATCCATGTTTGTAGTCGAGGCGAATAAACAATCAAACTTTAAGACCAGACCTTCTACATGGATAAAATATTTAGGTTCTAACGTAGATCATCTTAAATCCTTGCTGATATACAAAATCCAATCTTGGCCTGCAGCCAATTAGCTTCTCTTGTAAATTTTGAATTTCTTTACAGAAACACCTTTAACAAGTGTCAAAGGTTGTCACAAGATAGTCACATGCAAAGGTGACCCAGTTTCTTTTCCTTCATCAATATAGTACTATCTTGTCGTACTAGTTATATGTAAATGAAACATGTGTGATAACACATGGTTTCTACGTATGTGATGCAAGCTTGTCATTGTTGCGTAACTATATGGTTACTTTGACGACCTATTTATGACGATTATACCCTCACTGTGAAATGCAAAGATAACCAAACTGAGGTGTCAACATCAGTATTTGATTAAACTGGAAACAATTCGTCATGTGTTGGGAATAAAAAAAATATAAAAATGGACTAGGGACAGATGGTGCGTCTTGAAACATCTAAAAAAGCAGATGAGTAGTGCCTTAATTTGATTGGAGGGAATAAGATTCTGTGAAGATTGGGCCAGATGTAAGGCGTGAACACACCTCACCGCCCATTGGTCACTGTCGTACTATTTTAAGTGTGACTGGATGAGCATGGGTTCTTTAAATTTATACGTTATTTCTATTTTTAATAATACTCCATAATTCACCAAACTTATCCTCCTTTTATTCCTAGGTTTTGACACTGGCTGATTTTCTTGTCCCTAAAAAGAAATTATTATTTTTTTAATTAGTTCTCATTTTAGGTTTCTGGAGACGTCCATGGACTGTCCATTGACTCGTCTCCCCATTATAACAAGAGAAAACTGTCGTGGGACAAAAGTATGGCCATGTTATGCGTTTTGAACTAATTTTTATTACTTTTTTAATTTGGATTTATTTTGTGCTCGTAAGATTTTAAAAGACCTAATGAAGACAGTTTTTTTTCTTAGATATTATAAGCCACACGATATTAAAAAAAAATAATAAATCACGAGACTACAAGGAGTAGGACCCAACCAACTACATACAAAGCCTAAGGCTTCTAACAGTGGTTGGTTCCCAATGATCGGTCGACCTCAACGTGGGGCATCGATCTTGATCGGTCGTCGGTTCCCAAAAACATGAACTTGGTCAAAAATCCGACCAACTTTTTACACACAAATTTCAAAAATTTTGTTACCGTTTGGCAATTAAAAAAAATTAATTTACCACTTTACAACCTTATAAATACCAACCTTCAACACACTTTTAAACACACAATTCAAACAATTTCTCATCAATATTCATCATGTAAAAAAAAAACTCCCACATAAAAACCGACGATCCCGACTACCCCAAAATGCCGCGAATTTGAATTTCTCGTCGGATCTACCATTTCAATTAACCGGGATAACACCATCACCAAATCAACGTATTCGATTTCGTGCACCCGCTTTTGAATATCCAACACAACTACTACAACCGAGTCAAAATCAAAACTCGTTTTACGTTAATCTTCCATACGTAAATCCGTATCGTCCTAATATGGATTATAACCAATCACCAAGTGGGTCGTCATATGAGCCTAACATGAATTTCGTGCAGTCTTCCCAACTGAATCAGCGTTTTCACCGCTTGAGGTGTTAACCTTGATATGCATTGGAGGATTATATGCAAGACTATCCGACTCAACAATACCCGACTCAAAACTATCTCGAGTCAAGATGTTTCGATGGGGCAAGGTTCGGTCACGATTCGTACTACTTTCCATGCCCGAAGACGATGCCGATGTCGAAGAGGCATTAGTGCAAATATTTCGATATTTAATATATACGATCTTGTTTGTTTTGATTGATAACAAACATGTAACTTGTAATACATAACGTAAAATGTACAAGTTACTCGTAGTCACATTTTGTCTCAACATACATTCAACACCTCTCAACGCCTCGTGTCCTCGTATGATACAACACATGTTCATACATGTTTGTTATGTTGTATTATGATCAAACCCATTAACAAACTACTTAGGATGTTTAAAATACTTTCAGAGTCATCTAGTCTTTTATAGGTTAGTCATTCTATCTCGAACCTCATTTTACATTTTGCGTTCACAAGTATTTTATACAAATACATCTTTTGTAAAAAGTCTAACAAATATAAACTTTATTTTAACAAAACATAAATATAGTTGAGTCCTTTGCATATATAGCTACAAGTCTTTCTTAAAGACAAACAAATTTTAACATAAGTTACAATTTATTTGTTCATAAGATAGTAGTTTTGTCATTCTAAGAAAAGTAACACATTAGGTGTTAAAAACAAATAAAGTGCCACATTAGGTGTCTAAGTAAAATTAGTTTTTACAATGAGTAAAAATGTATCTCATGTTACATATTGGTTTTTACAAACACACAATCAAACACAAATAAGAGTCGAATGGTATGGGTTCTAGAGAGAGAAAGATGGGATGTTCTAGAGAGATAAAATCAAAATGAAAGGTTAGATTACCAAATGAACATCCAACCCTCTCCCTGTGGGAGAGGGCTATTTATATAAATGTTCACGCCTCCTTCGAAATGAATCGTGCATACAAATGGGTAAAGACCGTCCTTCTTCCACGGTGTTACTTATACTACTAGTAAACTAACTAATATACCGTTATGTCTACGAGCTATAATATGCTAAACTATTTTTGGGGTGACCACACTTCTACATGGATTTTCTAAATCTTAACAATCTCTCCCAAGGAGGTCACCCCATGAATTACATTAAAATCCTAGCATTTTATCAATAATCTTTAATGCTCGAGCTCGTAGACTATGAAGCTTCTTTAACTTTAAATTTGCATAATAGTAGTGATTCTTTGGCTTTGAGTGTTTCTTTGATAATTGATCAGGAGCTTTCATTGAGATCATCTGCAACATATAATCTCCCGATCATCCGTTGTTGTATTGCCACCATGTGATGTTGTGACTTTAGGACCGACATGCTCACATTTTGGATCATGATATCTTCTCATCAGAGTTGCGGAAGCTATTTTTGATTCATGATATTTGCGTGAGCAGAAGCGAAGCATGGATTGAAAATATCGTAGTCGATTGATGAAGATATGCACTTATCATGATTTCTTTAGTGAATGAATGTGATATGTGAGCATGCGGCTATGGATTGACTCCTCAATTTCGATCACCGCAACTATCGTTGAATGAAGTTGCAAGAACCATCGTTCTCGCTGATCGACAAGCACCGCTTGCTGTGATCATGTATATTTCAAGAATTTCCTTGATGTGGTTTCGCAATGCTCTAGCCATTCTCAAACCGAACGTCTCAAAGAAGACAACACGGAGTGAGTTAACCAACAAATTGAGATTTGTTGATCGAGGAAAATGATTTGAAAACAATCGTGTATTGCTTAATAGAAAGAATTTTGCAATACAACTAAGGTTTTATAAGAAAATCAATTTTCAATCATAAATATCCTTTTAATTTTGAAACCATAATACACAATCGATGCACTGGATAAAAGAGTTTTTGACCACAACGACTGGTTTTTCAAAGGTATCCGTCAATCCATTTCCTGAACCAGGATTGATTCAAGAGTGAATCGCCCCATCGTTTATGTCCAGTTGTCACATGCTTGATCTATTGGATAGATCTCCCATGCCACCCACCAAGAGTTTGTTTGATGTTGGCTCTAGAAGGCTTTCCATCTTCATCGTGAATATGTTTACATATCACTCGGATGTTCCGCAATACCACTAGGATAATGCGTGGACTCTCAAAATATATTCTCGCTTCACATTGGGTGAAACTGTGAGTATTCATTAATTGTGTCCTAATGAGATTTATTGATGATCTCTTGGCTCTAGACTCAATTGTGCATATTTGGTTTCCTATGCTGGAGACTAGGGAGAGTGTCTCCTTCTTCAATATCAACAATCTCTAAGAGAACTCGATAACTTATGTAGGTTCCCGTGAGAATGAAACATGCCCTTTAAGAGGAACATGAGTAGCTTGGGAAGTTTAGTGCGGTGCGTCACCGGGTCCATGACATCTTGTCTTCAATACCGCAAGCTACCTTAGGAACCACCAAGAGATATGAATTGAACCCGTTTACCCTAAGGTTGAATTAATGGAGGCTATTTCTTTTCACCCTTTTCTCATTTCATTTATTTTTCATTCTTCAACCCCTTCAAGCTTACCGAGACTTCATAACTAGAACCTTGTTGGCTTTATTCCAAGATTAGCTCTGCCTCGCCTCGCACTCTTCCCATATTCTCATTTTCTCTTTTTTCATCATACCTAAGGACTTCTACACTATCTAGTGGATTGTCCTGGGTAGATCCTCCCGGCTCTGGCGGGATCGTGGAACGAATACCAACCTAACCATCCTTATATCTCCATGCATAAAGTAAATTTGGTCGGTCTTTTGGTATTGTTCATTCCGCCGAAACCAATTGAAAACCATTTGAAAATCAATCACGGTGATTGTGATTGGGGTGCAAACAAGCCGAGCTTTTATCAAGCAACTCGAGCTCGAGCTTGAGCTCGGCTCGATCGAGTCGAGCTTTTAGCGAGCTCAAGGCAAGCTCAAGCCCAATATATTGGCTCGAAACATATAATGAGCCGAGCTAGAGCTTTTGATAGCTCGGCTCGAGCTTTTATCGAGCTTTTTCGAGCTTTAAGTAAATGAGGGTTAATTTGAATATTAACCTAATTAGAAGGACTTACTCCATAAACAATTAATTAACCATATTCCCTTCAAACCCTAATTATTCCTAAATCCTAAGTAACGTTTTGTGTTCTATCTGTGCACACTTCTTGGCATCGCTTCGTCTTCATCATCCATCACTCCATCAGGTATTCTCTTTTTTAATTATTCAACTACTATGTAATTCCCTAGTTTAAGTATACCACGAAAACAAAAATAAGTATATCCAGATGAATTCTTGCTGATATAATAGAAACAAACTATTAAAATCCATAAATCTAAATACTGAAGTACGAGTCACTTATAAACATAAGTACACATGAGAGAGTCCATCCATGTCATTCTCATTCTCATTCTCTAATAAATATTACCAATAGAAATAAACTTAATTTAAATATACCAAACTAGCATGTTTATTTTTGTACTGATATTAATTTTTTAACAATAAACTACCATTCTCATTCTCATTCTCTAATAAATATTGACAATGCATGCACTGAAATAGCTCACCATTTCCAAACTACTCAACTATCTATTTAGTTCTACAACTATCTGCTTCAAACTAATAAATATTAACAATACAATATGTTTCACTATCCGAATACCACTCGAACCGCCATAAATTGCCCCGCATGAGTTAGTCACGGTAAAAATAATCGAGATAAAGTGGGCTCTGTGAAAATCCCGGTGATTATGTTTGCTTTTATCCTTCTACTATGTTGCATACTTGCATTGACATATTTAGTTTTTGTATATACTTAGGTTATCGATGTCAACAACACAAGATCCAATTGTGCTTGATGATTCAACATTTAACCCTTCCATGAATCAAGGTGAACCAGTGATTGGTGACGAAGATAAGAGTAATGAAGAGTTTCAAGCAAATAAAAAGAAACAAACGATAGGCGATGAGGAGCCAAAGGTTGAAAGGGTTAAAAAAGCTAAAGCTTGGAGTGAATTCGAAAGAGTAGTGAAAAATGGTATAACTAAGATGAAGTGCAATCATTGTGGTAGTCTTTTGGCATATCCCAAAGGTGGAACCACCACGACACTAAATAGGCATTTGAAGGACCATTGTCAAATGCGAAAGATCATAATGCAAAAACAAGTGGTGCTTAACTTCCACCCGATCATTCAAATGTCGGTAGTAGTGAACCCGGCCTTGCACCGCCATAGTAAATGGGAAGTATAATCATATTAGGGTGCGAGAATCTATTGCTCATTGGATTTTGATGCATGAACATAGCTTTTCTATTGTTGAGGAGGCGGGGTTTGACTTTATGATGAAGGTAGGAATACCACAATGGCCTGGATTGAGTCGTACAACAGCAAAGACTGATTGCATCAAAGTTTATGAGAATCAAAAACAAAGTCGAAAGAGATGCTTAAGAACATTGACTCGATTAGCTTGACGATCGATATGGGAAATCAAAATGTCGTAAGATTGGTTATATGGTGGTTACAGGTCATTTTTTGGATAACGATTGGAAGTTAAACAAATGGGTACTTAACTTTGTGCATGTTCCTCCTCCACATCGTGGAATTGACATTTCAGATGCTTTGTATAAGTGCTTTCAGGAGTGGGACATTGAGAACAAAATATATAGCATCTCAATGGATAACGCGTCTGCTAATGATAATGCTATTAAAAATCTAAGAAGAATTTTCGAGGTAGATAGGGACCTGTTATGTGGTGGAAGATTATTTCATGTGCGATGTTGTGCACATATACTTAATCTCATTGCCCAAGATGGTTTGGAAACTATTAAGTTGGTGATAAAAAATGTGAGAGATATCATATCTTTCATCAATGCAAGTGAAGCACGGACAAAGACATTTACCGATCTTGCACAACAAATGAAATTACCTAACAACAAACTGATTTTAGATTGCAAGACTCGTTGGAATTCAACATATGAGATGCTTGTTGGTGCTTATAAGTTCAAGGAAGTTTTCCCTAAATATGAAGAAAGAGATTCTGATTATGATTCATGTCTTTTAAAGGATGATCAGGTGAAGGTAGAGCGATTTGTGAGATCTTAGAGGTGTTCAACAATGTCACACATATTATATCTGGAAGCGACTATCCAACATCAAACTTATTTCTTTGTGAAGTTTTCAAGGTAAAACAAGTTTTGGATGGAAAGAAAGATGATAAGAATGAATTCATTCGAAAAATGGTGAATAAAATGAAGAACAAGTTCGATAAGTATTGGGCAGAGGTCCATCTACTAATGGCTCTTGCAGCAGTTTTAGATCCACGGGTAAAGATGTGGTCGCTTGAGTTTTGTTTTCCAAAAATATACAACCCATTAGATGCAAAGGCTCTTATAGATATGGTGGAAAAAACTTTAAGAAGTCTACACTTAGAGTATGTGACCATTTATAATGAATCTACTACTCAATCAAGCGAGCAATATGGTTCTTTTATGTTGGAATCTTCAAAGCCACAACCAAAATCTTATCCAGGATCTGGATTCCAAGAACTTCAAAAGTTTGTTAGGCAAAACGAAGCATCTCCAACGCTAAAGAGTGATCTTGATGTATACCTTGAAGATGGGTGTCATATACCAGAAGATAACAAAAATTTTAACATATTGGATTGGTGGAAGAACCATGAGTCAAAGTATCGTATATTGTCCAAGTTAGCTCGTGATATTTTAGCAATACCGATTACTACAGTAGCATCTGAAGCGACATTTAGTGCAGGAAGTAGAGTAATCGACCAATATCGAGCTAAACTAGGAGTTGAGACTGTGCAGGCCTTGCTTTGTGGAGAAAACTGGATGAGGAATATTCATGGAGTTAAGTCGAAGAAAAGCCAAGTAAGTTATTAAACTTTTACATGTTTTTATAAGAGTAATTATGAAGCTTACTCTTTATATTTTTCTCTTAATACTCTTTATATAGTACTTAGTACTTACTAGTGTCCATTGATTGCATATTTTAAAAGGAAAAAAATGCCAACTCGATCAATCCTAAATCCTAGTATTTAACTTGCCATGGAATATGCAATAAGGTATGTTAATTTGTTTCCTACTTCATTATTCATATATAAAAAGATTATGCTTTAATCATTATTTTTATTTGTTAACTTGTTTTCCATGGACCGTGAAGCTTATGAAAATGCTAAAGGAATCTTCAAGTATTCAAGTTATGAAAATCACTTTGCGCAAGTATTCAAGATGTGTGAAGCTTATGACGTCTCGCGAATAATATTTGTTGAACTATTTTAGAAATTCGAAGTTTTGAACCTTAACTAGTATTTACTGATTATGTTTCATTTTAATGTTAGACTTGGTTATGAGAATGTTGTCGTTGTTTTTCCACCGTGCCAACATACTTGCAGAGTTGCAGGTATGCAAAATGGGTAATACAAATGTTTGTGTAAAATTGTAAATCTAATGGTGTCCCATGTGTTTACTGGTTTTGTCCATGATTCCATGATCAGTGGGACAAGGTGATAACATTATATATGTCACTTTTGTAGCTTTTTTATGGTTTTCTTCATTGGGTCTCAACTCCTTAATCAAATTGTTTAGGAGTTGGGTATATGATTGTTCATTTGTTTGTTCATTTCATTTTGATAACCGAGTTCTTGGGGTGTAAATGTGTAATCATGTATTCATATACATATATTCGAGCTTTTCAAAAAGCTCGAGCTTTGCTCGAACCGAATCGAGCCGAGCTCAAGCCCGGATAGTTAAAGCTGACGAGCTATCGCCGAGCTTGAGCCTAGTTTTTCTTTCGAGCCGAGTTCGAGCTTTGTCAAGCTCGGCTTGGCTCGGCTCGTTGCACCTCTACTTGTGATATAATATCAAAGCATTTTGTACCTTAATTGTTTTGATATTTTAGAAATGCTCCCCATCAATATGTGCTTCAAGTATTACAAATTATTTTAGCACATGGAGGTAAGAGGACTTTGAAATCTTAGATTAAGAATGAAAGATCCAATCTTTGATTAATCATTTTCTAAAATGATCATCATCACTTCCCTATCAAATCTAGTATTTTAAATACTTTGGATAAAATATTTTGGGAAAATATGAGGTTTTCTTTTGATTGCCCCCCCTCAATATGTGCATCGATATTCGAAGAGTTTTGAAGATTGTTTAGTACATAAGGGAGGAGTGTTTTGAAGCAGTTTCACGATCACAGTAGCCAAAGAAACCATTTAAAATTTCAATCAAGGTACTTCTGATAAAACAATGATGCTTTAGTACCTTGATAGTTTTTAGGATGATTTTGAAATGCCTCCCCTCAATATGTGCTTCGATATACGAAAAAGTTTATCACATATGGGGAGAGTTGCCTATTTATTGAGACTTGAAGATCACATTTTATCATATTGCATATTTATATCACATTTTCTCCCCCAATCAAAAATTTCAAATCCTTTGAGATTTTGGATCTCAAGTGATTTAAATATGTATAAAGCTTTTGGAGAAAATGTGTCATGTTTTATTTAATCTGAAAAGAATCACAACAATGCTCCCTCTTAAGACAGAGAGGGAAGCTACAAGCCATAATCCTATCACTACTATATACTTCATAGTTATTATTGTTCATATTACAATCACCACATCACTAAAAAAAGAGTTCAAACATAGTAACCACCATAAGAAGATATCATCATTATGTTCTCTGTAGTAGCTTGTAATGTCCTTCACGAACTCTTCCTCCCACAAAACTTTCAAGGCTACGAAAGATCTTCCTAGTTTTGAGCCTTCTTCCGATAGCAGCGATGAACTCTTCACTCCTTTTGACATCATGCACCGACCAAAATCTTGTATTATCCCCTGGTCTCATCTTGAGCTTAAACTCCTTGACCCTAGAATCCAACTCTTCTTCAATTATCTTGAGAGTACCATCACTAAACTTGAACAGCTCACACAGCCTCATTAGCATCCTTGATCCATACTTGTCCGTGTAGACAATTGCTTTTGGAGTGTCAATTACTGAGTAGTCGTGCCTGTATTCATATCCTGTGGCTTCCCATTGAGGTTTGGTGAGATTAACTTGAGTCTGATAGCTTTCTATGCCGAGCTGAAAGTCACCCACTCTTTGTCGAATCACTAATCCTCTTATCCATAGATTGACTGCAGCAGCAAGAGACTTCTTTTCACGTGTGGGCAGATGATCGAGGTGGCCTTGGAGGTTCAATATATATAGATCTTCAAAATCATTTGGATATAGATGTTTGAAGTCGTTCTCCTCAATCACATAGTCTTTTTGATCAGCTCTTCTGAGGACAATCTTCTTCAGATAATCATATCCATACATAGGGAAGATTTCCAGACTGACTACACTTAGAATACGCAGTTTAGAACGAACCGCTCTGCACCTCTTTTCTGCACCATGTCTTTCAATGTAGAATCTTTTCTTTTTGAACCACCAATGTGAGATGCCGTATGAAGCAGCAACGTCATACTCATATTCCTTTACTGTCCAAAACTGATCTGGGACCATCTGTTCAAGTCCTGGATCTAGATAGTTTGCAGCCTTCATTTTTGAAATTGATAGAGCTGGTCTGCTTCCCTGAGTCCCGGCACGTAGATAATCCAGATCTTTGTTGAAGAAGAACTCTGATTGGATAGTCATTTGTCCTGGTTCACCACCGAGAGGAAGTGGGTTATTGACGTTGAATTGACTGATAGTGTCTTCTACTTTATCCGTCAACAAATTATAGCACTCCTCCATTTGGTATTGAAGATGAGCAGCATCTGGATTGAAGGCTTTGACAATCTCGTACGCTGGGCCTTCTAGATCCTTTGGTGTAATCGATGAAATACCTTGCTTCTCACAATACCACTTAATAAAGCTTCCCATGTCTCCTGTAATGTGTAGCAGTGATTCTTTTGGAGGTGCTTCATGGTTGGCTACAATGGTGTTTGCCCAGTTGTTGTCAGGAACAATCAGATCAGACTCATGAATGGTCCATGAGGGCTCTGGAGTTTCTGGTCTTTCCTCTGGCCACCAGCCTTGAGTCATTTCTTTTTTCGGTGCCATCCAAGATGACTTTGCATGTTTCCCCCTATATATGCATTCCACTAGTCTTCGTCATCAGACACCTTGGGAATGTATTTGGTGGAAGCATCATCATCCTCAGAATCTGACTCTTGAGCAACGTATGATTCTTCATTCATGACTTGCTTTTCTGGAATGGAGGAGAAGGTAGGTGTAAACCTGGAGTCAACCATGGTCCATGCAGCATAGGACGAGGTTTTCGTAGTCTTCTGTGAATCTTGGCCTGCTGAGGTACTAGGTTGATTTGAAGGCTTAGGGGGAGGATTTGGTGTATTAGATTTAGGAGTATCTGATGCACCTGATGATCCACCTGCACCAGAAGAACAAGAACCACCAGTTGGAGTAGGAGGATGTGGTGGTTTAGGAGTTCCAGATTTTGATTCAAGCATCACGACTCTCCTTTTCTTCTTTCCTTCTCTTTTACAAATGTCTATTAAGTACTGCATATGATTATCACGATCTATCGAGTTCTGAAGAGCTTCATATAACTGCATGTGGACTTCATGCTATTTATGCTCATCAGTTTCAAACATTCTATCGTAGAGAATTGATCTCATGTCTGAAGTAGGTAAGTCTTTGAACCTCTTGTGTAACGGAGCTTTCATAGCCCATTTAACTGCGTCATTGACCTCTGCTTCAATTGCATTTATCACTTCAGTGTCAAAATTGAACCGCTCCAGCTTAGATAGACGTCGATCAAGATGCTTGACTAATTCTGGCAGGTGGTGCTTCTCGAGAGCCTCGATTCGTTTTAAGGCCTCATCAAGTAATTGTTTAGTAGTTTTGCTAGGAGGTGGTGATGGTGGTGGTGTAACTGGGTCATTATCAGTGACAACAGTTGGAGTGATGGTGGTTGTAGTTGCATCAAAAGACACAGTGGTGGAAGTGCGGTTGACAAGGATGATACAATGGTCGAGGTGCGGTTGCGAAGTTGTTGTTGATTCGAGAGTGTTGGTGCGAGACATAGGAGGAATGTTGGAGGTATCCTCTTGAATAGTAACCAAAACATAGATTCGACTTCCTCCTTTTCGTCATTTTGTTTATCTGACTCAGCATCAGAAGGTCTGTCCCTGAGGAATTGATCACCATAGGTAATGTCTGTATCAAGGTTCTTCAGAGAGGATAGCGATTCGGTTGAAACGTTCACTTCTTCAAGACGCACTAGTTCTTCAGATCTTGGCTTCAGAGTTTTTTGAAGATTTGGATGTGTTTCTTGTAACAGTTCATTTCCTCCTAACTATGTGCCTTGAATTTCAACATCGCTAGCTAGCTCGGTTTGGTTGGTCAGCTCCGTAATCGTCTCTGTCGCACCTTTGTGCGAAGTTCGGTTCATTCATGTTAACATCTCTACCATCATATCCTTGACTCTTTGACTGGTGTCACCGGAGTCAAGAGTGTCCTCCTCAGTATAGCGAGTGCTCCCTTCTCGCTCCAATTGGCTCTTGTGTAGACGATGATTAAACATTTCATTTCTTGAGCTCATATTGAGTCGTAGGCTTTGGAGTTGGAGTGGAAATAGTTAACAGCATCTGAGCAGCTTGCTTCACTTCTTCAACTGCCTTCCCTTTTCCTTTACCTTTAACAACCGGAGGGGTGTGACGCGGCACTGATTCAGGTTCATGTATCGTAACACCCTTCCTTGGCTGTCTCTCAGACACCTCTAGACTCTGCAAGCTGGCTTCAATGCCCTGACGGAGTGTTGCATCGTCTTCATCCATTAGTGTCATATATGTCTCGGGTTCCTTGGACCCTTTTCCTTTCCCTTTCCCTGTTTCACTCTTTCTCTTCTTCTGTTTTTGAGAGGGTGAATCTGCAGATTTTGATCTCTCTTGTCTTTTCTTAGGAAGGTTGGCATAAGATGACGTAGAGGATGATTTAGTTGACTTAGATGGTGTGGGAGTGGGATTCGGTGTGTCATCAACAGTATTACTTGAAGCCTTTTTATTTTATTTCTTGTAGTAATCGGCTTTCCTAATTTTATCAGTGATAAGAGTCTCAGGGATCGGCTTTCCAAAGAACTCTTTGTCTGTTCCTTTAGGTACAAACTTCGAATTTCCGAGACGATTTTCATCGTCGGCTTCATGGAGAGCAGATTCGCTTCTTGGACTAAACTGATGTTTTTCCCGCAGATGCTTGATGATGAGCTTTGAGAATCGATGTTGGGATCACCCTTTTGTCTTTGGATTTCTTTCCTTAACTTTCTTTAGTGCATTTTGTTTGTCGGTAATAAAGGTGTCCATTGCTAAAGTAAATTCTTCCCAGATGCATTCCGCATAGTCAATGTTTGCAATGTTCACCACTCCCCACAGAATTTGCAGTATCGGGGCCCTTACTCTCTCAAACCCAGAAGTCTTACCCGTTAGGCAAAGGTTGAGAATTGTGATGATTTCCCTCCAGGGTTGAAACATCTCGTTGGTGATGATTCCAGATATATTAGTGATCTTCTCTGGATAGCCCAATTCTTCGACAAACTCCATTAACTCTTCAGCCGATGGTGGAGAGGTGAATGGATTGGCGGGGTCTCTTGGAGTGATTTGAAGAGTATCCCTGAGAGTGTCTGCAGATATGTCATACCACTTATCTTCAAGTTGACAAGTGTATACCGCTGTGATCTTGTCCTATTCAACTGTGTTCCAGATTTGTTGTAGGTAGATAGACAGAATTGTGCATCGTAAAGTCAGGGCACCAAAGAAATTGGTGTTCTTCAGAAGGTTAATTGCCATTCTATAGATCAGATTTGGTTGGTTTCTATCGACGTCCACAAAGTAGTTGCTTCTAGCGATAGTAACCCATTCCTCAAAAGGAAGAATTTGATCATCAGTAAGTGTAGTGGGTGGAACAACAGTAGCTTGTTTCTCAGGAGAAGTGATGCCTGCCATTGTATTTCTATAGTACACACATTCACAACAAAAATATTTGGAAATTTTTTATGTTAGATGAGAACTGCAGAATAACCACATAAGGTATTTGTAGAGAGAAGCTCAGGCAACAGGATACTAAATCATGCTCAAGGCATAGCATGATATCTATGAGACAAAGACACATTAAACATTGTAATCACATGTACACCACAAGGCATTGACAATCAATGATGATCAGGTTAAGTGTACAAAGTCAAAGCAGATGTGAACGCAACACACATGACATAAGATATATAATGATGAACAAGTCATATAACAATCAGCATATCAAGCATATGACAATCTCATAGAGACAAGACATATGAGAAACAAGTCATACAAGCAAAGACTGCTTAAGACAAAACGCATTGGGTCAAACCTCATAATCAATCTTTACTTGGTCAAACCGCTTAGGATCAAACCGCATAGGGATAAACCGCATAGGTCAAAACGCTTAAGACAAACCGCATAGATCAAACCATAGAACAAGACGCATATGACAAACCGCATGATATCAAACCGCATATGTCAAAACGGTTAGGTCAAACCGCATGGATCAAATCGCATAGAACAAGACGCATATGACAAACCGCATGATATCAAACCGCATAGGTCAAAACGCATAGGTCAAGTCGCATGGGTCAAACCGCATATATCAAACCGCATATGTCAAAACGCTTAGGTCAAACCGCATAGGTTTTCATGACACAGACAAACCGCTTAAAAGAATATTAGTCATGACAAATCACTTTCAATCATTTTCCTAATAATCAAAACGTATACAAGCGATTTTTGACCAAAACGCACTCGAGACATCTTTAAGGACAAACGATCCAAGAATTACAACAAATCGCTCATTAGAGCCATCTACAATACCAAAAACACTTCTAAGGGAGATCAATTCAGTTTTAATCAAAGATTACTACCAACATCAATAATCAATCGCACAATTCTATAACCATCAAAAGTGTTCCAAGATCTCAACCACACACACAACACGAGGGGCATCTAATTCGAAGGGGAAAAACCTATAAGTCTATACCTATAGATTCAAAACAAAAAATCTAATTGCTACATCTCTAAACCCAGTACAAATCATAAGAAAGGAATACAAACCTAGATGAGGTTTTCGAATGAAACAGACAAGGAGATGTTGCACAAATAATGATGTTCAGAAGTGTTATAAGTGAATAATTTTTGATAAATAAAACTAATCCTTATGATTTCTACAAACCACGAGTGGAAGATTTGATCAAACCGCTTCGAAGAATATTGAGAGAAAATTCTGAATGTTTGACTAAGCTTTTAGGAGGTTTGACCAATGGACAAGTCGCTTATTAATTATACCAAAACAAAAGTTTTCACTCTTTGACACATTTGGTACTTGTGTTTAACAAATCGCATGAAGGACATGGATTAGACAAACCGCATTCAAAACAATTGCTTTAGACAAAACTCACACTTAAAACACATAACTTATCATTATTTGCGATTCGATTCCTTAATTGTCATGCAACATCAATTATTACCTTTTATATTCCTAACAGACCAATCACATGATCAATACATACAATAGCTTCACAAACCATTCCAAGCAACACATTTACTCAAGAAGCATGATGACATACATTGTACAAATATCTAGGAACCAATTAGTCACTCGAAATATATAGCCTACATATAGCACATACTTATCACAAGAAACCATATAGAGCACAGGAGATAATACCGGGATTAGATGCACTAATCTTTGAGACAACTTGTCGAAAGGTATAGCAATAGATAATTAATTCTCCCCTCAATCAATGACACGACATAGAATAATCATGAGTAGTCATTGATTGAATTTGAACCATTTATGCACCCAAAATTCTTAAAAGACTTAAGTGTAGAGGAACAATAGGCATGTTTTAAAACAAGTTTGAACTTCTGTTCGAACTTCATCTAAAGACCCGTGTCATTATTGAATGACATTTCTAGGACCGTAGATGTTATCGATACCAGAAGACATGCCTTTGATTTTTATTTTTTTGAAATTTTTGATTTTTCAAATTTTATAGGTTTTGAAAAATTTTGAGCTAAATTAAAATAGATTATTTTGAAATTCTAATTATTTTTTTAATAAAAAAAATAGTATAGAGTGTGTCAAGATTGCATTTCTTCTCAAGTGTTGAAGGACGAGTCCCGAGTTGAGGTGATCGGGAATCATAGTACGTCTTATCAACTCGACATGCCGAGGCTCCCGAATGAGGAGGCTTCATTTCATTGGAAACCGTCATGATGTTCATGATTGAATTGAGCATTTTACCTGCAAGGGAATGAGGAGTACCTGCACTAATAACACATGTAGGTGTGCATTTAGGTGGGTTAGTAGCAATAGTATCCAGACCTTTGGATGACTCACAGTCAGCCTTTGTGTTGCTATTGGTGGCCAGCATTCTGATGGGAATCCATTTGAATCCAACATTCTTAAAAATTCTATCAGTAGGCATCCACTTAAGGCAAGAGCTAGGAGTGTTAGATTTCTTAGACATAGTAGAAGATGTAACCTTTTTCCTATTACTAATTTTGGAATATTTGTTGTTAAATTGTTTCTTAGGAGAGTGGTTAACATTTTGAGACTTCTTTAGTGCACTAGATGATCTTCTTACATCCCTGGTCTTACGAGTTTGAGCTTTAACCTGAGCATTATCTTTCATTTTATAGGAGTGAGGTAGTGAATTGACTGGTTTTGACAAAACTTTGTTCTCATCAACTTGGGAGGCAAGCCTTGATTTTGAAGGTTTAGATCTTTTTGATATAAATGCAGTAGGCTGCCTAACAACAGACCGCTCTCTAGTGAGATGGGAAACTGGCTTCTCCAAGGTTGAAGGTTTTGCAAACTTAGTGTTCACACTTTTCCCTATGGTTTTTCTAAGCTTATTTTTTAAGGCAACTATTGCAAAACTCTTATCCTGAAGTTGAACTTTGAGATCGTCAATATTTGCAAACAAAGAGTTTGTTTGTTCTATTGAGTTAGTTCTATCTTCTTTGGCAGGGACATATTGTTCTATGTGAAGCTTTCTCAGAGACTCATTTTCTTTAATAATTTGGCCACACACAATGCTAATTCATCATTCCTAGTTTTAATGGCATCAATGACCTCTAAATCAACATTATTCGTAACCAAATTACTTTCCTTATGCATATCAAAAATGTCTTTCTTCAAATTGCAGATGGTCGATTCTTTGTCCTGAAGCTGAGCTTTTAAATCGTTGATTTCAAAAAATTCATGAAATTCAGGGAATTCCTGATTTTTGCATGGTTTTATAGTTTGAAAACTTTCTTCTTTTCTTTTTATTGCAATTTCAAGTGAAATGCAATGTTTTTTAAGTATTGAGTATTTGTTTGAAAGGTCATCAAAAATTTTCTTATCAACCACATTATTAGTCATGATATAATTTATCTTTGACTCACCTCGATTCTGTAACATTTATCAAAATTATTTTCTGTAATGTAATTAGTTTGCGTTGAAGTAATTACAGATGCATCATTTATGACAGTTACCAATAATTCTGCACCTGATGCTTGTTCATTCACCATTCTGCATTCAGCATCCACCTTTTGTGGGACAAGAGTTTCTGAGCATCTTGTTGCATCAATCTTTGATGTTTCTGACATTCTGACTTCAGCAAAACCCGATGATTCGACTGATACTGTTCCCAACTTGTAACAACCCGCATTTTTTGAGTTATTTTTCATATTTTGAAAAGTTACTATTCACTTTTACTATTCATCCCGTAAAATTTTTAATCCACATTCTCGTAAGATAAATTATTTTAGTAATAACCTAAGAGTTCGACCATCGTTAGATCATTTTCACAAAAGTTATTAAGAAAACATCGTTATAAAGTTTCATTTTGGACGGTCCACCGTTTAAACATCAAGTGCTTAACGAAAACCTTCTCTGACAATTTTCCCCGCATCAGATAAATTTTTAGATCACTCATGATTAATTTGAGAATTTTTAAGATTTATTATTTTTATGTTACCAAATAAGTCCAACAGAGAACAAAACTAAACTTACGTTTTAAACAATTCTACTTACATCCGGACTTAACGATTCCTTCACCGTGTTTCTAATATGTTTTGACACTTTTAAATTTTTTGGAAAAGTCAAACATATTTCCTCCTCCTTTGACCATAAAAATTAAGCTTGTACGTTTTTGCTAAATCGCGTTTTGCTTAAATCGCGTAACTTTTAAACTTCACGATAAATAAATTCACGGTCGTTTCCACGAGTTATCCCGCGTTTTTTACATGACTTTAAACCAAAGTTTGACATCTCATATCACTTTTAGACTAATTTTAGTCTACTCTAAATAAATTCACGGGTCGCCTTTCCAATCGACCCATGTCGAAATTTCGTTTCTTTTCAAATGGTCGATAAACTGTGTGCTTCCTTTGAATATACGCTTTCTATGCATTTTTGACCAAGTATTTTCTCATCTTTGTTTCTTACTTTAAGCTTTACTTTTGTGCACCCAATAAGACTTATTTTTATTTTGCACTTAAATCTTCAAGATTCTTATGGTCTAAGGTTTATATAGTGTTAAAGATTCTAGTTTTGGCAAAAGTTCGAAGCTTTTACGTGTTTTAAATCGTTTTTAAACTCGTTTTGATTTAGTTGTTCATTTCTGGCGTAAGCATAAAAGCACTTTGGGTGAAAAGGTCAAAAGATTTGTGTTATTTGAGTGTTTTAAGGCTATACGTGCAAAAGAAATCGGTTGAATCATTGGAAATTTTTACGCGTAAGTCAAAACCCTAATCTTCTGGCGTAAGAAAGTCAAAACCCTAGTTTTCTCGCATAACTTTTGGTGAAGAATCTTAGTGCAACAAAGGTGACTCGGTGCTTCCTCGGCTTGGATAAGTGTGTGGAACACCGACTTTCGGATATCTTTTACTGTTGTGGCGATGTAAAGGATTTTGGTTTTAAACCAACTCTTACGCATAAGCAAAATCTTACGAGTAAGCACTCTCGCATAAGTTAACTCTTACGCGTGGGTACTCTACTTCACGCTTAACGTTTCGCATAAGACTTACGTTTAACCTTAAGTTTACGCGTAACTTGGATTTCTCATAAGATTTCTCGCCTAAGCTCTTTCGCATAAGGACTTCTACGCATAAGATCCTCGCATAAGCATCCTACGCATAAGCACTCATCTCTACGCATAAAACGAGTTTCTGAGTAAGATTGTGAGCAAAACTTCAAGCGGCTAAAACTTTTGAACCGTAACTCCGTTTTCGACGATCTACCCATCAAAGCGACCGTGAGCGCTCGAGAATAGAATTTATTGAGGTTTTTAAGTTTTTAGACCAAATTTTCACTACAACAACCGAGGTTAATCTTCATCCAACACAACTCCTTTATCGTTGAATCGATCCTACATCAACTTTATCGGATCATACCTTCATCAATGGCAACTCAACAAGACATTCATGCGGTAGGTGCGAAAACCGTCCTCTATGTTGGAAAAAGGTGGTTATCTTCAATGGACAAGTCGAATGCTTTACATCAAGACAAAACCTAATGGAAAATTGATGATCAAATCCATTCGGGATGGACCCTTCACACTCGACAAGTCCAAGACCACGGAAATCTTGATGCAACACCTCTCGTCCCACCATTTTTCGTCTTCAAAAGAAATGAAATACTCAAGAGGATCGGAAGAAAGTTGAAGCAGATGACATGGCAATTCATATTGTCCAACCGGGTTTACCAAGAGACATCTTTCTTCTGTGAGAGCGGTTGTGAAGCCGCTTTCGATATGTGGGAACATGTTAGACGACTTTGTCATGGAGCGAAATTGGTCAACAAGACACGAGAGAACAAGTTGCTAGCTCGCTTGGGAAAAGTTTACATCTACTCGGGGGAATCCATTGAATCCTACTATGGAAGGTTACGCACTTTAATGAATGGTGATCGAAACAAGTTGACACCCGTAACTATCGTGAGCAACATCAAGTTCTTGAACAATCTACCGGAAGAATGGGGCGATATGTCACTATTGTCAACCAAACAAAAGACTTACATCAGTGAACTTTGATCAACTCAACGATTTTAAAACAAAACCAAAATGAAGTGAATGAAGTCGACAAGAAAGATTAGCAAAGAATCATGATCCATTGGCACTCATTGCAAAGACTCAAACTCCGGTGAATACACAACAACAAGCTTCATCATCTTCCACCAACAACAACTTGCGACAATACATCCCTCAACAACAAAACTATCCACTTTGAACAACAACATTACCAGGAACAAGGAATCACCGATCTTGAAATGGAACCCGAAGAAGCTTTGTCACAAGTATTTTCTTTATTAGGTAAAGCATTGAGGTCGCTATTCCACACCATCTAACAACAACCAAAGTTTCATCAAACACTACAAGCAGGCAAATTACACAACGGGTGTGAACATGGGTAATCAAAGACAAATGGTTGGAGTTAATGGGAATCAGCGAGGATATCTACTTTGATTTTGCATGGGTGTCAGCGGTTCGAATCGAGTGTCAGTTGGGTCGAATGTTGGGAATCTGATGGGTAATCGAATGGGAATGTTGCGACTCGATCGTTGGGAATTATGGAAATGTGAATCGAGGTGTCGGGTTATGTGTTATAACCTGTCAAGGATTGGGTCACATGGCAAGGAATTGTCCAACTAAGCGAAAAGAAGGATCTTGAGTATCTTGAAAAGCTATTATGTTGGTACAAAGGAAAAATGGACTTCAATTGGTGTTGAGGAACATGACTTCATGGCTATTATGGATGATTTGGAAGACCTCGAGGAACTCAATGCAAGCTGCATCTTCATGGCAAATCTTCGAGGAGACTAAATGCGACCGATTACGATGCACCTCCCATCTATGAAGCCAACGCATGTCGAGGTACCAATCATTTATCCATGCTATAACAATGTCATATTTGATGTGTTTACTCATGACGAGCGAGCGTTACGTGACATCGGCACCTACTTATGATACATACTGGACAATCCGAGTTGTAGCAATACTAACTCTCGAGACTCGGATGTGGATCCTAGTGGAGACGTGTGGCACAAAATACTAAGGCGATGAGGAAACACGTGCTTATTTTGAATCATTAATCAATAAATGTGGCATTGAATTTGATAAAGTTAAAGCGGTCAATCGCGAAGTTAAGGCCGCGAATGCTAAATTGACCGAGCTTGAGAGTTACAAGGAGAGCATAAAAGCCTTTGAATTTCATAAAACAAAGAATCGAATTAGAAATTGGTTATCGAAATTTGGTTTTAAAGAACACCTATTGCAAATCAAGTACAACACACTTGATGTAATTTGAACTTAAAAATTAAATCTTTAAACAAGGAAATTTCGATTTAAATAACCAACTTTCTAAACAAAAGAAATGTTTTCTAATCTTGAAAAGAAAAGAAGCGGTGATTCTTGATTTTTCAAAACGAGAAGACTCTCTTTTGATGAAATTCTTGATAAAATGAGAAAATCCAAACTTTGGAAAATTTCTTTGCTTAAAAGCGGGTCATTCTCGCTCAAACAATCAAGATGCTTTCTAATTAAGTAAATCCGCGTTTTCATACTACTAATAGAGTGGCACTTAGTAACGACCGCTTCGCTTCCTCAAGCTCGGAAATCTCGAATGTGTTAAACAATAGAAATGTTTTGCATAAACCCATTATTGTTCGTGATTCTCTTGAAACATTAGAACTATCCGAGGAGAGTAGATCAAAAATGAAACAAAAGAATCCGGAAATCAAACCTATTGATTATAACAAATGGAACAAAATTAACGGAATTACTTTTGTTAATCAAAAGAAAAGTCAAAGTTTTCCATCACACCAAGCGCTTGAACAAAGAGTCAACACTGTTTCAAAACTGTTTCAAAACCGGTTGTTGTCTCAAATTCTCTTCGAACATTGAACAAATGTCTTCAAACAATCCTTTTAACACAAGTGATGCAAAGTATTTTAGAAAATGTGAAAATAGAATTGTGGATCTTGAACATTTTAAAACTAAAACCACTATTACACCTAACAACCGGTTCTCTAGTTTTGACATAGAACAAAGAAAGTTTTGAAACTCAAATTGCCCTCAACCGAATGCCATCGGTGCAAGGGTAATTCATTTGAACAAGCATTTTTGAAAAAGCAGTGACTTTGTCAAGGACCATAAATCCTAGTAAAGCAAGCTAATGGTGTTGAACAAATCAAAGTTTTGGAAAATTTAAATGACTCTCTCTTGAAGATGTTACGAATCGATATTATGTCCATCATTTTGCAAACATATTACATTGAAGATCATTAAAGACTCAGATCGAGATCTCCAAAATTGTTTCAAAATATGAAAAAGCACTTGAGAAACTTGAAAAGAAAATGTCTCATATTTTAAACAACTTGATCAAAAAGCGAGGAATGCAAGTATGACAAATTGTCATATGGCGTGCCTACAAAGACATGAAAGCGAAAATGATCTTTTGAGGACTCAATGGAAAGTCAAAGGAAAGGTAGTGGAAGCTGTGATTACAAAACCATTGACCGAGGAGAAATCAAATGTTCCCAAACCGGTTTTAAACCAAAATGTATACATTTCTATGCCTCCTCCAAAAGTCAATGAGAAAATGTTTCATCAAAACCAGTCACTCCACACCTTGCCTAAACAAAATATTGATAAAGGAAAAGCGTTATCGAGAAACCAAAAGTTTTAGCTCACGGCCTTTTAAGATGAGTACCACTAATGCGTGCCTCCATCTAAAACATATGAAACAAGCGACATAAGTTTAGAAAAGCACTCTAAAGAGACTAGGAAAGCGAAACCACTTCTCTAGATAAACATGTGAATCTAATGAGTGTGCTTTACCTTCTACAGGGACTAGGAAGCACCTCTAGAGCAGCGAGACTAAATCCTAAGAGCAATTCAAGGAACAATATAGTCTCGCTTGCCTCTAAGAGTAGTCGCTTGAATAAAGAGAAGAAAGTAGAAGAACACCCTAGGAATTTACCGCTTTGTAATAAGAAAGACATTTCATCCGAATGTAATGAACCTATGAAATCGCTAAGTTTAATGAATCTGTTTGTTTAACACAAGAAATCTTTAACTAATGTTCATGATGATTGTGTTTCTAAGAATGAGATTGTTAAGCTGTTAAGAAGAATGTTCCCAAAACAACTTATGCTAAGCGAATAGGAAGACTAGTCGTGAGACTTAGGCTTTACACTACCGATAGGGAGCATAATGTTTACTTTAGGGATGACATTTGAAACCCACAGTAGAACTTTCACACTCGAGAATGGTAGAGCAGTGATGCACATGTCTTACCAATAGATGACTTCTATGAGTGTGATCGAGATTTTACCTCTAACCCAAAGGAACCAAAATCAAAGCGGTTTCCAAAATCTTCTTCATTATTGGCGAGTTATCGAAATATGTCTTTGGATCGTCGACTCGGGTTGCTCAAGCACATGACCAGAATCTGAAGGCTGCGATCAATTTAAATGCGGCAATTCGTGGGAACCGTGCGTTTGGAAATGATCATGTAGCGACTATCATGGGTTATGGAGATCTACCTTTTGAAATTATTTGATCACTCGGGTTTACTATGTCCAGGTTGGGACACAATTTGTTCTCGATCAGGCGATTACGTGATGCAGATTTAGAGGTTGCTTTTAGGAAAATGCTTGCTTCGTTAGAAACTTGGATGGCACCGATCTCTTAACGGGAATCGTGATACAAACTTGTATGCTATCGACATCAATCAAATGGCCTCTTCATCACCAATATGTCTTATGACACGAGCATACGGAACACAGATCCTGGTTGTGGCACGAGACGATTATCCCATCTCAATTTCGACACCATCAACAATCTTGCCAAAGACAACATCGTCAGCGGACTTCCAAAGTTCAAATACACCAAGGATCACTTATGTCCATCATGCGAACAAGGAAAAAGCAAGCGAGCATCATATAAACCCAAACTGCCTAGTTCGGAAGCAAGGTTGCATATGTTGCACATGGACTTATGTGGCCCAATGAGAGTTGAAAGCATTAATGGGAAAAAGTATATTCTTGTTATCGTCGATGATTATTCAAGATATACATGGGTTAGATTTACGAGGTCAAAGGCGAAGCACTAGGCATCATCATCACCTTCCGAAGCGTATTCAAGTACTTCTTCAAGCTCCTATAAGAGTTGTAAGCAGAACAACGGCACATAATTCACAAATCGGAGTTAAGAGCTTATTTTGAAGATGTTGGAATAACTCATCGGACATCGCTTGTTAGAACTCCACGGTGAGAATGGGGTAGTTGAAAGAAGAAATAGAACTCTTGTGGAAGTTGCTCGCTGAATGCTAATTTATTCTAGTGCACCGTTATTTCTTTGGGTTGATCTTTGTTGCCCTTTGCTTGTTTCACTCGAGCGGATCCCTTATCCATCCAAGATTCAATAAAACCCCATATGAGCTTGTGAACAACGAAACACGATATCTCTTACTTTCACGTGTTTGGCGCTTTGTGCTATCCAATGAGCGCAGAGAAGATCTAGGTAAATTGAAGCTAAAGGTGATATTGGAATCTTCATTGGATATTCGAGATAACTCGAGGGCATTCGGGGTGTATAACGAAGAACTAGGAGGATCATGGAGCGATGAATGTGAAGTTTGATGAACTTTCACATATGGCTTCGAGAGACTCGCTCTAGAACCCGTACTAAAAGCAGACTTACGGACACATCGATTCGGGACTCGTACCTCAAAGAGCTCAATCAACTTCATTTGATAATCCTAAAGAACAAGAATGGGAGAAATTCTTGAGTTAATGTTCGATGAATACTATGGTGGAACTTGACAAATGCATCAAACCATCATTCTGCGCACCCTCAAAATCATCCTCCACCGCCAACGAAGATGCATCTACAACGGTGAAACCAATGCACCAAATCCATCTACATCATCTACATCTACTCAAGTTCTTGCACCCGTTCTACCGTGGTTGATGAGCAAAACCAAAACCGAGCGATGCAACGTTAGATGAAGACTTATTTGAAAATCCGTTTGTTACGGAATCACCGAATCTTCTTCATGCTTCGAGAACCATCTAACTCGCATCGTTTAACCAGCGGTATCATACACTCTAAAGTGGACAAAAGACCACCCATTGAACAAGTTATTGGTGAACCGTCAAGGCCGATTCGAGACGAGGCGTAACTTGCCACCGATTGCGACTTATGCATTTACCTTTGCTCCATTAGCAATATAGAGCCAAGAACATTCGCGAGGCAATGGCGGATCCGCATGGATAGAAGCAATGCGGGAGGAACTTCTCCAATACCGTCTACATGACTCTTGGGAAATGGTTCCAAGACCACTTGACATTCGCGTCATTGATCTCAAATGGTTAAGGAAGAACAAAAGGGATGAAGAGATGAGCGTAATTCGCAACAAAGCTCGTCTTGTGGCGAAAGGATACGAACACGAGAGGAAGGATAGACTTTGAAGAGTCATTCGCGGTAGCTAGACTAGAAGCGATCGGGATATTCTTGGCCTATGCGGCTCACGAAAATATCACGGTTTATCGGATGGACATTAAGACCGCGTTCTTGAATGGAACTCGAGAAGAAGAAGTGTATGAGTCGACTGAAGGCTTCATCGACTTGGAACATCCGGACTCGTCTACAAACTCAAAAAGGCAACCTATGGTTTGAAACAAGCTCAGGAGCATGGTATGACGAATGACGTCCTCTTTCCTTATCCAAAACAATTTCACCAAAGGAGCAGTTGATCCTACCTTGTTTACACAAAATGAAAAAGCGATATTTTGATTGTTCGATTCGTGGGCGACATCATCTTTGGGTCCACCAATCCGATCTTTCAAAACATTTTGAAAATCTCATGAAAAGCAAATTTGAAATGTCCATGATGGGGAACTAAAGTTCTTTCTTGGTTTACAAATACATCAGTCCCTCGTGGAATTTTTATAAATCAAGCTAAATACAATCGAGATTTTGAAAAATCATGGTATGGATAAGCGTGATTCGGTCGGAACACCAATGGTAACTTCACCAAAATTGGAGCCGATTTGTTTGGGAAACCTATTGATCAGAAGAAATATCGGAGCATGATTGGTTCTCTCATGTATCTTCTTGCTAGTCGACGGATATTCATTTTGTTGTTTGCTTATTCGCATGGTTTAGGGAAAGCCTACTGAATCGCACCTCAAAGAGGTTAAGCGGATCTTCGGTGCACGAAGACATCCATTCACATGGGACTTTGGTATCCGAAGGAACCGGTTGATCTAATTGCCTTTTGAGATCACGGACCACGCGGTGATCAAGTTCTGACAAAAGTACATCAGGAGGAGCACAATTTTAGGGTGAAAAGTTAGTCGGTGGTCTTCAAGAAACAAGATTGCCTTGCACTTTCAACCGTGAAGCCGAGTATGTGTCTCTATCTACGTGTTGTGATCAAGTTCTATGGATGAGAACACAACTCACGGATTATGGCTTTACTTTCGATAAAATACCTATGTATTGTGACTCGAAAAGTGCCATAGCCATATCATGCAATCTGTTCATCACTCAAAGACTAAGCATATCGAGTCCGCTACCACTTCATCAAAGAGTACGTCGAAAATGGTATCTGTTGAATTATTCTTCGTGAGGCGATTACCAACTCGTCGACCTATTAACTAAAGCCCTTCCAAAAGAAAGGTTTGAGTATTTAGTTCGACGAATTGGAATCTGAACCTAACCCACGAGGAGTTAGAACGTCTTCTCGATTCTACATGAAAATGATTTTCCAAAAAGCTTATTGTAAATATTTTTGAAAAACAAAATACAAAATTTGAAAAACCAACAAAAGCAAAATATAAAATATAAAATTTTCAAAAATACAAAAACAATATAAAATCGAAATCCAAAATATTCTTCTAACGACATGTCTCTTGTATAATCGATATTACATGCGTTTCTAGAAATGTCATTCAACAATAATCGGGCATGTACGGATGCTTGGCGAGAGTTTCTTTAATTGTTTTCTAAAACATGTCGTTTCTCAAAATTTCTTCATAATATGGCTTTCAGTATACATCGATTTAAACTTGGGACGAAATGATGACTTTTGATTATTTACAAATCAAAACTCGTGTTTTAATGAAAATCACTAGTGTGCGCTTGATGCACTACATTTACAAATGGTGAGAAATCATCATCATCTTGAGCACCTTTTCAAAATTGTTCAAAAGATTTTCAAAATCTTTCAAAATATTTTGCTCAAGATAACTCCCTCTAAAACCCTTTAATTGATTATGCTTTATTAAAGGGGAGTATAAAACAAAATGTTCCAAATTCATGCTTAAATCAAATCCGTTTGTCTCCTAAAAGATTCTAAAATGTTGTTTAATCGTTGATATCAAAAATATCACGTATATGCTATTTTTGAGGGGAGGAGACGTGATTAAAATGTGATCAAAATGTTTAATGATCGTGGTTTGAATCTCATAATGAGCTCGACTCGAGCGGAACCAATGAATTGACGAGGAATCATGTACCATCTCGAAACTTTCTATGGACTTGACCGGACGGGTAATAATTTCAAGCTAGTTCACTAGTGATGTAAACGTGTCTCGAATCGGTCTAGTTCATTTAAAGTCTATGAATTCAAAAGTGCGAACTCTACCCTCTATGTGCGTTTACGTCAAAACATATAAGCACATGTGAAGGGGAGTGTTTTGAAAATATAAAACTCTCGAAATGTTTCAAACATGTTTTCTATCATAAACACTCTGAGAGATTTTCAAGGAAAAAGGTGTTATGGCAACAATAGGACAGTCACGGAGTTATAAGGTGAATAAGGATAGGAAAATCCGTCCTATGATCCGCCAGAGCCGGAGGAATCTACCCAAGGACATCACAAATAGTTAGTATTAGAAGTCCTTAGGAATGATTGAAAAAAGGAGTAATGTGAGAAAGGAGAAAGAAGGGGTTGAAGAATTAAAAAGAAATGTAAAAGAAAGGGTGAAAAGAAATAGCCCTCCATATTCAACCTTAGGCGTAAACCGGGTTCAATTCATACACTCTTGGTTGTCACTAGATGACACCGGTATTGAAGACAAAGACATCATAGACCCGATGGACGCATCGCACTAAACCTTCTAGCCACTCAATTCCTCTCAAAAGGATTTGTTTCATTCTCACCGGGAACCCTACATAATCTATTGACTTTCTCTTAGAGATCGTTGGTATTGAAGAAGAGACCTCTCCGTAGTCTTCGCCAGAAAACCAAAATGCACTATTGAGTCTAGAGCCACGAGATTCATCAAAAGATCTCATAGGAACACTTGACATGACATCGCTTGTTGTTCAATAATAAGGACACAAGTGATATATTCTAGAGTCCCACGCAGATCTTAGCAATCGCCGTAACATTTATGAGAGGTTTCACATCCATGATCTTGGTGATTGAATGGACACTCTGCCAGGTCAACATCAAGCGACCACGGCGGTCACTTCGGTAACTCCCGTGGATTATGCTTAGTGTGTCTCAAACGGTCTCTGATCGTGGGGTGATGCTTGGTGTACCTCGTGACTCATCCGAATCAGAGATGTACTTGGTATATCGCGTTATCTCACTTGTGGGACTCAGGTTCGAGACGGCCCTTGTGAGAATTAGAGACGTGTTTTCACACTATCTCGTTAACACCTCGAAATTCAAACTGTAAGTGCTTGGAATCCGCTTATTACTAACCTTGTTTATGTTTTCTTCTTATGGAAGCTCCGGAGCGGATTGATCGTCTGATTCTCCACATGCTCATACCAACAACACATGATAGTTCTCATCAAAATCAAAGGCAACACAAAGTTTAAAGACTAGAGAACTACATCATTGGTAACCAAAAGACAAATAAAAGTGTGAGCATGGTGGAGAAAGGCGTGGAGACACCTAACCAACGGTTGACAATGGCGGAACAACCACACTATCGATCACAAAGCATGAAGGAACAAAGAATCAAGACTATTCTATATCTACGCACAAAGTTCAAGCTCGAGAAAAGTAAAGACCAAATCAAGTGGAGCATCTTTTGAATGACCACCCCTTAGGGGGAGATTGTTTGCCTTAATAGTTTTATTAGAAGTGATGGTCATTCACGTTTAGGAACTTTGTAACGTGTGTTAGATATCGTGCTAGAATAGTCAACGGGCTCGTGGATTGGACTAAGCTAAATGGGTATTAGTTTAGTAAACTTGCCTTATATCCAATCCAACCCATGTCCAAGCCCACGAAATCCCATAGAAAGCCTTTTAGGGCATCATGTATTCCAACTATAAATACCCCTCAAATGGTCATTTGAGGGGTGTGCTTGAAAGTGTGTGTGTGTGTGTGTGTGTTTTCTTCCTTTGGAATATACAACATCTTTATTGTTTATCTTTCTATGCATAACATACACGGTTTGTATAACATCAAGTCACCATGTTTCTCATATTTGTTTCTTACTTCTAAGCTTTACTTTTGTGTTTGTGTTGAACGTGTTCTACGTGTAGCGTGGGTTCACGTGGTAATACTTGTGTTTGGTAAGTGGGTTTGTGATAAGGTTGATAAAAGTAAGGTCCAACAACTTATCACCCATTTTATATTTTTAGATAGAGTTTAATGATGAGTTTCATCATTCCTGCAAGTTTCATATTTTTACGATACCCGGTTTTACGTTTTATGGCTTCGGTTAGCATTTAACGGAACCAAAACTCACTCCGTAATCAAGATAATTCAAAAACTATCCACCTAAGTTATCTTATCTCTATATGAACGAAATTAGGGAGGGGATTCATCACCTTGGTGTCAAAATCCTAAGCATGCTACATTTAGATCATTACATGTGTAAATTTAACCATGGTTAGTTTTTAACCCAATATATAGTTAACCAAAATCTCTAGCCTATAAATACCAAGCAAAACCTTCATTTATTCTTGCACCACCCCTTCTTAACATCTAAAGTCCTAAACCTAAGGCATTTCTAATAGATCTTGTAAGAACATTCATGTGTTCTTGAAGAAAACTAGCGTTTGATCTTCGTTCTTGGATGTTTTCAAGAAAAAGTCGTTATAATCTTCAAATAACTTCAAGTCTCCAAAAAGACGTTGTTATAATATTCATTTCTTCTTCGGGTTCTCAAGAAGGCGTTGTTATAATCTTCTAATAGCCGTGGGTTTTCAAAATTGCAAATTCTCGTCAAGCTCTGCTTATATTTCTTTTTCCGTAATACTCAAGCATTCTATATTAAGGTAAGTATTTATAAAACTCAAACTTATTTAAATACTTATAAACTTTGTTAGTTTATTTATTGTATTTATAAACTCTTAATATATCATATAATCAAGTAATTAAAATACATGTTTTACGTATTAAGTGCTACAATAGTAGGGAGCTTCATGTGAGGGTTTCATTTGAGTAAAATGTATCGACGAGTTCTTTGGATTTACGACTTAAAGTGTCCTAGCTCCTCGAGCGTTCTTCGCATGACCTCTCGAATTGTGATGGCCCGAACGGTAGTACGAGTTATACAAACTAAAACCATTTCTATAAACAAACATACAAATACTACATCACGATCAATATAGAGACGATATAGTTTTGTTATTTCTTCGCATCATTATTTCAAACCTAAGTCGCAACATCCTATTCTTGGTTGCTCGTAGAAGTTCTCACGGCATATCCATCATTCTCATTATACATTTTCTATCATTTTTAAGGTGAGTTCATAGCCCCACTTTCTATTACTTAATTGTTTTACATCGAACACATTGCTTTCAAACTGTATGCTTATCTGAATGTATTATTTGCACTAAGTACCACTATTGCCAATCTTAAGTCCCTACTATCATGAACCATTAATCACTTGCTAGTGAGCGCGAATATTGTGGATAGGCCTATTGGGATTGATGAATCCGTTTGTGTTGACCGGTAGGCAAACAAACGCACTATATTTGAACATCTATAGGTTTATTGGCAAATTACCTATTAGGGCAATGTTACTATTATATCAATTTCTATTGACAATCATTAACGTTTTCGGTATCATGAGCTTAGTGCAATAATATCTGCTTTGTTTTCAAAACCTTGGTGTGAGTCTAATTAACCCACACTACCAACATAATGTGTTCAACTATTTAACAAACTCTATGAATTTCACTCAACCTTTGTGCTGACAGTTTTAAGCATGTATTTCAGGTCCATATTGTACGAGGCTGGCACGGAGGAGCACGGATACTCAAGAAGGCTATAAATTTTATTATCATTCGAAAATCAATTTAATGTATTTTGTAAACATGGAACCATTTGGGACCTCATTTTTGTAAACTCTGATATTTATATAAATCGAATGATAAATCTTTTAAAACCACTCCATTAGAGTTCGTTTTCTATTGTTATGACTGTTGTGCCATGAAGTAACACCCAGTTTGAATTCCGCTGCGTATCACGAAATTGAGGGTGTTACACAACTCATCACAACTCTCTATGGACTGCACCCGATATTCATTCACATTTTCAATTTTCTGTGTACCTTCCTCAATGTACCTCTTCACATTATCCATGAGATGGATAAGTGTCTCAATGAACACGTTAATTTCCATTCCAATGTGTCTTTTGAAAGACATTTCAGTCATGTGATGATCATAATCTGATGTGAATTCCCCATTAATGAATGGCTGAAATTGTTTGTGGATCACACGCAAAGACAAGAACTATCTTTTGAACTTTTTCTTTGTCAAGTTGTTGTTCCAATTGTTCTAAGTTCAGTAGTAATGTTCTCGTTAATGTGGATAGTTCTTGACGGAAAAGAGCATTACATGTTCGTTCCATTCGTTTAGGTAGAAGTAACATGAGGTGTGAGTGAAGTTGTTGGTAAGGTTCAATGCAACTTTCCTTTTGCATGGCATTCTGTAACCTAAACTGGTGCAATTCTATCTCTTCAGACTCTGAGCATGAAGATCTCATATCATCATTAATTGATTCAATCATGTTTAGTCGTTCAGTGTAGCCAACAGTTTCATTGTTGTCCACAACATCATACAATTTAAGTACATCTGAAATCACTGGATCAGTAGTGTAAGACATGATGTTTTTGTGAATTTGAATGTGTTATAATAATAGTTGGATTAGTGATTGTAGGTAAAAAGGATTGTAGGTATGATTGTATTTGGTAGTTGACGTTGATTTATGATTAGATTATGTTAAAATCATATGACAGATCGCAGATCCATTAATCCTCAAAGATGACAAACCGCATGAACAGCAAACCACTTAACACAAACTGCTTCTGTCAAACCTCTTCAGACAAACCGCTTTTGAAAAATCTCTTCTGACAAACCGCTTTCAGCACAAATCGCTTAGTTGTCAACTCGCTTAAGTGACAAACCGCTTAAGTGACAAACCGCTTTAGTGACAAACCGCTTAACTGAAAAACCACTTAAGTGACAAACCGCAGGGGAACACAAGTACTTCCACTAATTTTTCCTTTCTTGTCTCTTTGTCTCAACATACAAACCGCTTAGATGACAAACCGCTTCCACATAACAGACAAATCGCTTAAAACAGTGTCAAACCGCTTCCAAGAAATTAACTACGAGACAAACCGCTTTTTGAAAAACTTCAAAACTAAACTTTTCAATCCAAAACACTAAAACCAAGATGATTAAGACCTTCCAATCCAAAACCTAAACACTTATGATGATTCTAAACACAAAAGTATTATCAAAATTCAAACTTTAACACCAAAAATGATCCAAATGATGAAAACTACTCAAAACTCATTCAAACCCAAAAATCTATGAAAACCACTAAATATCCAAGAACATGTAAGGTAGATCAAACCACGGCTCTTGATACCAATTGTTACATATTGGTTTTCACAAACACACAATCAAGCACAAATAAGAGTCGAATGGTATGGGTTCTAGAGAGAGAAAGATGGGATGTTCTAGAGACAAAATTAAAATGAAAGGTTAGATTACCAAATGAACATCCAACCTCTCCCTTATGGGAGAGGCTATTTATAAATGTCACGCCTCCTTGGTGTGGATCGAGCATACGGTGGGTTAAGACCCGTCCTTCTTCCACGGTGTTACTTATACTACTAGTAAACTAACTAATATACCGTTATGTCTACGAGCTGTAATATGCTAAACTATTATTGGGGTGACCGACACTTCTACCTGGATTTTCTAAATACTAACATCTCATAATAATATAAGTAATCAAACATTTTTAGTAACTCATCAACCAATTAACTACTTCTTAATTAAACTTTATTTAGTTAGCTAATATACATTTTTACAAAGTTCACATGTTAAAATAGAAATGCATATTACATCATGGCCTGCATCATCTTTGCAATCTTTGCAGGATTTGTTAATATCTTGGTTAGATTTCTACTCAAAGGATCATGCAAGATCTTGGTAAGATATGTAAATATTTGGTTAGATTTTGTAAAGATTTGGGAAGATTTTCTGACAAGTCCACGGAACCAAAATGCAACACGGACGGAACCAATTTTTTGGTTCCGTGTGATCCGTGGTTTGCTGGAGTTTTTGGCTATAAATAGCAAGCCAAACTTTGTTGTTTTTCATCCTTTCAACAAACATTCTCTCTATCCTTTTTGCATCATTTAGATCTGTAGATAACAATGTAGTAACATACATTAATCACCCTCACCATCACATGATCATAATGCTTCTAACATTCATCTTTGTTGTAAGCATACTTTACATTTTGATCAACCAAGAAAAGCTTGGAGATCTATCACAACAAGCTTAGGGAACTTGTGATGTTCACCAATTGAAGGCTTCCTATCAATGGAAGTTCATTTAGAAGTAGTCATTCATATCCATTAGACATTTGTGTCATGGATCATCATTGTAAACATTATTGCATCATCATAACACTTTCAACAAACTAGATTAGATGGTTTATGTGTTTGTGCCATAAAACACAAGGTTTGTTATGTTGGGCCTTAAAACATAACGGGAGTGGTTGTACCCGGGAAAGAACTCGACATCTAGCTTAGTGTCGGAAATATTGTATAGGCGACGTTAGGTTGGTTCTACCTCGAACTAGAACCCGGTATTTAGCTTTGTACCAGAAAAAGTGTAATCGAAGTTTGCAAGGGAGCTTGTTGATTTAGTGAAGTAACTCTCGAGTTGGGTACTCGGGGAGTGGAGTAGGGCGGAGAGGAGCTCCATGACCGAACCACAATAAATCCTCGTGTCCGGTTTGCACTTTTATTTCTCTATCACTTCACCTATATACTTGCACTATATTATTTCTTGTGATGTGGCTTGATGTTCATGCTTGTGTGACAACTTGGTTTATTATGCTTTATATTAGTCACAAACAATAATTGGCACTTTCATATTATAACGAGCTTCATAAGCGATTTGATACAAAAGATCTAAAGTTTTTAAACGGAAACGTATTCACCCCCTCTACGTTTTCACATAGACGTCACCCCTCAAACCGAAAAAGCCTTCGAGATGTGCTACAAAGGCGAAGGACAAAGGCAAAAAGGTCGAACCAACCAAAAAGGCCGAACCATGGACAAAGGCGGAAGAGATCGTGCTTTGTAGAGCTTGGACTCATGTGTCGGAAAATTTCGTTGAGAGGAAACGATGTCAACAAGAATAGGTTTTGGGAGGAGATGATAGTGTACTTTGAAAAAGAAACAGGTTCAGAAAGAATGTACGACTCGATTCTTTCCATATGGAAGAATAGAGTTCATTGTAGGGTTGGTGGATTTTGTGCAATTATGGATAATATCAAGGAGAATCACGAAAGTGGTGAGAATGATGTAAACGACTACTCAAAAGCTCTTAGAGAATACTGTGTGATTTACGGTCATGATTTTACATTGGAGGAGTGTTAGAAAATTTTGAGGAATCATGAGGCTTGGAAGGGTATTGAGATGCCTGCTTTCAAAACGAAGAGTCGAAAGAAATCCAAGGCTTCGGAAACCAGCTCAGGACTTGGGGTCAAGAAAAGGTCCTTTGAATTTCTAAAACGTGGATGATTCTGATGAGTAGGAAGAGACTAGAGAATCACGACCATAAGGTCGTGATGCAGCCAGGGAGAGATCATCCTCCTCCTCTCGTGATCCACCAGCATTATTTGTAAGTTCGTTAGCCCAGAGCTTTTTCAAGTTCAAGCCGTCAAAACCGGGGAAAAAGAAGGACATAGAAGAGTTATACTTAAAGTTGAAGGAAAAAGAGCTGGAGATGCAAGAGGCAAGGGCAAGGCGAGCCGAAGAGTTGAAAAGAGAGAAAATTGAGCTCTAACGACAGCAAATGAAATTCATGGCCCAATCAAAACGGGAGCAAGACTTGATCTTCTACAATACATAAATCAACCCAAATTTTCCCCCACGACAACAAGAACTTTTGGATATTATGGCAGCAATCAAGGCACGCTACAACTTAAATTATTAGTTTAAGTTTTTTAATTAGTATTGTGATGTTTAAGTTTTTAATTAATATTGTAATGTTTGAATTTTATTAGTTTAGGTTTTTAGTTAGTATTGTAATGTTTTATTTTTAATGAAGTTTAAATATTTGAATTAAAAAAAAGGAAAAAGAAATTAAAAAGAAAAACTTGGTCGTCACTATGGCAACTTGGTCGTCGGTAGGTCACCGATGTGTTCAGCCTAAGGTTGGTAGTAATGGAGGGTCGAACACAAGGCCGGAGCCTATTAGAACCCATCCCCCCTTCTTTACGGCTCTCCCACCAGACGCCTCCATGCATTGAAAGAAGGAAGACTTGGAGCCCAAGCGACTGAGTTGTTTTGCGAGTGTTGTGTGTGGGTGTTATTTATTAAATTGTTTTGTGAGGTACGTGTTTTGTGGTGACCGTGGTCGCTTTATTACACTAACTTGGTCATGTTGTTGTTCTAAAAGAGAGAAATCTGAGTTAACGTTGAAATGACAGCGGTGATTGCGGTCAACATTACTACCAGCCTGAAAGAAAACACCTAAAACAAATAGACTGTTGATCTAACATATCATAAAGGGCATTGGATCTACTTATCCCACGAGAAACGGTTTTTTGTTCCTTATTAGAAGTCCACAATAACACCATACGTTGAGCACTTGAAAGTTGAAACTATCTAGTGCAAAGTAGAAGATGCCTCGTGGTGAAGAAGCATGCTAGATACTGTTCCTCTAAGCCCAAATACTCTACATAAGACTCGAACAAACAACACTTAATAACTTATCTTTCCATTTGATCGAAAAGGAGCCCAAAGAACCCTTAAAGATATCATTCAAAGTCGGAGTAAATAATGGAGGCATTTTCCACTAACTTTAAATTTTTAACCAAATGACTTTGATCTTGGGCCAAGAACGGAAGCAATGCTCTCGCTTTGATCTCATTGCCACATAACACACACGCGGAAGAATCATAATGTAGAATGCCTCGACGTCATAAGTTTTCTCTAGTAGGAAGATGGTCCAAAGCAACTCTCCAAGCACAAATATTAACTTTACGAGGAACCCATGAATTTCGAGCGCAGAAGGAGTAACTACATTGACAAACATCATTTTTTTGAATAATTGAACATAGAAACCTCACCGAAAAATTCTCAGACTTTTCAGGACACCAAACCCATTTATCTTCATGATCAACGTCGATAACAATCCCATTTATAAGGCTTAGAATTGTTGAAACATCATCCAATGATCGGCCAGGTTTCCTGCGCTAGTCCCACTTAGCAGACCAAGTCCCATCAGAGAAGAACCAACGATCAGCCACCGAACAATCCTTGCACAACTCTAACGCGAGCGAGGAAACAGACTTTTAAAGGACCGCAACCTTTAACTCAACGATCATGCCAAAAAAGTGTGTTTTTACCATTTATAAATTTTCCTTTCTATCATCTCATTTAGGTCAATACCAAAGTCAGAAAGATTTGAACATCATTTAACAAATTAAAATCCAAACACCATTCTTAATTGAAGGCATCTGACATGAATCGAAACCTCCTTTATCACCATGAATCTCAAAGATGGCCTTCCTCCAAAGAGCTTCATGTGCATTTAAAAGACACCATTTCCATATACCAAGGAGTCCTATATTTTTTTCTTTAAGACTCCCGACTCCTAGACCTCCATCTTTTTTACAAACAAAACCTTATCCCATTTGATCCAAGCGATCTTCTTGTCCCTGTCGTTCATACTGAAAGGCATCGTCTAAAGGCCTCAAGTCAAGAGATAACCGCTTCATGGGCTTTAAAGATGGAGAAGAAAATAAAGATGTAAACCCTTAATGAAAGTAAGCTTACCTCTAGTAGAAAGAAGCTTCACATTCCACAAAGAAAGTCTTTTATAGAAACGATTAATTACATCGTCCCAAGCTGCCATTTTTCTCATATCTTGGCCAACTGGAAGCCCAAGATAAGAAAAAGGCAATGAGCCATGTGAACAGTTTATTGATCTTGTCATGCTTTCAATATCAGATGAAGAAACACCAATGCCAAAATTTTGCCAGATTAATTTTTAGACTTGACACATCATGAAAGCGCTTAAGATGTGAATAAGAAAAATAGCATTAGAGTTAGACCATTCCTCGAAAAAGATGGCATTATCCGCGTATTGAAGAAGCGAGTTATTAGACCCCTCATTAGCAAGCAAAAGGCCCTTAAAAAACCCTATGTTACAAGCCTCCAACTTTATCGCTTGAAGTGCTTCCGCTATTATGACGAATAAAAATGGAGAAAGAGGATCCCCTTAGAAAGAGGATCACCTTATTGTAATCCACATTCCATAACAAACTCATTAGAAGGAGAACCGTTAATGAGAATTATTGTTGGAAAATTTAGTGCACTTGTGGGATTAGTTCACACCTGGTTTTGGGTAAGGAGGTACGGAGTCTACACCCATGAGGTCCCTGAACACCCTGACTCAATAGTGGTTTGTACTGGTAGTATTGGTTACTACTAATAATGTAGTAACTGATGGTTCCTGCTGGTAGTGTTATGGTTCGTCTTGGTAGTGTTGCAGTGATTAATTTGTAACAACTTTGACTCATTCAAGTGGTTGTTATGACTGCTTTATGACCACGTTTTATTGGTTATGTAACCACTATTCCTATGATAATGGAGGCTTATTATGGGTGATTAATTGGCCGTTAATCATTCATAATGCCCATTGACTATGAGTGAGTATTCTCTACTATAAATAGAGATGGTATTCATCAGCATGAATACACTGAGAGAAATTCACAATCAGGAGAAACAAACATAAAACGATAAACACTTGAAAGCAAAGGGTTATTGATTTGTGCCTAATTCAATAACATACATTTGGTCTTATCCCAAGTAGATATTCGTGATACCCGTGAATTAGGGTCAAATAGTTTACTTTGGAAAGTGATTACACGATTCCAAGTGATATCCGGTAACCACCTAGTGGTATTGTCACGACTTTGATTATCTTACCTATCGCTTTGGCGAATTACCACCAACAATCAAAGTAAACTATTTGTGATAATCAATGGCTACCGCAATGAACACATGGCTTCAAACTTTGCCAAGCTCGACAAGTTTGAAGGGTGGACTTTAGGAGATGGCGAAGAAGATGCACTTCTTGCAGTCAAGCATGAGTGTGGTCTATGTTCTGACTACACCTATTCCTGATGATGGGGATGATGCTACTGTGGAGCAGATCAGGAGGAGGAGCAAATGGGAGAATGTTGACTACATTTGCAGAGGCTTAATCCTCAATGGTATGTCTGATTCTCTATTTGACATTTATCAAAACTTTGAATCTTCCAAAGAACTATGGGATTCCTTGGATGCCAAATATATGGCTGAGGATGCATCAAGTAAGAAGTTCCTTGTAAGTAATTTCACAAATTACAAAATGACTGATTCAAGACCAGTTATGGAACAATACAATGAACTTCTTGGTATACTTGGAAGGTTTACACAACACAATATGCACATGGATGAGGCTATTTCAGTCTCTTGTGTCATTGATAAACTCCCTCCTTCTTGGAAAGATTTCAAGCATACCTTGAAACATAAAAAGGAGGAGTTAACTCTAGTTGATTGGGCAGGAATCTACGCATTGAGGAATCTCTCAAGGTGCGTGATAATGACAAGCCAAAGAGTAGCAATGCTACGGTGCATCTCATTGTGAATATGGTAGAGCATAACAACTCCACCGTACAATGACAACAAAGGCAAACGTAAACATCATGACAATACAAGGCGGATCCTAACAAGAAGGCAACACCTACTTGTTGGAAATGTGGCAAACCGGTTACATTAAAGGGATTGCAAAGGTGTTAAGGTTGGTGGTAAAGCTAATGGATCGGGCACTAATGGTTCGTGGAGTGGTGGTTCTACCAACTCACCGAAAGGATGATGATGTTGCGTGGTGGGTTGACTCGGTGCAACAGCTTCATGTGTGCAAAGATAGAAGTTGGTTCAAGACTTATGAGTCATCGAATGATAGTTCTATTCTTCACATGGGAAATGAGTCAACAAATTGGTTCATGATAACGCCACACGCGTCTCGGGGTCAAATGAACTTCCTTTCGTCGAGCAAGTTTTTCAACACCCTAGGCGTTGAACCTAATCGTTGTAGTGTAGTATTAGGGTAAGCCACGGTATTGATATCGTTCTCTAGGGAATAGGAATGCTAGTGAGAAGTTACTACGCTAAGGTTAAGGTTGAGGAAGATTATTTTTTATCTTTTTATGTTTTTAGGAAATTGAAAAGTACGAATCTCGGTATTGGATTTGGGGGTTGGTATTTCACCGATTACTCTACTATTATCTAATTATCTAAACTAAGGTGGTGGTAGTCTATGTCTAATTAATGTGTGCTCGTATGATAGTTTAAAGATGTGTTTACTTAGGTTTTACTACTCCTTAATTATCTCCTATTGATGGTTGAGTTGTCACGTCCTTATTCTTAGTTGCGTTGTGTGTCTAAAGTTGTAGGGTATCGTTTCTCCCAACTCTTTGAACTTACCAAAGGGTCTCGCCTACAAAACCCACTAGGATAATAAACTCTTACTCTAAGGCACTCTTTGGATGGTTTAGCTTACAACTACTCGTAATTATATTCTAAGGTTCACAAAGATGAATCAAGCATTATACACAACGAATGACCTATCGCATTACTAGATCATTAATCAACTAAGATAAGAAACAACCAATCAATATTTAATAATTAAGTTTCATATTCCCTAAGCAAACACACAAATAAATTAGCCGGACATGGAGAACATGCAAGCATACACACAAATAATCAAAGACATAAATGAATTGATGAAGTAAATACTTATCTTGTTGTAAGATAGGGTTTGGAACCCTAAAATACTGTACAAGACACCCTTGGTTTGGTTTTAGGTTTTCACTACAAAAGACTCTCCTAAAAGCGAAAAATTGGATTCTATATAATATTACATATGCGAGGCGTCACCTTATGTTTCGTGACGCCGTCGTGTCGCCGCTATTGGGTTTCGCTTGGCCACGTTAACCTTGCGGGCGCCACCTTATGTCCGTGACGCCGTCTTGACCGGCGACGCCGTTCTGGTCGCATCTAGGCCGCCCGAATAGCAACGGCCTACTTTTTAAAGCCCGACGTCGTCACTTGAAAATAGGGTTTTGGCTTCAGTATCGTCACAAAATCCTCCGACGGCGCCGCACTAACACCGACGCGCTGCTTTCAGCACTTTGAGTGTCTCGATTCGACTTTGGCCATTTTCTTCGAATATTCGCCTTTTCGTCCAAATAAGTGCCATTCCAAAGATTTTGCCTTCAAGAGACCTAAAAGTGAAAAGGAACGATATTAAGCAATAACGGATACAAAAGTGATCAAATAAGGACTTAAACGACCCCTCAAAATGGTACCTTTTAAAACCTTATCAGTGCATGGTCATGGTTGTGTGGATCTTAACAAGTTGTTGAATCTGATAAATTTGTTTTGTCTAAACATGGTGTGTTTATTGGTTTTGGATATTTTTGTAATCAAATGTTCAGGCTTAATATTGTCACCGATAGTGTTAATTCACCTTTGTGACCACCTCGACCGACCGACTCTACCCTTGGCATGCTAGACTTGGCCATGTACACTATAAAAGGATGCAAGATATGTCTAAGGATGGGTTAATCCCAAATTTGACATGGACACCGAAAAGTGCAAAACTTGCATGTTGACCAAAATAACTAAGAAACCTTTTCAAGGTGTTAATCGTGAAAATAAGCTCTTGAGCTAATACACGATGACCGTGTGATTTTCATGCCACTCCTCTTTGCGTAATAAAAGTACTTTGTGACATTTATTGATGATGCTTCTAGGTTTTGTTAAGTCTATCTGCTACATACTAAGGATGAAGCATTAGATAAATTCAAAGTATTTAAAACCAAGTTGAATTACAACTGGGTATTTAATCAAAAGATTAAGGACCGAGAGGAGAGTGAGTACATGGATACTATGTATTTTCATCTGCTGGTATAATCCATGAAACGATCGCTCCCTATACTCCTCAAAGAAATGGCATTTCTAAAAGGAAAACAAAGCTCTCAAGGAGATGGTTAATTCCACGTTGTCCTATTCAGATCGAGTCAAGGGTTCGGGGTGAAGCTATGCTAACAACTTGCTATTTATTAAATAGGGTTCCCAATAAAAGGAACAAGGTTACCCCTTATGAACTCGGACTAAAAGGAAACCCAACCCGAACTATCTCGTGGTTTGGGGTTGTAGGCTATTGTAAGACTCCCGATTCAAAGTTGAAAACTTTGGGTGAAAGAGGCATTGAGCGCATCTTTGTTGGATATGTTGAGCATTCCAAGGCTTTTAGGTTCTATGTTATTGAACCTAATGAATATGTTTCAATTAACTCCATAATTGAATCAAGGATGCAAACTTTGATGAGAATAGATTCTCATCGGTCCCTAGACCAAGTCGAGGATTCCTAATGGAACTCATGACATCGGTGTATCGAGGTCCTCGATGAAGAACCATCGAGGTCCCCGATGAGGTTGTGGTTCAACAATCAACATGTGCTCGAAGAGCAAAAGGATCGGGACTCCAAAGTCATTTGGACCGAGTTTCAATTATACTTAATTGAAGGAACTAGGGATGAGGTCTCGACCAATAATCCTATTGCTTCATTTTGAGGATGATCCCAATACATTTGAAGAAGCAATTAAGTCCCGTGATATTGCTTTCGAAAGAAGCAATCAATGATGAGATGGATTCCATCATGGGAAACAACACTGGGTGTTGGTTGATCTACTACCGTTGCAAACCTTTGGGTTGCAAATGGATTTTCAAAAGGAAAATGAAGGTAGATGGAACTATTGAAAAGTTCAAGGCTATACTAGTCATTCGTGGCTTTAAAAAGTCGAATAGACTATTTTGATACTTATGCCCCCGTGGCTTGTATCAATACCATAAGACCGTTGATTGCTTTGGCATCAATTCACAATCGATTATTCATCGATGGATGTGAAGACGACTTTCTTGAATTTTGAATTGGAAGAGGAGGTTTATATGAACCAACCTCAAGGCTTCATCATGACCGGCAATGAAAACAAGTGTGTAAACCGATTAAGTCTCTTTATGGACTAAAGCAGAACCTAAGCAATGGCATCAAAAATTTGATGAAGTGGTTTTGTCTAGTGGTTATGTTCTTAACCAAGTCGACAAATGCGTATATAGCAAATTTGATGAATCGGTAAAGGAGTCATCATTTGTCTATATGTTGATGACATGTTGATCTTTGCACCGACCAAAATCAGTTTATCGACAAAGGAATTTTTGTCATCAAGGTTCTCTATGAAGGACATGGGGAGGCCGATGTTATCCTTGGAATAAGGATTAAACATGAAAGTAAAAGAATTTCTATCTCCCGCCTCATTATATTGAGAAGGTGTTGAGGAAATTCAATTACTTTGATTGTACTCAATGAGTACACCTATGGATACTTGTGAGAAGCGATGCCAATAATGGCAAGGCCGTATCTCAACTTGAGTATTTTAGGTAATTGGTCTGCTGATGTATGTCATGACTTGTACAAGGCCCGATATTGCATTTGCAGATGGGTAAACCGAGTAGGTATACTAGTAATCCTAGTGCTCATCACTCGCAAGCGCTCGTGAGGGTATCAAGTATCTCAAGAGAACTATGGATTATAGTCTCTTATATCTTGGTTATCCTTCGTGTTGGAAGGATACATTGATGCAAGTTGGATCAAGAACATCAAGACAATTCGCTCACCAAAGGCCGGGTATTCCTACTTGGTGGAGGTGCGCTTGGGCATCCAAGAAGCAAACTTGCATTACACGCTCAACAATGGAATATGAATTTGTGGCCTTAGCAACTGCAAAGAAGTCGAATGGTTAAAAACTTGCTTCTTGAGATTCCATTGTGGCCTAAACCTATAGCACCTATTTCTATCCGTTGTGATAGTGCATCTACATTGGCAAAGGCTTATAGCCAGATGTACAATGGGAAGTCTAGACACTTAGGTGTCAGACATAGCATGATTTGTGAGCTTATCATGAATGGGGTGGTATCTTCAGAGTTTATTAGATCTCAACAAAATTTAGTTGATCACTTGACGAAGGGATTGGCTAGAGACTTGGTTTTAAAGTCTGCTAAAGGGATGGGTTTAAGTCCAACTTAGTCATTGAATGTTAAGACACCCAACTCCCTTCTAAGGAAACTTGGGAGCTGAGTTCAATGTGGAAAGCTGAACATTCAGTGGCTTGGAGCACATGTTTTATATTACATCCCAAGGTTGTGCTAAGAACCTGCTGAAAGGAGGATGAAGTAATTACTTCTTAATGGTTAATTTTCTTTGAAAAAATGCTTGGCAGGAGCATGAATAAAGAGGAACCACCTATGTGAATGTTGAAGTTTTGCCGCATCAGGGAGCTTTGGACTTTTAGCTCTTACAACATTTATGAATTTGGATATGGACACATGGCTTGTATAGTGTCAGGAGCTTTTAAGTGTTTGAAAACTTGCGTGTATTTTATCTTCAGGTATTCAAATGGGTTGAAGGGTTCAATTCTTAGAACACCCTGATTCTCGAATATTTGAACGTGTAATGTACTAAGATGGAAATTCAATCCTCATGATATTTTCGTTTATGCACATGTTTTGTTTGACGTTTGTTTTTCTTGCAAAGGAAGTGAACTAAATTTGATGTTTGTTTTTCTTGCAAAGGAAGTGAACTAAATTAGTTCACACCTGGTTTTGGGTAAGGAGGTACGGAGTGTACACCCATGAGATCCCTGAACACCTTAACTCAATAGTGGTTTGTACTGGTAGTATTGGTTACTACTGATAATGTAGCAACTGATGGTTCCTGCTGGTAGTGTTGCAGTGATTAATTTGTAACAGCTTTGACTCATTCAAGTGGTTGTTATGACTGCTTTATGACCACCTTTAATTGGTCATGTAACCACTATTCCTATGATAATAGAGGCTTATTATGGGTGATTAATTGACCGTTAATCATTTATAATGTCCATTGACTAGGAGTGAGTATTCTCTACTATAAATAGAGATGGTATTCATCAGCATGAAGAAACACCAATGCCAAAATTTTGCCAGATTAATTTTTAGACTTGACACATCATGAAAGCGCTTAAGATGTGAATAAGAAAAATAGCATTAGAGTTAGACCATTCCTCTAAAAAAGATGGCATTATCCGCATATTGAAGAAGCGAGTTATTAGACCCCTCATTAGCAAGCAAAAGGCCCTTAAAAAACCCTATGTTACAAGCCTCCAACTTTATCGCTTGAAGTGCTTCCGCTATTATGACGAATAAAATGGAGAAAGAGGATCCCTTAGAAAGAGGATCACCTTATTGTAATCCACATTCCATAACAAACTCATTAGAAGGAGAACCGTTAATGAGAATTATTGTTGGAAAATTTAGTGCACTTGTGGGATTAGTTCACACCGGTTTTGGGTAAGGAGGTACGGAGTCTACACCCATGAGGTCCCCGAACACCTCGACTCAATAGTGGTTTGTCTTGGTAGTATTGGTTACTACCGATAATGTAGTAACCGATGGTTCCTTTGGTAGTGTTATGGTTCGTCTTTGGTAGTGTTGCGGTGATTAATTTGTAAAAGCTTTGACTCATTCAGTGGTTGTTATGATCGCTTTATGACCACGCTTTTATTGGTTATGTAACCACTATTCCTATGATAATGGAGGCTTATTATGGGTGATTAATTGGCGTTAATCATTCATAATGTCCATTGACTATGAGTGAGTATTCTCTACTATAAATAGAGATGGTATTCATCAAGATGAATACACCGGGAGAAATTCACAATCGGGAGAAACAAACATAAAACGATAAACATATGAAAGCAAAGGGTTATTGATTTGTGCCTAATTCAATAACATACATTTGGTCTTATCCCAAGTAGATATTCGTGATACCGGGCATTAGGGTCGAATAGTTTACTTTGGAAAGTGATTACACGATTCCAAGTGATATCCGGTAACCACCTAGTGGTATTGTCACGACTTTGATTATCTTACCTGCTTTGGGCGAATTACCACCAACAATCAAAGTAAACTATTTGTGATAATCAATGGCTCTGCGCAATGAAACACATGGCTTCAAACTTTGCCAAGCTCGACAAGTTTGAAGGGTGGACTTTAGGAGATGGCGTAAGAAGATGCACTTCTTGTCGTCAAGCATGAGTGTGGTCTATGTTCGACTACACCTATTCCCGATGATGGGGATGATGCTACTTGTGGAGCGGATCGGGAGGAGGAGCAAATGGGAGAATGATGACTACATTTGCAGAGGCTTAATCCTCAATGGTATGTTTGATTCTCTATTTGACATTTATCGAACTTTGAATCTTCCAAAGAACTATGGGATTCCTTGGATGCCAAATATATGGCTGAGGATGCATCAAGTAAGAAGTTCCTTGTAAGTAATTTCACAAATTACAAAATGACTGATTCAAGACCAATTATGGAACAATACAATGAACTTCTTGGTATACTTGGAAGGTTTACACAACACAATATGCACATGGATGAGGCTATTTCAGTCTCTTGTGTCATTGATAAACTCCATCCTTCTTGGAAAGATTTCAAGCATACCTTGAAACATAAAAAGGAGGAGTTAACTCTGGTTGATTGGGCAGGAATCTACGCATTGAGGAATCTCTCAAGGTGCAGGATAATGACAAGCCAAAGAGTAGCAATGCTACTGGTGCATCTGTTGTCAATATGGTAGAGCATAACAACTCCACCAGGTACAATGACAACAAAGGCAAACGTAAACATCATGACAATACAAGGGCGGATCCTAACAAGAATGCAACACCTACTTGTTGGAAATGTGGCAAAACTGGTTACATTAAAAGGGATTGCAAAGGTGTTAAGGTTGGTGGTAAAGTTAATGGATCAGGCACTAATGGTTCAGGGAGTGGTGGTTCTACCAACTCACTGAAAGGATGATGATGTTGTGTGGTGGGTTGACTCTGGTGCAACAGTTCATGTGTGCAAAGATAGAAGTTGGTTCAAGACTTATGAGTCACTGAATGATAGTTCTATTCTTCACATGGGAAATGAGTCAACAGCCTTGGTGCATGGTCATGGTTGTGTGGATCTTAACAAGTTGTTGAATCTGATAAATTTGTTTTGTCTAAACATGGTGTGTTTATTGGTTTTGGATATTTGTGTAATCAAATGTTCAGGCTTAATATTGTCACTGATAGTGTTAATTCAGCCTTTTTGTAAGATATAACTTTTCACATACACATCAAACCATAACACAAAGTAGCATATAGATGGAATTCTAGAGAGAGAAAGTTAGAGGTTTAGGGAACTTAGTGAGAGAAAGTGAAAGATATTATTATGAGCTCCAACTCTCTACCTTGGGAGGTAGAGAGTATTTATAGTCTTACATAAATCGCCACACTTTGGGTCGGATCGCATACAGGTGGGTAAAGACCGTCTGTCCTCCACGGTGTTACTTAACTAAATACTACTAAACTTAAATGAACTACGACTACGAGCTTTCGCGATTACATATACTTGAGGTGACCGACTCTTTAATACCGGAATTTCTAATTCCTAACAATCTCCCTGGGAGGTCACCTCAATCATGTACCAAAATTACATTGAATACAAATAGATATTACATTTAACAATTGATCTTGCATTCTTGATGTAGTCCTTTGCTCCTAAGCTCGTAGTCATTGATTCTTCACATTGCATGTTTGGTTATTCCAAGTGCGTGTCTTTATTGATCCACGTGATGATAAGTTTGAGCCATCTTTGGAGATCATCACCGTCAACAATCTCGACACATCCTTTGTGGTGTTGGTATTTTGTGATGTTGTGACTTTGGGACCGACATGCTCACATTCGGATCATGTAATCTTCTCATCGTAGTAGCGGAAGCTTTAGTTAATTCATGATATTGGCGCAGCGCAGCGTAGCATGGAGTGAAAATATCGAGTCATTGATGCACTAATCATGATTTCTTTTGAGATGAATGTATTAAGTGAGCATGCGGCTATGGATTGACCGCTTCATTCGATCACCGCAAGCGTCGAGTGTACCGCATACAACGCTTAGCATTAAATCGCACGAAAGTGTCTTTGATCACTTCGTTGAATTGAGGTACACGCCCACGGTTCCCGCTGATCAAGACATGTACTTTCCGTGATCGTATAATTCAAGAATTTCCTTGACAGGTTTCGCAATTGTTCTAGCCGTTCTCAAACCTAACATCTCAAAGAAGACAACACGGAGTGAGTGAACCAATAATTTTAAGTCCACCGATTGATGAAAAGAGATTTGAAAACAATCGTATTGCTCAATAGAAATTGTTTTGCAATACAACGAAGGTTTTATTGAAAATCGCTTATCAATCATAAAACACCTTTTGATTTGAAAATGAGTACACGGTCGATGTGCTAAAGAAAAGAGTTTTAAGCACAAAGACCGGTTTTCAAAGGTATCCGTCAATCCATAACTGAACTGTGATTGATTCAAGAGATTGAATCGCCCCATTGTTTCTGCTCGGTTGTCACATGGTTGATCTATATAATAGATCTCACATGCCACCTACCGTGAGCTTGTTTAATGTTGGCTCCGTAAGGCTTCCATCTTCATTGTGAATATGTAATCACATCACTCGGATGTTCCGCAATACCACAAGGATAATGCGTGGGACTCAAGATATAATCTCTTTTCCACGCTTTGTGAAACGTAGAGTCTTCATTGTAAGTGTCCTAATGAGATTTATTGATGATCTCGTGGCTCTAGACTCAATTTGTGCATATTTGGATCCTATAACGGAGACTAGGGAGAGGGTCTCCTTCTTCAATATCAACCATCTCTAAGAGAAAGTCGATAGATAATGTCGGTTCCCGTGAGAATGAAACAAGCCCTTTAATAGGAACTTGAGTGGTTTGGAAAGTTGAGGTGCATTGCGTCCACCGGGTCCATGACGCCTTGTCTTCAATACCGATGTTACCATCGGTAGCATATGAAGTGAACCCGGTTTACGCCCTAAGGTTGAATAAATGGAGGCTATTTCTTTTCACCCTTTCCTCATTCAATTCTTTTAATTCTTCAACCCTTCAAGCTTACCGAGACTTCATAGCTAGAACCTTGTTGGGTTTATTCCAAGACTAGCTCGCCTTAGTCCGCACTCTTCCCATATCTCATTTTTCTCCTTTTATCATCATACCTAAGGACTTCTACACTAACTAGTGGATTGTCCTGGTAGATCCTTCGCTTACAGCGGATCATGGGAACACATACCTAACCTTATCATCCTTACATGAAGTAAAGTTGGTCACTATTTGGTATTGTTCACCGCCATTGGATCCAATTGAAAACCATTTGAAAATCAATTCGGATACTTGTGATATACAAAGCATTTTGTACTGAATTGTTTTGATATTTTAGAACGAGAACTCCCTCAACATGTGCACCAAGTATTTGAAAATGTTTTGCACACGGAGGCAAGAGAAAGAATTAACTTCTTTGATTACCATTTTCTAAAAATATCAACATCACTTCCCATATCAAATCAAGTAGATATCGCATTTCGGAAGGATGAGGTTTCCATAATTCGCTCCCCTCAATATGTGCCTCGAGGTTTGAAAAGAGTTTTGCACATACTAGAGGAACTCGCACAATGGGATGAATGATCACGCTTCGGATCAAAGGTTTAAGAAAGATGCTCCCCTCAACATGTGCATTTGAAAATTTAAAATCGTTTGTCACATGTGGGAAGGACAACATGTACATTCTTAGAAACCATTTACCGAATTATCGCTTTAAATCCAATTTAAATCACACATTCTCCCCGATCACAATTATCAAAACATTTGGGATTTGTGATCTCGTGATAGATTTAAATTGATTTTGAAAGCTTTTAAGGAGAATTGTGACTGATTGTGAAAGCGTTTGAATCGATAAGGATCGGATTTTAAGACTTTAAACTCCATTTATAAAACATGCATGTATATCTTTTGAAAATAATTTAATGCCAAATAACTTTTAATTTAATTGAAATCATTCTCCCCTCAATCAATGACATAGGTTGTTGATTGAGAGATAGAGATTTTGACAAATAAGTCCTGATGATTATCAAAAATAGAAACCAGTTATTTTTCAAAGCATTTAGTTTTCAATGAGATAAATGTTTATAGAATCGAGCATGGAATTTGAAAACATGTTAAAACATGGCTCGTTCTTTCTTTTAAAAGCGTTATCTTCGAAATGACAATAAACCATTTTTTTTCTTTCTCCAATTTTTTTTTTTTTTTTTTTTTTTTTTTTTTTTAAGAATTCGAACAACATCTAAAGTCCGTGTCATTCTTAGAATGACAAAGACAAAGACCGTAGATATTATCGAACCGAAAAAACATGACAAAATGACAATATTTTTGAAGATTTTCAAAATTTTAAATTTTATGGATTTTGAAATATTTATATTTTCTATTTTGTTTTTCAAATAAATATTTACAAGAGATAGATGAAGATAGACCTTTACTCCTCGCCTTCCTCCTCAAGACGTTTGAGAGTTTCGTTGAAGGCTTTTCAAACCAAGTTGTGGAAGAATAAACTCAAAACGTTCTCTTGGAAGAGCTTTGGTGAAGATGTTCGCTAACCGATATTCGGACCTCACAAAATATAGTTCCACCACACCTTTTTCCACTTGTTCCCGATGAAATGATGTCGAATGTCGATATGCTTTGCTCTTGAGTGTTGAACGTTGTTGCATGAGAGAGCAATAGCACTTTATTATCACAAGATGAGGATTTTGTTGAATTCAAAGCCATAGTCGATAATTGAGATCTCATCCATAAGATTTGAGCACAACAAGATGACATGGCTATGTATTCACCTCTGTAGAGGAAATAGAAGTACTCATTTGCTTCTTTGAAGACCACCACAAGCTTATCACCCAAAAACCGAGCACCTCCTCGATGTATTTCGACGCTTATCTTGACAACTCGCATGATCAAGATTCCATAGGCCGTTAGTGACATACCGGTGTCCTTGGTACCAAAGACCCATATTGATGGTTCCTTGGAGATACCGAAGACCCGCTTAATCGCTTCAAGGTGCTTTTAGTAGGCTTAGCTCGGTATCTAGCACACATGCAAACAAATGAACAAGATGTCCGGTCTACTAGCAATGAGATACATCGAGGATCCAATCATACTCGATATTTTGTTTGGTCAATCATGATCCCCGAGAGGTCCTCATCTAGTTTGGTTCGGTCAATCATGGGGGTGTCAACAGGTCACATGAATCAAATCCAAATTTCTTTAAAATCTCATTGCATATTTAGATTGATTTATGAAAATGCCTCCGGACTTTGTGAAATTTGTAATCCCAAGAAAATGACATTTGTCCCATCATTGACATTTGAAACTTTGAACTCATTTCATTTGAAAACGATCACATTCCATTGGGTCTGCCGAGGCAAAAATAATATCATCAACATAAATTTGAACATGAATTAAATGTTTGCTCGACTTCCGGTGAACAATGTAGGGTCAATCGCTCCTTTGATGAATCCGGTTGATGTAAGAAACTTTGATGATGTATCGTACCATGCCCTCGAGCTTGCTTTAAACCGTAAAGAGCCTTCTTCAAACGATAAACGTGAGTAGGATGCTCTTGGTTCACAAATCCTTCAGGTTGGGCGACGTGAGCGACTTCCTTAAGATCTCCGCTCGTAAAAGCCGCCTTTACATCCATCCGATATACCACCATGTTCTTACTAGCAAAGATTAGCCGAAAGATTACGATTGCCTCGATTCGAGAACGGAGCAAAGATTCTTCAAAGTCTATACCTCCTCTTGACGGTATCCTTCAAAGAACTAATCGAGCCTTGTTCTTCAACACATCACCATGCTCATCAAGTTTTACTTTGAAGATCCATTTTAGAGCTATAATCATAGCACGCCTGGAGCGGTACTAACTCCCATACATCAAGATCGATCAAACTCATGAATTTCATCTTGCATGGCATTGAACCGCCTATCTTCATTCATAGCGCTTTAACATCTTTTGGTTCGATCTTAGATAGTACGGAGTTGAAGAAGCACCATAAGGCATCGGTTGCGAGTTGCTTCCGGTTGATACAGAGACGAGAGGATTTCCAATGATGTTGTCTAAGGGTGATCGTGAGTCCATTTTCCGAGGTGTTCATGTGGCGCTTGTTGAGGAACCGAGGTAGTCGAGTCGATGTCTCAAGAAGATGGTTCGATGATGATTCGGGAGTAGCAAATATGTTTTCAAATGGAGCATCTTCGGGAGTTGCAAAGGGATTAACTTCATCATTGATGCGTAAACATTTCCATGATGTACATTCAAGAATGATGATTTGTTGATGAGATCAAGGATCGCAATGGGTGCTTCTTGACTTAAAGATATTGAAACCGAGGATTGACATCATTTATTGGAATATGAGCATCCTCTCGTTGTAGAGTCGATTACCTCATTAGTAATTGACTCATACAGTTCATCAAACATAGGATCAAACAGCTTTTTTACATCATCTTGGATGGAGGTACATATAGAGTTTCTTGAGAGGAGTTTGGAACAAGGGATGAACCAATGGGACTGTTTTGAAGTCACGGGTCCTGAGTTGGAGTGTCCAGAGCTATTTGACCGGTCACTCATCAAACGTAACGTGAATTGTTTACATGATATTTCGGGTTCTTTTGTTGTAGATTCGGTATCCTTTTTGTTTGGTGCATATCCTACAAATACTCCAATGTCGACTTTAGCCCTAAGTTTGCCCAAGTCTTGACGCTCATTAGTTGGATAGCACAAGGCACCAAACACCAAGGAAAGATAGATTAGGTTTCTGTTGTGGACAAGTTCATATGGAGTTTTTCCATGAATAGTGTGAATCGTGGAACGATTTTGTGTGTAGCATGCAAAGGGCAATTGCTTGACCCGGAGAAACATTGGAACCTTTGAGTAGATCAAGATTGTTCTAGCGGCTTCAACAAGAGTACGATTTCATCTTTCAACTACACCGCTCGCTAAGGGGTTCGTGGAACACTTCTTTGATGGTCGATTCCAACGCTTTCATAGAATTCACTAAGTTGTTTGTTGACAAACTCGGTTCCATTGTCTGCTCGATAATTACGCGGCTTTGTTTAGTCGAACTGCAAATGCTTGATGAGTTTGATGATGATATCGAGTTTCATCCTTTGTCCTTAAGAACTTGACCCGTGTGAATCTAGAGTAATCATCAACCACAACTAACACATATTTCTTCCCAAAGATATTACGCCCTCATTGGTCCACATAAATCCATATGAATCATATGAAGAACTTCGTGATGAGTTAGTAGGTTTGGGTTTATGGGCATACTTTGCTTTTTCCCAATTGACATCTCGAACAAAGATGATCCTTTTCATACTTTAGTCTAGGTAAACCTACAACTAAGTCCTTTCGGAAAGATCGTTGATGGTGCCAAGTTCAAGTGATTGAGACGGCGATGCCATAACCATGACTTTGTTTTGAAGCCTTAGATAACAAGCGCATTGGAGATGCCCTCATCATGTCATCGATAGAGATGGTGTAAAGGTTTGAGCCACGAGTTCCTTTCAACAGTTCTCACCGTTAAGATCTCTAACAAAGCGGTATGTTTTCTCAAGGCTACTTCTAGATCGAGAATCACGAATTGACCAACAGAGAATGAGTTATGACCTAAACCTTCCACATAATACACTCTCGAGATGACACTATCACCAACAACATAATCTCCATAACCCATTATAGCATCGAAATGATCATTACCAAATCTAATATCCCGATGAATTTGCTCACGAAGTTCTAAGCATGACCGATCTCCAAATATATGCTTGGAACAAACTGAGTCCAGTACCACGTAACGATTTGAACGATCTGCAGTTGAACACGCATAAGAATGGATAATCGATAATTAGGATCCCCATGCAAGAATGGGTTCCATTTGGTTAGTTACAATGGTTGGACCACCCACATCAAAAATAGAAGCATTCATATCGTAAAGTGAGGCAATGGAATCATTGTGAATAGATGCAAGACTAGTGTCAGAATAGCCACTGCTCACGTGTGATCACTTCTTGAGGAATAGTTCTACCAAGAGGCATCCATTTTCTAGTTGGCATTAATTGATTAGTCTTATGACCAACGTGTATCCAATAGAAGCCTATTTTATTGAATGTTCTTCTGTGGGTTTCCTTTGTTTTCTAACTTTCATTCGTTTTGCCTTTTAGCCTTCTTAGCATGAATATTAGCATTAACAATATTAATCGGACAATTAGCATCATTAGGCGAACATTAACATCACATTCATGATTAGAAACGAATTCAAGCGGTCATCGATACAAGGTTTGCAAATAGTATCGAATTGAATTAATTACGATGCGCCTATGGCTAATACTAGAATCAACACGATTCGTTTTATTCGATTCAAACTTAAAGTTCCTAGATTGTTCTTCTACTCTTTCCAAAGGCACATTCTTAGCTTGCGAGGTCCTATCATTCCTTGTATTGTCTTGAGACTTTGACCGCTCCCTTTAATGTCACCGACACTCTGTAGGAATGGGAACATTAGTTTGTTTTACTACTCTTTGCACCACTGCTTAGATGTCTTTGATCTCGAACTACATGCAGTGCACTAAGGTTCACTTTCTTAACACTAGAGGTACTGAGATTAGTACTCCTAGAAGGCACATTTGAGTTCACTTTCCTAGCATTGACAGATCTAGAATCTGAACTACTCAATGGTACACTACTCCTCACATTCAAAACATTGGGAATCGAGTGCATATCATATTTGGCCTTAGGCATTGAGCATGGAATCAAAGGGTTAACTCTCTCACCTAATGTCTTTGGGCATATTGTGATCAAACATTCTAAGATTTCTTGAGATCGTTTGGCATATAAGCATGCATGTCCAATTGCATTATCATGAGGTTTCTAGCTTATCCTCTTCAACAATCTCACGCAGCATTCTAAGCAATCCTTAAGGGATGAGAAATATGTTTGAATGGCAAGTTTGTTGTTCCTTAGATGAGGGGACATATGTCACGAGATAAAGCATATTTATTACTAGAGTGAACCTTAGATACAACATTCTCCTCATTGATCATTGGCATTTTCCCTTTTACCCGACTCTTGATTCTCAATTTCCTTTGCAATGAAGTTATTTGTTCGTTGTTTTTGTTACGAGTGACTTTAATTGATTCAAACAACTCATTGAAGTGACGTTTAACCTTTTCATTTTCTTCTAGAAAACTTTCGCTTTCCTTTTGTAAAGCATTTACTAGGTTTTGAAGATGAAACGTTTGAGAATTCGAGAATCTAAAGAAGGAGGCATTTGGGAGCTCTGTCATATTGTTTGTTTGACCCTTTAATTGAGAGATTTGGGCTTTCAACTTTACGATCGTGTTGCACCGAGCTTGAATCGCTCATCACGCTTGTTAATTTGAAAACCGCATCAAACTCGAGCATCCAAGATGTCTTGACATTTGAAGTTTTGACATTTTCTTTAAGATGTTGATATTTTAGTTGTAAATTAAAAAGCTCAACTTCTAGTTTAGAAAATGTTTAACGAGATTGTCGTGATCATCCAGCTCAATTTTCTCATTTAGTTTAGAATTAGTTTTTCAAGCTCAATGACACGATCATGGGAGACTTTCGGTATTACAGATAATTCATGAAATTTGGAAGCATTAATAGAGCAATTTGAAGCGTTGAAAACACATCTTGAGCAACACATTCAAGAATAAGATTCTCATTTAATGTATGCAAGTTCTTTCTCTCAACCTCATTATATTTCAAAGGCAGCTTATAGTCACTAACTTCAACAACCATTGCATCAAATTCCTTTTCCATTCCTTAATATCGCTTTCTATTCCTTTTAAGACTCTCAAAGTGATCTTTAGAAGTTTAAAGAAGGGCATGACCTCACCAAATAACATTCTTTCATTTGTTCAAAACCCTTTCTCCTTCGCTTATACCCGGTGTGATCCTTTTCTTGCAATTTTTCTCAAAATCAACAAATAGTTGAAATATCACGATTGGCTAATTATTGTCTTGCTTTTAGTGGCAATTTTCTAGGTACAAGATGCATTGGTGTATTAGGAGGATACACGGTCGCTCTAGGCATTTTCCAAAGGGAGGTTAGTTTCAACAATATTTTCCGCTTTACGCTTATCTAAATCTTTTTCCGAAGACTTGTTCGGAGTCAACAAAGTCTCGAGGCTTAAACTTGTTTAAGGAAATCCAGCTTTTCCTTCTTATAATCATGAGGAGTGATATTTATGTTTTCTCTTTGCATTTGGGATCATTTGTTTCTTATTCATCTTTTCCTAGTGATTTCATTTGATTTCTTATCTTCCTCGCACTCAACGCAACTAGGTTTCTCGCCAGGCTTAAGGATTTCATCACCATCATAAAGCACCTTATGAGCATTTCTAGCCTTTTAATTACCTCTGGATTCGGTTCCTCAACAAGGGAATGCTATGCTTATCGCTAATACTGATGTTTGGTGACCATGTGAGCATTCTAATGGTGTTTCCTTGTATGTACAACTTGTTTTCAAGTTTGTTTTTCAAAGTTTTCGATTAGAAAATCTCTCAAGAGTTTTGATTCCTTTGCATTAAATTCTTGCTTAAGCATTTTCACATTTTCTTGAAGTTCTTGTTTTTGTTTAATGTTTTAGAAAGTTTTTCTTGCAAGGAATTTAATTCTTGTTTCAATACTTCTTCTCTAAACTTACTTTTTCTAATTATCAGACTTACTTGGACATCCATTTCCCCGCTCACGAGTGGTCAACTCAAATTTTGCACGTTGTTCATAAATAGCAACACGCTCCTTATAGGCATTTAGTTCGTAAATTATAGAATCATCGAGCACATGCGGTGTATTCATCAAAGACATAGTCATTGTTGATCGAGAAGATGCATCACTTGGTACAACTTCACTTTCACTTTGTTTCACGTATTGATCGTATGGGACAATATTGTTATTACCCATATTTTCAACATTTGATTCAATAGTTTCGATTGATTGTACTTTGTCATGCATCATTGCACATCAAGATCATCGTATAGTTTTAATACCTCCGAGATGAGTTTGTCCTTGGATGGGCCACTTGTGGTGAAGAAGAGATCTTGGGAGAAACCATTGGAGAGATGCTAGCCATAAAGATTGTGTGTGCGAGAGGTCCATCATCTACATCGAGTCGTATGCATCACGATCGGCGACTTGAAAGGCGTTCGATGATTGTGACCTATCTCCGAATAGTCGCTCATCCACATCCGCATCATAGGTCTTGGCATTGTCCTCGAAGAAACAAACAATTCCTCTTCATCCAACGCAGACCATTGTCCCGAGCTTGTGCGAACATCTTATCTCTCGGTAATCGGCGATTCATGGACGCTTTGAGATGTGCGCCTTGCAATGTGTCCTTCACCACCATGCTTATAGCATTTGATTGGCTTAGCTTGACCTTGGTTACCATTTCTTCCTCAATTCGTTGCCAACATAACCTCTCCCGCTCCACCTCTTCCTTGATCATATCGCTCTTTCCGAATCGGTTGCACCACGATCCTTCCATCTTTAACAAAGGGCTTGATTATGTGGGTTAGATGCGCTCGAGGTTGTTGTTGGTTTGTGGGAGAGAATTCATGTTTTGACTAATGAGAAGAGCTAGTTGATTAATGATGTTACCCACGTGTGCATCAAAGATCGCTTGTTTGAACATAGGATCGTGGATGAGTTTGTGATTACCATTACCCAAGGGTATGACTTGTGATGCTTTGGTTGTGATTCCAATGTTCGAGTAGAAAGTCGTTGAGTCATTAGACGAGTTTGTCTCTCCCTCGTTGGTTTTGAACCGATTGAGAATCAATTTTTCAAACATAGCATGTCTCTCATTCAAGGAGGAAGGCATAGAGTTGTTCATAGTTTGTATTCTTCACCCTTTAGTGAGCTTCACACCGTGACAAACTTGTGCCATTCGGGATTCATGTTGTTCACAAACTTTGAGTTCAATTGAATGTTAGGCATAGTCATTCGATGTTCCTCATGTCATTCACTAACTTATGAAATCTCACATAGTACTCATAGACACTCTCATCCTGGTTTCATCTTGAAGTGCTCAAATTAGTCATAGAGTTGGGATTCTCTGCCTTCCATAGTTAATTCAACCCGAGAGAAGCATCTTAACATTATCCCAAACCGCTTTTGCATCGTGTTATGATTGATCGACCTGTAGATGTCTTTAGGAAGACCTTGAAGAACAATGTTCAAGCCCCGATATCGCATCGAATCTCTTTTCTCCTTATCATCAAGCTCATCATACATCTTAGGTCCGTCCATTCCGTAAACAGAGTACCATCTTCATTAGTATCAAGTATGTCTCTAGTCGTTTCAACTCGATATGGTCCTTCATCAATGGATTTGAGAATGTTGACACCATTTTCCTTTCCAAGGCAATACAATCGATTCGTTGAGCCCAAGAGTCGTAGTCGGCTCATCGAGCACGGGTGGATTTAGTATCCGAGCCACCGCTTGTACATCCTCGGCAACGGTGGAGATGACAGTAGGGACGTTGGTAGACATGTTAACAGATTATACGGATTTTATAACTCTATGATTAAACCGGAAATAGATTCTTTCACGGGATTTTACTAAATCAAGAGAAACCGTAAACAATCACCAAGTCGCTAGAAGATAATACACTAAGTCGCTAGAAAATAATGCACTAAGTCGCTGAAGATAATGCACTAAGTCGCTAGAAAATAATGCACTAAGTCGCTAACCCTTAATTCGCTAGACAACTAAGTCGCTAGAGTCCCAAGTCGCTAGACACAAAGCAAGTCGCTAGTAGTAACTCGCTACCCTCAAGTCGCTAGCAAAATTTTTGCAAGAATTGCTAGACAAGTCGCTAGAAATGCAAGTCGCTAAAGAGCAACTCGCTATGCACCAAGTCGCTACCACTGTCGCTACTCGTAGTGGAAAATCCACTACTTGTACTTTAACTCGCTAGATCTAACTCGCTAGGTTTAAAACTCGTAACTCGCTACAATTTTGTGAAGCAAGTCGCTATGAAGAAAGTTATCCGTGAACTAAGTCGCTAGCATGAAAACCATATAAACTTCACTTTTCAATCCAAAACAACCCAACCAAGATGATTCAAGCTACCAAATGAAAACCTAAACACTTGTGATGATTCTAAACATAAAAGTACTAACAAAATTCAAACTTTAACACAAGAAATCAACCAAATGATGCAAAACCACTAAACTTTTTCAAACTCAAAACCACCTAAAACCACTAGAAATCCAAAGATGTGCAAGATATGATCTAACCATGGCTCTTGATACCAATTGTAAGATATAACTTTTCACATACACATCAAACCATAACACAAAGTAACATATAGATGGAATTCTAGAGAGAAAGTTAGAGGTTTAGGGAACTTAGTGAGAAAGTGAAAGATATTATTATGAGCTCCAACTCTACCTGGGAGGTAGAGAGTATTTATAGTCTTACATAAATCGCCACACTTTGGGGCATGGATCGTGCATACGCGGGTAAAGACCCGTCCGTCCTCCACGGTGTTACTTAACTAAATACTACTAAACTTAAATGAACTACGACTACGAGCTTTCTAACGATTACATATACTTGAGGTGACCGACTCTTTAATACCGGGAATTTCTAATTCCTAACACTTTGTGACCACCTCTGACCTGACTGACTCTACCCTTTGGCATGCTAGACTTGGCCATGTACACTATAAAAGGATGCAAGATATGTCTAAGGATGGGTTAATTCCAGCATTTGACATGGACACTGAAAAGTGTAAAACTTGCATGTTGACCAAAATAACAAAGAAACCTTTTCAAGGTGTTAATCGTGAAACTAAGCTCTTGGAGCTAATACACAGTGACCTGTGTGATTTTCATGCCACTCCCTCTTTGGGGAATAAGAAGTACTTTGTGACATTTATTGATGATGCTTATAGGTTTTGTTATGTCTATATGTTACATACTAAGGATGAAGCGTTAGATAAATTCAAAGTATTTAAAACTGAAGTTGAATTACAACTTGGGTCTTTAATCAAAAGATTAAGGACCGAGAGGAGAGGTGAGTACATGGATACTATGTATTTTCGATCTGGTATAATCCATGAAACGATCAAGCTCCTATACTCCTCAAGAAAATGGCATTTCGAAAGGAAAACAGTCAAAGGAGATGGTTAATTCCACGTTGTCCTATTCAGATCGAGTCAAGGGTTCTCGGGGTGAAGCTATGCTAACATCTTGCTATTTATTAAATAGGGTTCTCAATAAAAGGAACAAGGTTACCCCTTATGAACTCTGGACTAAAAGGAAACCCAATCTGAACTATCTCAAGGTTTGGGGCTGTAGGGCTATTGTAAGACTCCCTGATTCAAAGTTGAAAACTTTGGGTGAAATAGGCATTGACTGCATCTTTGTTGGATATGTTGAGCATTCCAAGGCTTTTAGGTTCTATGTTATTGAACCTAATGAATATGTTTCAATTAACTCCATAATTGAATCAAGGGATGCAAACTTTGATGAGAATAGATTCTCATCGGTCCCTAGACCAAGTCGAGGATTCCTAATGGAACTCATGACATTGGTGTATCGAGGTCCCTCGATGAAGAACCATCGAGGTCCCCGATGAGGTTGTGGTTCAACAACTCGAACTCGTGCTCGAAAGAGCAAAAGGATCGTGACTCAAAGTCATTTGGACTGAGTTTCAATTATACTTAATTGAAGGAACTAGGGATGAGGTCTCGACCAATAATCCTATTGCTTCATTGTTGAGGATGATCCCAAGACATTTGAAGAAGCAATTAAGTCCCGTGATATTGCTTTCGGAAAGAAGCAATCAATGATGAGATGGATTCTATCATGGGAAACAACACTGGGTGTTGGTCGATTCACACCGTTGCAAACCTCCGGGTTGCAAATAGATTTTCAAAAGGAAAATGAAGGTAGATGGAACTATTGAAAAGTTCAAGGCTAGACTAGTCATTCGTGGCTTTAAAAAAGTCGAAATAGACTATTTTGATACTTATGTCCCCGGGCATGTATCGCACCATAAGACTGTTGATTGCTTTGGCATCAATTCACAATCGATTATTCATCGGATGGATGTGAAGACGACTTTCTTGAATGGTGAATTGGAAGAGAGGTTTATATGAACCAACCTCGTGGCTTCATCATGACCGAAATGAAAACAAGGTGTGTAAACCGATTAAGTCTCTTTATGGACTAAAGCAGAACCTAAGCAATTGCATCAAAATTTGATGAAGTGGTTTTGTCTAGTGGTTATGTTCTTAACCAACTGACAAATGTGTATATAGCAAATTTGATGAATCTGTAAAGGAGTCATCATTTGTCTATATGTTGATGACATGTTGATCTTTAGCACCGACCAAAATCGGGTTGATCCGACAAAGGAATTTTTGTCATCAAGGTTCTCCATGAAGGACATGGGGAGGCGATGTTATCCTTGGAATAAGGATTAAACATGAAAGTAAAAGAATTTCTATCTCTCGGCCTCATTATATTGAGAAGGTGTTGAGGAAATTAATTACTTTGATTGTACTCAGTGAGTACACCTATGGATACTTGTGAGATGATGATGCCTAATATGGCAAGGTCAGATCTCAACTTGAGTATTTTAGGATAATTGATCGCTCGATGTATGTCATGACTTGTACAAGGCCCGATATTGCATTTGCGATGAGGTATACTAGTAATCCTAGTGCTCATCAACGCAAGCAGATTCGAGGGTATCAAGTATCGAAGAGAACTATGGATTATAGTCTCTCATATCTTGGTTATCCTTCGTTGTTGGAAGGATACACCGATGCAAGTTGGATCAAGAACATCAAGACAATTCATCTACCGGTGGTGGGTATTCTACTTGGTGGAGGTGCGGTTTCTTGGGCATCTAAGAAGCAAACTTGCATTACCAGTTCAACAATGGAATCAATTTGTGGTCAGTAGCAATACCGGTAAAGAAGTCGAATGGTTGAAAACTTGCTTCGAGATTCCATTGTGGCCTAAACCTATAGCACCTAATTCTATCCGTTGTGATAGTGCATCTACATTGGCAAAGGCTTATAGCCGATGTATAATGGGAAGTCTAGACACTTAGGTGTCAGACATAGCATGATTCGTGAGCTTATCATGAATTGGGTGGTATCTATAGAGTTTATTAGATCTCAACAAAATTTAGTTGATCACTTGACGAAGGGATTGGCTAGAGACTTGGTTTTAAAGTCTGCTAAAGGGATGGGTTTAAGTTCAACTTAGTCACTGAATGCTAAGACACCCAACTCCCTTCTAAGGAAACTTGGGAGATGAGTTCAATGTGGAAAGCTGAACATTCAGTGGCTTGGAGCACATGTTTTATATTACATCCCAAGGTTGTGCTAAGAACCTGCTGAAAGGAGGATGAAGTATTTATTTCTTAATGGTTAATTTTCTTTGAAAAAATGCTTGGCAGGAGCATGAATAAAGAGGAACCACCTATGTGAATGTTGAAGTTTTGCCGCATCAGGGAGCTTTGGACTTTTAGCTCTTACAACATTTATGAATTTGGATATGGACACATGGTCAGTATAGGTCGGAGCTTTTAAGTGTTTGAAAACTTGTGTGTATTTTATCTTCGTGTATTCAAATGGGTCAAGGGTTCAATTCTTAGAACACCCCGATTCTCGAATATTTGAACGTGTAATGTACTAAGATGGAAATTCAATCCTCATGATATTTTCGCTTATGCACATGTTTTGTTTGACGTTTGTTTTTCTTGCAAAGGAAGTGAACTAATTTGATGTTTGTTTTTCTTGCAGCGAAGTGAACTAAATTAGTTCACACCGGTTTGTAGGTAAGGAGGAGACGGAGTGTACATCCATGAGATCCCCGAACACCTTAACTCAATAGTGGTTTGTCTTGGTAGTATTGGTTACTACCGATAATGTAGCAACTGATGGTTCCTCACCAGTAGTGTTGCGTTGATTAATTTGTATACATTTTGACTCATTCAAGTGGTTGTTATGGCTGCTTTATGACCACGCTTAATTGGTCATGTAACCACTATTCCTATGATAATGGAGGCTTATTATGGGTGATTAATTGACCGTTAATCATTTATAATGTCCATTGACTAAGAGTGAGTATTCTCTACTATAAATAGAGATGGTATTCATCAAGATGAATACACCGAGAGAAATTCACAATCGGAGAAACAAACATAAAACGATAAACACTGAAAGCAAGGTTATCGATTTGCGCCTAATTCAATAACATACATTTTGGTCTTATCCCAAGAATATTCGCGATACCCGGCGTTAGGGTCGAATAGTTTATTTGGAAAGTGATTACACGATTCCAAGTGATATCCCAGAACCACCTATTGGTATTCTTCTTGACTTTGATTATCTTACCCTCGTGTTGGCCGAATTACCACCAACACTTATGACTCATGCTGAAGAGAGGCATGCATATATCAATTTACACAATTTTGCGTCGAAACCATTTGAGACATAATATCACTAAGGAACTTCCAATTCACACTATCAAACTTTAAAAAGAATGAGCCTAAGCTTTTCTTTCTTTGCATAATTGACAATTTCGTTTAGAATGAGGTCCATCCAAAATTTGTCTCTCACGTTGTCTGGTTTGGCCTAGCTAGTTTGTGGATAACATGCCTAATAATCCTTCGAGAAAGAAGCTTTGACAGAATTTGTACATACGTTCGATGAGACTATAAAGGAAACATTACACCAAATCCTACGAGGACCCAAAGTCATATTAAAACCGCAAGTTTTGCAAGTATAAAAAAATCTAGATTAGAAAAATTATTTCAAAACATGTAAACTCACTCATTCTTGTCCTTTACCTTATTATTTTAAAACCGAACAAGTTCCGGGTCATATGACATGACGACATAATTCTTTCCAATTTGGGTTTTGAGGACCACTTTTTCTTTTTTTGGAGGACCACCTCAATACTTAGTAATTCGTACTCATAGATTAACTTAAAATATAAATTAGAGACTTTGAAGAACAGAATATATTACTTTTAAAATGTGTTTCTCAAATCAGCTTAAAGTGAGCTTGAACTAGTAGTTGCTAATTTTAATCTTCACCTGTAGCTTCTTTTTTTTAGTGTTGTGAGCTAAATGCCTAAAACTTTTGTTTATATAAAGTATTTGGCATGTATTTGTAGTTACGAATTAATTTACATTTAAAACACAATTTTAAATTTGAAAAAGACTTCTAACTAACTTTTTGTTTAGAGCTTAATTTTCATTAATAAAAGCTTCAGCTTTCAAATAAAAAAAAACTTTTCTTTTAGCAGAAACCTTTTTTTTTTTTTTTTTTTTAACTATTTTAGGCTACAAAAATTAATGCTCTAACAAATACACATTGTATATTCCCGTACTTGTATTTCTATAAGATACTGGTTGGAGCCTTAGGTAAGGAAACCGGGTATATGGAGTAGCAAAAGTGACTGGTTTAAATCAAATCGGTTTATCTCTCTAAATAAACTATTGGTTTTCCTGGTTTAGATATAATCGCTTTACAACTTTCAATAGATTAGATCAGTTTAATATCATGTATAGACTATAGACTGTCGGTAAAACCATCAGGTTTAGATCTGACTTCGGTGTCTCACAGTCTAGTGTTCGGTCCATGCTTGGAAAAAGCGGTTTAACCCAAAGCACACCCCTATTGAGAATTTTACATACTTCTAAGACATCTGCTATTATACAATTTATACTTGATCGTATCAAATAGTGTTGCACGATAAATTCAAATATAGAATGTTAGTATCTTCTTGGTTCATATATTGAACTTCTTGTAAAGATAGATTTAGAAAGAGGACTCCTGCTTTTTGTTTTCGCAAAGATTGATTTACAAATTGTTACAGCTAATTAATCAAATGGATCTATGCAAAGGTCCGCCATCAGATATGCATGTTTCAATAAGCTAAAACGCATCATTCAAATTCACTGTGAATATTGTTTGATATTGTTATCATAACATAGTCTTGCTACAAATGAACAAATCCTGATAGGAAAACACATATAAGAATTGCAGCGACATAAGTATACAGGCAATCTACGAGTTAAAGTTTGACATTTTAGATAAGAGCGTCAAATTAGGACAACCAGAGCTCTGAAACTGATTTCCCTTTTTGGCATGAAACGACACAATCCAACACAATCTCCTTCAGTTGTTTCTCAACATCTTCCATAGGGAGGCTTGCATCTACTATCTGTTGATCATAAATATTTTTGAATCGCTATCAGTGTCATCAAATAAAGGTTGAGACATCAATATAAGAACTCAAATAGGTTTCAATTTTCACCCATTTGCTAATGAAATGGGTTAACTTTTGTATGCCCTTCTCTAACAATAAACAGATATCATAGCTAGAAAGGAAACAAGTCAAATGGATTGAATGTCACCTTAACTGTTATTGATTTATAAACCCCCAATGTATTGTTTCATAAGCTTAGATTGTTGGAACAATGCAGTGTTCGTAATCATATTTGACATAATCCAGATCACAAACAATATCAATATAAGACAAAAGCATTTTGAATCATCCCAAGATGACCTATTTCAAGTTTCAACCCATACCAAACAATTACTTGTTTTGACCCGCACTCATCTTGACATTCAACTAGAGGTGGCAAAATGGGCGGGCACGGGCACGGGCACGGGCTAGAATGGGCACGGGCTTAAACAGGCACATGTTATACAAATCGCTTAATAAAATACTTAAAACGACAAACGTCATATGTTATTTATATTAAAAAAACTTAAATATATTATATAAAAAAAAATCTTTAAAACGATCGTAATGTTCTACAATTGAGGGGAAAAAATGTGCCCGTTAGTGCCCATTTAAGTTTTCAATGGGCTATATGTGCCCATTTCATAAAAAGAAAGGGGCTAAATGTGCCTAAATCTTTTAAAAATTTACCCATTTAGCCCATCTTTTTGCTTTTGGGCACATTTTGCCACCTCTACATTCAACCTAAACCCGTTTGGCCACGCCTAGGTATCAATAATGATTAAAGAACTATAAGACAAAAGAAAGATTTTTCAATAAAAAACTTAATTACCTTCCATGATGCATCACTAAGCATCTTATAATACTGAGATACATTCTTTTGAAACTCCAGCTGCTCGTATCTCTCACCTCCATAACCACCTCTCTCTGCCGCTCTCTACAATATCAAATTAACATTTGGTGAGAAAAAGAAGAAACAACACTGTCTGAACGGTTTTGTCAGAAGGAAAACTACCTCGGGAGGTATGTCAAGGTACACCACTAGATCAGGTGCCAGAAGTCCCACCTCTGGAGCCTGCACAACGATCACAAATTGTGTTTCAGATAAAACTAGCGACTACAACAAGGGATTAAAAACAAAGGCATGATTCTCACCTTACACCATTCAATATCTAGACCTTTGGCAGATGAGAAAGCTACTCCTGAATAAGAATAGCGGTCAACTATCAGGGATGTACCACTTTTAAGCTTAGCCTCCATCAAGGATCTGAAAATCATGGGTAAAATGGTGCGTATGAGACAATGAAGAATGCATACAATTATATTTGTTCAAACATGAGCATCCGAAAACATTATTTTCAATCCAAATTCTAAAGTGGCTCACAATGAATATAAAGACCGACTGGTGGCATATAGTACTCAAATAATCAATTTTTGAAAGAAGTTCTATGCAAGTGTATCTATCATCAAATGTGTTTGTCTGTCGTCTCAAGTGTTAACCAACAAATTTATATTCATGTGGCTATAAATAAGCTTTCAACCAATAAATTCTATATACAAATCAAGGCAACTCAAACAAAATTCCACACTTACTAGGATTCCCATAACTTGGTTATGAAGTGCATAAGTGTTACAGCCGAAACATGTATGAGGTATGAACACGCCAAAGTCTTCATAAAGTTACATGTTAGATACAATATATCTTTATTATAAACATGCAATTCCAAAGAATGACGTGCACATGCATTTCGATATAAAGTTTCAGGGCAAGACAGACTAATTAGACATAATTGCAAATTCATATTTCAGCTAATGCATAATCACTCCAAATGTAACATAAAAGCATTCTCAAGGTTATTACCTGTTGCTTAAAAAAGTAAGAAAATGGCAAAACAGGTCTAAACTAACCTTTTCTCCCAACGATTTGCACTAAAAAGTAGATGAATTGTGTGATCATCCAACTGAGATTGATTGGTAAGGTACGAGGAGATCATTTTCCCCACAGCAGTCTCTCTATCCGGGAAGCGCCATGATTCTACTGGATAGCCGAGACCATCCAAGTACTTGACAAGCCTACCAGACTGAGAGGTCTTCCCACTTCGATCCAAACCTTCTAAAACAATAAGAGCACCTCTTGCATCACTTTGTTGATTACTACCCATGTGAACTTTTCGCGAAGAGCACTTGAATGAAAACCGGAGGATCGATGAGCGTTGTGCAGCTACAACTCCAAAATCCCTACAGATAGTTAAGTTTATCCAAAATACTATCAGTATAACAAACATCTACTATTAGTAATCAAACAAAAAATCCTACTTTTACCCGTACCCCACTATTTTTTGTTAATTTTTTTAGAAAGGCAATATTTTTGTTGAATATCTTGATAATAATTTTGGAAAAGTATAATAATATGAATTTCATGAGAAGGCAAGTGAAAACTAAAAACAATGAAAACATCCGCCTTGCTTAAGGGGGTTGTTTTTCCACGGGATAATCTAATTAACCTAAATCTCCACTTGTATCCCGTAAAGTAAATAACTGAGATTGCATTGATGGGTGCCGTAAAAAACTTTCAACCATTATGTATGATTTCTATGGTCTTCCAAACAAACCACGAGTAATATAAAATCTGATCACTAACCTATATAATAGTTACAAATCATACTCTTAATCAATATAACTATAGGAACACTGAGATTGTGTATTGGGAGCTGTTGTCCGTACAATGTAGACAATTGAAAAACAGAAGTAGATTTTAACAGCTTATAAGTGTTGTTCAATGGATTTACAGAGTTAACTACAATGATACTTAACACATAAACTAAAAGATGCATTAACTTACAAAAACTTAGAGAGAGTGAAATGGCAAGCATGCATGTCCTTCAACCCCACAACTAACTGAATTTACATAAAACATTTCACATTTAGACAAAATAAAACATTTAAACCATTCCGAATTACACTTATTCATAAACACAACATAAAACATCTAAACCACTCCGAATTACACTTACTAATAAACACAACATAACATAACGATAGACACTTCCCTACAAACTACTACCTGTATGTCCCAAACTCCCAATGACCTAATTACATATGTTAATTAATTATAGGTACACAAACAAGTGAATAACTACTACCTTATAATTCCATTCATTTTCCAAAATCAAAGCTACTCATTCTCAAATTGTATCAATTAAACAAGGTATGTAAATAGACGAGGTTTTCCATGTTCAAGTTGACCGGGGAAGGCGCGTCTTTGACTCAAATGTAAACGGCCTAACCAAGGTATCCCCATGACCACTAGGTTCACATTTCGGAGTCGACAAGGGAAATGGTCATGGCCGTGTACATCTGAGTCAAAAACTCGCCCTCACCGGGTTACTTAAACAGTGAAAACAACATCCATAAACTTATCTGTGTAAATATACACAAAATTTCTTTGTGACATTTTATCAAACACCTTTTGAACAAACTAACATAAAGAATAAAGTAATCATAAAACAAAGTGGTGAAGAGATTAGTGATTACCCAGAACACTGAAATTGAAGAAAGAACCCTAGCTTTAATTTAAATGAAGGTGTGAAAGATAATACTAGTAATCAACTACTGGTCCGCATTATATATAAGAAGAAAATAAAAAAGTTTGATGAATGATTAAATACAGATGTTTAAAATTTAAAACCCTTTTTGAGGGGGATTTGAATTATTTGTGAAAGATGAAATTTCATGTGGCGGCAAACCCACAAAGTGGCGTCTTTCTGTTCTTTTTATGTCTTTGTGAAAAGCTGAAAATGAAAACCTTTGATTTTTAATGACTTTTGTTTTTCTGATATACAAAACTTTTTATTTCTTGGTGAAAAGTAAAATGGAATAACGATAACCTAATTAAGGTGGTTTTGATAAGGTTTTTTTTTTTTTTTTTTTGGGCTTATTTAGTTCTAATCTCATTTTTAGTTAAGTTTATAATGATAACCTAATTAATGCAGATAATTAGCAAAAAAGTTCATCATAATTCATAATTAAGGTGGTTTTGATAAGCTATTGATATTTGATTTATGAGCATGTTTAGGTTATGTTTGACACAAAAGATTATGGAGAGATTATACTTATTTTTTCAAAAAATAAGTTATTTAAAAAATAATTTTTATTTAGCAAACATAACTTATAAGAGATTATAAAAAAATAATTTTTCATAATCTTTGAAAATAAAAAATTACTTCATTTATCTTATAAAAGATAATTTATTATAATCTTTTCAAAGAACAAAGATCAAGATATTCTTCTATTTTATAAAACTTACTCTTAGCTTTTTTGTTAAGAGGTTATGTTTAGCTTATAGTTTTTTTTTTTTTTTTTTTTAAAAGAATCATGGCTACATTTTCTTTTAAATTTGCATGGTATAATGAGTCTACATTAATCGTGGTTGGCCCAAATTTACATGCGCAACGACACCCTTCCTTTTACGCACACGAGAGAACCCCATCGCCCTGCAGACAAGACTAACTCGAGACCTTCCTAGATGGTAAACCTCCATACCGCTGTACTGCAGACGCGTTGGTTTATAGGTTTATTTGACTCAATCTTTATATCTCATAAGTTTACTTTATTTGGCTTTCTTTTAGCTTATGGTATTATTTTCCAACTTTAATACAATATATAGTTATCTTATAAATTAAAAAAATAATAATAATAAAAAAAATGAGTCAGAAAAACGAGCCCATGAATATAAAAAAGGGGTCATACTATTCCAACCTCCCTACCCCTACCGCCACCTTGTCCCTCTTTGTCCCCCGCTTTTCCAAGACAACATGTGAGCTTTTGGGTTTCTTGTCAGATTTGGCAGTTTTAAGCGTTTATTTATTAAACTTTATATTTACGCCCGCATTTTCACGTTTATACTTTTGATATAAACAAAATTATAAAATAAAAATAAAAATAAAAAAAAAAAAAAAAAAAAAAAAAAAATGGGGGTCTTAATAACCAAATGAGGGTATTAATAACTCAACCCATAAAAAGTAAGTGTATACAAACATTATATAAGCTCCTTTTAATAGTTTGTTGTCACTAGCTGATGCAAATATTCAACAAAAACACATTCATCAAAATTCATCAACCGTTTGTCGTAAAAAGAGAAAATTACTTTGCTATTCATATTCAATAAGGTGTATCTGTAAAGACCCAGTTTTAGGCTTATTTTCAAAAATACTCATCAATGTCGGGTATTTATATTCACTATATACACGACATTGACGTGTATGACCAAGAATGAGTTTGCAATTAATCTCAGACAACGTCGTAGAAAACGCAAGACACACACCTACATGTTTTTTATTATTACTCACGCCCCCAAAGAATATATCGATACATATTCACTATATATACACGACATATGACAACTCGAAAAGGCACATGTTAATGTCGGTATAGAGAAAAAATATACACGACATTGACTTAGTTTTCAACCTCATTTATAGCCCTAGACAATGTCGGGTAATTTAATATCCTACATACATGACATGGTTTTATTTATTTAGTACGAGACACAAAATGTTTTTGTTAGGGTTTGTTAACCTCAAAATGAAATGGTAAATGAAAACCGAGATTTTTTCAAGTGTATATATATATAGACCTAGAAACTTGTATAGACACACATATCACACACATAAATCTCTTCAATGGCTAAAAAGATTTCTCACAACAATTTCACGATGTCGAGACTTTTCACAACAATTTCCGGAGAACTTGGTTAACACCCCACCCAGAGATATCGTTCGAGATTTCCACCGATCGAGTACTTGGTGAACACCCCACCCAGATATCGCCCGTTATTCCCACCGATCGAGAACGTGGTGAATACTCCACCACCCGTGAACGTGACCCCCCACCGTATGTGCACGTCTTGAACACTCCACCGGGTGTGATACGCCAACATAATCCATGATTTTTAATCGAGGACCAACTACGCCATCTTGGACAGATCGCAAGTAAGAAGAGAATTTGAAGAAATGAAGCACGTGAGGAAGCTGATCGGAGGGAGCATGAAGCAATGTATGAAGAATATCTCAGGAACAACTGGTTTGACATTGATAATTCGGATCACAGCGATGGTTACAACACACCATGATTCGTTGTTATTTGTATTTTCATTTTCATTTATGTATCGTTTAGTATATGTGCTATGTAATCCGTATTTTCAATATAATGGTTAATGTATTTTCATTTATGTAGTATACGAATCCTTTAAACATTACATTTTTTCAAAGTATTTTAAAATGATGGAAAAAAATTAGGTACTTAAATATATGTGAATGGTTAGATATACGGTTTTTAATTTATCTTGTGTGTAGAATTAATTTTGAATTTGAAAACATTCTGGAAGCAACTACAAAATTGTAAAAAGAGTTCATATGAAAGTCATTGATTAGTCATCTCAATGTCATATTTCGTGTAAAATTTTAAGCGACAACGACATTGTCAGGAAATTGTCATATCAATGTTCGTCTTAAAATGTCATATTTCGTATAAAATTTTAAGCATACACGACATTGTCGATGATTTGTCAAATCAATGTTAGTTCTTAAAATGTCATATTTCGTGTAAAATTTTAAGCATATACAACATTGTCAGTGAGTTGTCATATCGACATTGTCATTTATAACCTACCTTAGAATTGAAATAAACATAGATTTATTACTTCTCTCTAGGGTAGCCATGAATTCAAATATTAAGAAGTTCAAGTGTGTATTACATTTTGATGATCAACATCGAGGTGTAATTATGTATAATGATATGACGCACCTGTGGTTAGTTGGTTTGGTGGTGAAGAAATTCAAGTTAGATCCAAATGTTCCGATTTATTTGTCTTGTGTCGCCTTTAATTGACTATCATATTGATATTATTGAAGATGACGAGGTAATGTTTTCGCTGAACGTGCTTGTAGTGCTTATGATGGAGTGGCACAAATGTTTGTTGTTCAACCCAACAAATAAGACGATTGTGTTTATGTTTTATCTTAGAAAAATTACACGTTGGTCCACGCCAGATACCCCAAATAACAACTTTAGTCCCTAAATCGCTTTTATTACACCACGATACCTATTTTGAAACCTTGCACGATTTAGTCCCTATTTTGGATGGGCGTTAGTTAAGTCCGTTATATTTTGCGTTGTTAGTCCTTCGTTAATAATTTTGCACCGTTAGTCCTTATTTTTAAAATATAGTATTTCCCGCCAGTCCCTCCGCTAATAGTTATGCCCTTTTTACGCTTTTGTCCGCTTTTGTCGCCTTTTATCCGCTTTCATCGCTTTTACGTTTTATCCGCTTTTTACGCCGCCCATTTTTACGCTTTTGTCTGCTTTTATCCGCTGCTCGTTGTATATTCGCCGCCGCTTTTATTACGTTTTGTCCCTTTTTCCGTCGCCGCTGTTTTACGCTTTTGTCCGCTTTTTCCTTTGCGCTCGCTTTTTATCCGTTACCGCTTTTTACGTTTTGTCTGCTTTTATCCGCTTCGTTGTTTATTCGCCGCCGCTTTTTACGTTTTTGTCCGCTTTCTTTTCGTTTTTCCGCTGTTTTACATTTTGTCTGCTTTTCCTTTTGCGCTCGTTTCTTATCCGTTTTACGTTTTGTATGTTTTATCCGTTGCTCGCTTTTTTTTTTGAGACACAAAATTCCAAAAATCGGATTTTTTCACAAATTTGAAAAAAAAATCCAAAATAATTTTGAGAAAATAAATAGGAAAAAAATAAAAATTTTGAATAAAAATTAAAAAAAAATTCTAATAAAAATAGTTTTCAAATATATATATATATATTTTTTAAATCTTATAAAAAAAAAAAAAAAAAAACACGGATCAAAATTTTCAATATGCCAAATACCTTTTTGTTTCAAAACTTTTTTTTTCAATATTTTTGAAATTTGACATATTTTTTTATCTTATGTGGTTTGTCTTTCAGTAATGAACGTTTGTACTTTTAGTTGAATAAATGTAATTTGAATACATAGGCTAACATTCATTCCAACATTGATAATGAAAATAATATAAATAAGACAATCTTAAAGCATACATGACACTTATTCAGTGATATGATTATGAATACGAACGATTATTCCATATGGCTTTATGACGACGTTCAGCTGCTTTAGCTTCCTCATTCTGAAAGTGTTCTTGTTCCGCCCATTCAACCATTTGATCAAATGTGTCATCTGATTCTGTTACGTGCTTTTTTCCGTCTTCGTTGTCACTTGTGTAGTCTGTTATCACACGATCCATTATTTTTGCCAAGGTAGCATTTGGGCATATATAATTTGCAATAACAAAATCGACACCCACATGGTCAATGTAAATTTCCAAGTTGCCTTGTCTCCTCTGAAATGTCAAACATAACATGCATATCATAGTTGTTTCTTAGTTTGACGGTGCTTGTAATGCCAAAGTGTGGTACTTCATAATAAAGAGCATGAATCTTCCCTCAACGATGTTAAACAAATATTGCTTCATTTCTTCTAGCTTCATTCTTGGAATACTGATGTTCATCTTCCAACCATTTACATATTGTGGTTTTCCGCCAATGCAAACCAATTGACCGTTATTGTGCACAGTAAAACTGAAAATGGTTTGTGTATACGGTGTAGTAGGTTTTGTTTTTTTGTTGTACCAAGCTTTATACCGGACACGCTCTTCAAGCTTGTTTTTTCTTTTAACCATTTCATGTAGATACCGGACACGCTCTTCACGCTTTAGTTTTGTTTCTTCTGAAATTACACCAGCAAATGATTCTTCTAGAGAACCATCATCTGGAATCAAAATTGTGCTTAAATGTATTGGTTGCTCAGAAACGAAAAGTTGGAGCTTCCCAGCAACCTTTGCGATGTCATACATAACATCTATATCATAATCATTTTCAATTGGTTTCAGACCGTTCAACGTTTTGTTTTCTGGCAATGCGTAATATAGACTGTTGACCCTCGTTGGTATTTTTCTCTTTAGATAAGTAACCATATCCTGAAAATCAATTTCTGGAACATTGATATTCATGTTTGAACCATCTTGATATGTTACTGGGTTAAGTGTAAACTTTCCGTTGAAGTTGATAGTGAAGTTGAATGTAGGCGTACTAGATGTTGACATTTGATGAATGAAAGAAGTAACAATTGAATTTGAGTAATTGAAACCACCACAAAGTAGTGGTTATATATATATGATTAAAGGTGCTTAGTCATTTCTTTGTCAGAATAGGTGAATGAGTAATCACGTCATTTTTTTTTTATGATTAAAGCTGAAAAGTCAAATATTCTGTGTTATCAAATCAACATTGTAAATGATTATGTTTTGGTGATCATCCATTTGTACTTTCTGAAATAAGGTGGTTGTGGAAATACATACTAGCATAACATAAACATGACATATGTTACAAAATCAAACCAATGTAAGAAAACAACATAAAAAGGTACTACTTAGTTTACAAACCAAATAAATTAAACCAACTATTATTCGATGACTGAGTGTTTTGATCATTTAAATGCTGAGAGGCGTATGGTTGGGAGTCGTATTGGTCATAACCTGGATACGGGTTTTGATGATCATTTTGTTCATGACTTGGTTGACCTTGGTCATATGGGTCTGTTGTGTAAAACATTTGATCATATGGTTGTGGTGAGTATGTGTTTTGTTCAAACGGTTGCGTTGGGTATGAGTCATAATTAGGGAAGCTGTGATCAAGTGTTTGAGTCGGGTATGAGTTGGCCGTAGGTGTATTTTCAGGTTGCTCGTTAACTGACTTTTTTTTCTTTGGGTATTCTTTCCGTTTTAGTGGCTGGAAGACAAATGGTTTTTTGCATTGCCCACGTTTGTGGCCTGCTTCACCACACCTACCACAATGTTTAACTTGTGGTTCCTCACCCTGAGATCGTATACGGTCAGTATTTTTTGGCCGACCAGGTTGTGGGTTGTCCATTCGTGGAGGAGTGATGGGTTGTATATACCCTGGATAATCCCATTCGTGAAACTCTCCTACAAAATTAACCGACTCTCAGACGTCGCCTTGGTATATTGGTTTTTTAAACCAATGTTGAACAAATTGCACACAATCCGTTTGATTCAAAAACCTAGTAACAGCAATAACGTGACCACAAGGTATGCCGGAAAGCTGCCATTTGCGGCATTCACATGACATGTTCTCTAAGTTCACTTCACGATTGTATCGCCCATCATAAACCTGGAACCGACTTTCATTAACCCCATATACACTCCAAGTTGCGCTTTTTATTTTCCTTCTATCCACCTTATGGGCAGCCCAATCTGTGATTTCATACTTCATTTTCGCTGCATGAACACAAAGACGTGAATAAGTTTCTTTGTAGTAAACAAAACCATTTAAAAAATATATTTTCTTTTGGAAGATAAATACCTGCAGCTTGTCGCCGTTTATAATACCAATCTTGCACCATTGATCGATATTGCTCGGTCAACATTGTGATTGGAAGCTTCCTTGATTTTACAGTACAAGCATTAACAGACTCAACGCTGTTTGATGTACAATAATTGTAACGAGTGCGTGGGCAATACGCTCTGGACCATCTTTGCACATCTGCTTCAAGTAACTTGTTGTACGCCTCAGGCTCAATAGCCTGCAGAATTTGCATCTGACTATCAAATTCTTCAGGTGTATACGCTTTGCATATGCTCCAATATAGCCCCTTTGTTTTTTTTTTCTTTTTTAAAGAAATGTTCATCAAAAGATGACGACAACAAATACCATGAAACGCCAATGGGTATTCATTGCGTACTGCTAACGCAATGGCAGGATGCCTATCAGATATTATAACCAAATCCTGGTTATCACCTATGCATTCTTTAAGTACGGAAAACCACCATGACCAACATTCACCGCCTCCCTCTCGTGATATACCGTAAGCAATTGGCACAATTTGGTTGTTTCCATCCATGCCTCGCTAACAAGTTTGTACCTTTGTATACACCCTTTAAATGAGCCCGTCGACTATAAGCGGGGCGGAGATGTTGCACGAACGTCACGAATCTACAAAAAATAATTGTAAACACACGTTATAATAAATTTACAATAATTATTTCATGTTTATTTATTTAAAAAATATGCATGTGATAGTTGTAAATACTTACTGAAACACCAATGGCAACGAATAACATCTCGAAAACTCCTGTTTCGTTTGTCTTGATACGTGTGATAGTGCCTGGGTTTTTTTTTCTAGATTGTGACAATAGTACGGTAACATTTCAAAAGATTCCGTCGGTGAACCCCGTATCATTTGTAACCCATAATCCTTTCCTCTCCATGCTTGTTGATAAGATATATTTATTTTATACTGCGCCAAGATGTCTTTTTGTATATCTTTCGGTTTCAAATCACGGTTATTGTCTTTTAATTTATCTCTAAAAATGTGACCAATAACCTTTTTATTTGCATTTCGATGGTTAGGATATGTTTGAGTTTTGGGACACGTGTGAGTATCTATCATACCAGTAACTCGAAACACATTTGTTTTTCCACACGCTTTAGCGCAAATTCTCCAGTTGCATTCTTTAAAATGATAGCACTTACAAGAAAACCTATCTGGTTCCGACCTACTTACCAAAAACTGGTAACCTTCTTGTATACATTTCAACCTAATTGCAACGTCTAACTTTTCTCTTGTGTGAAAAAACTTTCCGACATAAACGTCAGCATCGCTATTATATTGATTTGAAATTATTGGTTTCGGGTGGTAAATAGGTGCTTCTGGAACATCAGGCATCAATGAAAAAATATTCTTCCAGTCATGGTGAACTGGTTTTGGTTTATCATCTACACCAACAAAACAATCATTTTCTTCATCGTCTGCATCATCATCGACCCGAATGCAAATGATGATCCTGGTTTTTGAAATTTGGCTCATCTTTATACCCGGAATCATTATTTTCATAATCAATTGGTTCAAATTTTTGAGATGGGCCATCATTTAAAAAAGACACATTGTTTTGAAAAGCAGATGACCCGGTGTTTTCGTTAGGTGTTTCTAAAAAATTGTAAAACGTTCGATTTTCTTGGGTTGACCTAAAATATGTAGTTTCTTCCAAATGTGTTGTTTTAGCCACATAAAGATGAGACATTCCTCTATTCGCATAAGTGTAATCAGCAAAAAAAGTTACCTCGTCGTCGTCAGTGATATCCATTCGAAAATCAAATGACGGGTGCTTAAATTTAAAATTAAGTTGAATATTGGGATCCAACTTGAATTTAGAACGCACAAACTCAACTAACCATGAGTATGTGATATTAGTGTACATGACCACACCTCGTTGGGTATTATCAAAATGTAATAAACAGTTGAATTTATGAATTTCTGAAGTCATGGCGATGTATATATGAATTTGCTATGTTTGGATATACATTTCGGTTTGTATATATATATATATACAATGTGTGTGTAAATTTTACCCGAAATACACGATGACAACTCTATGACAATGATGACTACTCCATGACTATTTCTTGACAAATTTTACCCGAAATATGACACATATGGGACAACTGACAACGATTTGACTACTCCATGACTATTTCTTGTACGTGTAATGACTATTTCTTGTACGTGTAAATTTACCCGAATATGACACAGATGGGACAACTCTATGACAACGATTTGACTACTCCATGACTATTTCTTGTACGTGTAAATTTTTATGACACGATGGGACAAGTCTATGACAATGATTTGACTACTCCATGACTATTTCTTGTAAATTTTACGTGGGAAATGATTTATGACAACGATTTGACTACTCCATGACTATTTCTTGTACGTGTAAATTTTACCCGAAATATGACACATATGGAAATGATTTGACACAATGACTCTATTTAAGTCTTACATTGTCAATCTATTTGCTTAACAAAAATCATTCAAGAATTTATCTCTTTACATTCTAAATAAAATGTCGACAACATACCATTCGACCTTCAAGTTGATATCATGAATAGACTTCCGCTAAGTCTTTACTGCAGTTTCAGAGTGTCTCAAAGAGATGGAGGTCTTCCATAGACTTTTCCAACTTCATCCGTAGCTACGGCTTTCGTGAAACGGATATGTGTTGTTTTAATTTAACATATATGCAAGGTAATGTAGGTTTTATGTTTTCAGTTAATGGAAGTTTAGCTTTCACGCACCTAGATACAACTCTTCATCTTCCAACTCTTAAGCCAATTGCTACTTCTGAAGGTGTCTGGTGCTTTTCATATGGTTCAAATATGATGGTTGTTATTTGGAACCCATCAATAAAAAGATCTATAGGGGTATTAGTCCCTAGTTTCTTGAATCAACCTGATTCACCAAAAATGGTCATCGGTTTTGGTGTACGTCCTGACAATTTAGACCTAACCATTTTAAAAATTAATTACCCGTTATACGGTCAAGGGCCATGGTACGTGTCAGTGTATACATTGAGTTCGAGACGCTGGAACCATCTTGAAAGTGACCGTTTGCCCCGAGAAGAGATTAGAATAAAACGGTCTGGCCAAGCAGTAGTGGGTGGTAAAATTTTCTGGCTTGGTTATGAAAAATTTCTTTTTAATGATGGTATTTTGTACAAACGATATGTGATTGTTTCATTTGATTTGGTTAGTCACCAATTTCTAGAATTAGGCATACCTGAAGAGATAAGACGCATGGTTGGGCCTCCATTCTATATATCCCAACTACGGAACTCTATCGTAATTTCGTGAAGTTTCTTAGCGAGATGGGTACAAAGTTATGTGTGCATGGGTGTTAGAAATTGATGGTGGTATTGTATCATCGTAGTACAGTGCTATTCACCATCCCATACCCAATTGAGCATGTGGTAAAATTAGTTGGATTTACCAAGGATGATGAACCAATTGTTGAAGCTAAGAGCAACGAAGAGATAGCTCACTCGCTACAAGTGTACGAACGAGCTTCAAGTGTTGCAAAACATGGGTATTGAAGCGAATGGTGGTTCATTTTCATTGGCCCATATAAAGAATCACTAATTCTTCTTAATGAACCAAATCATACCATTGTCGTTTAGTTTGTGTCTTTACCGTTATCAATGTTTGTTTTCAAGTTGTTTCGTACTATTTTTTAACTATTTAAATGCAAGTTGTTTCTAACTAATTAATGTTCTAGCAATGTCATATTCAACAACATGATTCTATAATGGTCAAGTATATAAAAGTGACATAGTTAATGTGATTTCAAAGAACAATAGTTAATGAATTATTGGTCTATAAATTAATCAATTATATAAAGCCAATTCTAGTGGTAGCATGTGTTGACAATTCCATGACATCAACGTGTATGTGTAATTTATTACACGATATATGACAAGGATTTGACAGTTCAGATTCGTACATAGACATTCCACATTTGACGACATATATTTGACAATTCATTGACATTAACGTGTATGTGTAATTTATTACGCGATATATGACAAGGATTTGACAGTTCATTTTCTGTACACTGACATAGATTTGACAATTCATTGACATTAACGTGTATGTGTAATTTATTACGCGATATATGACAAGAATATTTTCTTTATCCCGACATGATTTGACAACACCATAAAAATTTACCTATAAAACCTCATTTACTTCTATTTTTCTAAACACATATCAACATTATTGACATTTCTACTCTCTACAAAGAAGGTTACTCTCCACAATATGTCTCGACAAAACAATACCGGAAACACCAAACGATACAACAACTCACCATTCGTTCCACCATCCCAAAGAAGGGACACAACATATGCACCCCAACATAACGTTGGGGGTTCTTCAACCTCTTCAAACAACCCGACTAGGATAATACCTGGTCCTGCTGGTATTCTTCAAGCGGCTATTCTCCGCAAAAATTCAGACATTAGGGAAGGTGGCCCCGAATATTGTGTAGTGCCAACACAAGAGTATGTAAGGAAAATAAATGAGGATGTCAAGGAGGATGATCATTTTACCCGTGGGCCATGGCTAAGCGCGATTCATAAGCTTCATAATGATGAAGATGTCATCGTAACTGGTTGTCTTGGCGATATAAAAAACTATTGTGTGAAAGGGAAGCTTGAACTTGTTGTAGCTGTAATCAAGACTTGTACACCTAACGCGCTTGGTGAGCTAACAGTGACACTAAAAGATCCAACAGGGACAATGTCTGGTACAATTCATCACAAAGTCCTTACAGAAGAGGCAGGTTACAAAAAGTCTATCAAAGTCGGAGTTGTGTTGGTACTTCGTAATGTTTCGGTGTTTACCCCAAAATCAACACCCCCTTCTCTTAACATTACATTGAGGAACATGGTTGCTGTTTTCGACAAGGATACCGTTTTTATTGGATGAATCTTTACATATTCATCTCCTACTTTTAGGTAATGTTATCTATGTAATGTTTATCTAACTCAACGTCATCTATATGTAATGTTGATTTACTTGAATAAAAGTTTGAATTAACATCAAATATAAGTTAAACATAAAATATAAAAATATATACAACTTCCATTAAAAATCACTGTCAATCATATCCACAAGAACTAGTCTCCTCGCAACGACAATCGTAAAACATCTTAGAGATACTATATCTAATATTCTTGAAAAAGCCTTCAACATCATAACTCCATTGTGGTGGAAACTTACCAGTAACAAACTCATGCATGAGCCAACAAGTGATGACTCCACAATCGTGAGTGTTAGTTTGGTGTGGGATCGGAAATCTTTGGTCGTTGTAACGGAATTTGAAATTGTAGTGCAGACGTCCGGTTCTTGTGAAATGTCCTAGCTCTTCTAAACATTTGTTAAGAACTCCGGTCCATTCTAGAACATACCCTCGTAAATAATCACAACGCTCCGTGCTAGGCAAAGAGTCGAGAACCAGAAAAGTGGATAACCTTAGATCAATAACTGCTGTGACCCAATGATTCCCTCCTGCATTCATCGGCATCACCACCTGCGTCGAAAATATATTCAAATATATACAGTTAAATAAACTAGTAAAGCGTAATTTATGAGAAAAATTAATTATAGGTTGAAACACATTTACTTACCCAGCTTACTTGATCCCATGAAGGGTACGGCTGCGTGCTACCATCTAATGTTCCCATAATCGAAGGAGCTATCGAAAGCATGGGTACTCTACCACCATTATCTCGTGGGGTAAGTGGATGATGTCCATGATGACGATCATCGTCCATGGCGCGCCATCTTGCCTTCTTCTTATTAATAGCTCAACCCAACAATTCATTTGTTTGAGTCAAGAGATTAAACAAAATCATTTTACGTTCTTCAAACTAATATAATCTAAACTTTTAAAAAATATAACACTATACTTACGTCGTCGACACCAACCAATTTGACCAGGTACTCCTGGATAAGTGTCGTTCTTGTATAATTCCGGAAGTAGTTGTTGAAAGAAGCTAAGCTCTGCTACCCAACCCTTTGGATGGCAGTCAAGGTATATCGGGGATGGGTTTAATAGAAATTCCTCCAAACTAACATAACGCTCACGCCTCACCTGAAAAAACAAACGATAAAATACAATATCAAACATTGTTAATTAGCAACTTCATGTTAATAAATTTAAAGGGTCCAATATACCTTATTAGGGTCAACATTATAAACTGCAACAGGTCCGACACGACGACTACCAAAACAGGTAACACCACCATCATACTCTTTATACTCATGAACCGCTTTTTCTTCCAAATTAAACGCTGGAATGTTCGAGGTACTCTTTTTTTGCGTCTTCTTAGCGGCACGTTTCTTAGGCAAGATTGTGGTTGGCCCCTGTTCGGTGTAAGGATATTGCAGACATTTACCCGGACGACAATCCCTCTTTGGTCGCTCGATCGCATCCTTAAAAAAGAATAAACAATAAAAAATTTAAAAATCAATATAATTACTAGTAACAATATTAACCATGAAATATTTTATGTAATTAATAGGTTACCGGGACGTCGACACCAACGTCATAGGCGTGAGATGGACCTGCCTGATAATCAACAGGCGTGGCAAAAGAGCCAAACCCAACTGGCGTACGGGAAGCAGTATGTCCGGTGGAGGGAAGCCATGATGGACCAGTAGACTTTAACGGCGGTGTAGGTACATGAACACCGTCAAAGAACGAGTCGTTCGGTGGCTCGCCAAATGGACGGTCGGCATTTGGTATTCCCTAAATGTAAAATTATAATGTAGAGTTGGTTATTTTCAAACATATTTAAATATAAAAAAGATAAAAGCACGTAAATATACTTACGTGTTTTGAATAACAATAAATAAATTAACGTAAGCTACTTACCCGAAAATCGCCACCAAAAATCGTGGATCAAGTTGTTTGAACTTCAAGTCATGTTCTTGTAACTTCGCCTCAAGTGCCTTCATCTGCTGTATAAATTCCGGTGCGATAAAATCGTAAATAGGTTCGTTTAGTGGAGGCTTTTTCACTGGAATTGGGGTCGGATTCCCAGCAAAATACGCTCTACTTTGAGCCCACCACTCGGTATTTTGCTCATAGTCATCCGGCATAAGCCTCATCAAAGGTGGGTTTACCTTTAAAAAACATGGACAATATACACAACATTAATAAAAACCAACAAAAAATTATAATCATATTGTAAGAAATTAAGGTCATATTTCAAACTCACATTCAATTGGTCATCCAAAACCGGTCTATAGATCTCTAAATACCACGTTTCTATAGCTCCACGCAATTGATCGGGATACAACTGTTTATGACAAAAAACGTTGGGGTCGCACCATGAGGAAACTCTCCAATATCCACGTCTGTAAAAGGCAAATTTGTTTTAAATTTGTTAACGATATACATATACATGAACTTTATAAATTTATATATGACATACCTTGAAGGCCCATATAAAGCCATTCAAATTGTACTTAGGAAGTTTAGTAGGATCCTCCCCGGCAAAGTGCTTTGCCTGCGCTTATTTGTTGCATCCTTAAGATAATTGTACAAGGTTGGCCATACGTAAGACCCCCACGGGAACACATTCCATGCATCTATATCCTCCACTAACCTAAATACAAAATCGTCGACTACATTCCTAAGCTCGGTCCCTTTTAACACCAACACTAACACGGCTATCAAACAAAGACCAACAACATCTTCGTCGCTCAAACGCCTCAACAACTCAATGTCTAGCGCACGGAACACATCACCAACTTTTATTTTTGAAGAATCAGTTGACGAAGGGAACACTCGTCTCCTAAAGGGAATAGGTCCATCTTCATAATCCTTTCTAAAATCTGTTCCAAATCTTAGACCAGTAACTAGACAGAATTCCTCCCTACCAAACTGAACCTCAACCTCACCCACCCGATTAATATCACGTACACGATATCTCAGAGGAACAATATTTGTATCTCCCTCTACACATGGCACTTGGTGGCATATGAAATAATGTACTAACACGCCACACTCTTGCATTTTTGGCAAATCTAACAACCAACCAAAACATGTATCTCTAAATAATGTTTCCCTACGGGTGTTCCCAATCATACTTTTAATAGCACTAATCACGGATAACCTACTCCTACATGTAACTTGGGCAGGATAATCCTAAAATAAATAAACATATATTAATACACATATACGTAACAAATAAAAAAAAAAATACAAGTGTAAAGGAAAAAATTGCGAAATACCCGGTGATCTTCCATATTCACACCATATCCACCACCACCCCACAAGACCACCACCGCACCACCAACACTTTTTATAACCGCCACTAAACCACCAAACTCACAAACTACTTCAACGTCACCACCACAAAACCACCAAACTCACGCACCACAATGTAACCACCACAATGTTACCACCACCATACCATGATGAACAAGATGTCGTGTATATTGTTCCTCATAGTGATGAAGAAGATGTATATTCTTTCAAGATATAGTGAACTTGCAAACACGATATTGATATATGAGGAATATGTTTGATAATGAAGAAGTCCATCATATTGCTACACATCGTATTGCCTAATCTGACATGTATCTTTTTCTGTTGCAGCAGATACACCCACTTTATTATTACACCCACTTGTGTATCATAAAAAAAAAAATGATAATATAGCCTTTGGATTTCGACCAAAAATAAATACTTGGAACTCTAGATTTTGAGCTTTAGATCTTGACTTATGCTTTTCTTTTCTCCAACATATATCTTACAAAGAGTTAAACTTACTACCAAAAATCAACAAGACAAACCTACAAAATCAAGCTTGGAAGTTGATTGTTTCCCCTGGACCAAGCCCGACAAACGATGAAACAATAATGCATTCACATTGAATTGTCAAACATTGTTATGTAGATTGATTAAGCTACATTCGAAAACGGATTAAGAAACGATACAAGAAAAACTTGGTTCATGCTAATATGAAAGCTAACCCACTAGACTTTCCTGATAATCTTTGGGTTACTACGTTCGCCAATGCCTAGACATATAACACTCCAGGTATGTTATGTCATGCAAGATATCCCTGTAGATTTTCTAAAAAATAGAAGCCGATTGAAAAGAAAGATCACGAAGATATTGATATGTTAATGAATAATGACCGTTAAGCTGGCAATGTATGATGACAAGAATCATGATTTAAGTACGGGAATTGGAAGCTCAAATGAAGAATCTGTCATGTAACAAATTAAAATAATTTATTATCTTAGGGAACATAGTTCAAAGTGGAGAGAAGCTTATGAAGATGAAATTATGATTGATTCACAGGAGCTCAACCATGACAATTTGTTCAAATAGTAATGATGATTTTTTTGACTAGGCGTATAACGTGGTTAAACATATAAGTGGAAATCTATATATGCATGGGTTTGTCTAGCTTGCGCCCCTTATGGCACAAGTTAATGTGTCACCTAATATGCATCCGTTTCATTATATATGTAGAAAGAAAGAGAGCGAGAGATGTGTCACACAAATAACTTAACTTTAACCGTAGAAATGAACAAAATAAAACAGTCTGAAATACCATAAACTTTGGTCTAGACACTAGTCTGACAAATAAAGAAATCACGTCATCACAAGCTTCTTTGACTTCTTTAAATTCTGTACGAAACCTAAGCTTGTCTGATCTTCTAAGACCTCCACCTTAATTGAAAAATTTAAAGGTTTTGGCATCAAGGATGATCTGCCTTAATCCTCCGATAGGCGATACTACCATCAGAGCAACTCCAAATACAATGCAGACCTGTAACACACATATCAGTGTTCATGTAAATGATTATCAAGCATCAAAGGATGTGTTTACGAAAAAGAACAATATGTATAGGGAAGCTTTGGTTAAATACCCAGTTAGTCATCCAAGATAATTTCCACTTAGTCGGTTTGTAGATTGCAAGCCACATTATGCAAGGTAGCTGAACCATAGAGAACAAAGTTAGAAACTTAGAACCATGTCAGTAAAGAACTAAAGACGGCAAAATGGTGGGTTGGGTAACGGGTCAAAATGAGTACTGCCTGATTCACCCGAACCACTTACTGTCCAAAATTAGTACTTATTTTATAAATAATCCACGGGTCAAATATTATTACAAAAATATAACATTTCAGTAAAATCCAAAAAAAAAAAGATAAAATATTAAAGAGGTATTATCGATTATTAATACACTTTGGTCGAATTTAGACACAATAGACCAAACCAACCCATTCATATATAAATCCCTGAAACTCTCGCATGCATATAAAATGTTGCTTACGAAATATGTTGTTGGAGCAAATGCAAATCCTCCAAAGAAGCCGAGAAGTCCACCAAAGAATGGGACGCAAATTCCAATAAACATTGTTAATGCTGCAACGAACCGAAAATTTTAGTAGATCAAGAAGCTGTATATAGTAATCGTTAATATGCCAATTCACTTACCAACATATACGTTTCTGGTAATGAAGCGAAGCATAAAACTAGGAGTGAAGTTCAATTTCTTGACCAGCACAGTCTCGATCATATCAAATACTGGCATTGCATATATCTAAAAGGAAAACAAACATAAGTAAATATATCGGTAACAATAAGTAAATAGCGGTTGAGTGAAAATATATAATTTGAACCTGATAGCTTCCAATAACATGAACCACAACGAATAAATTAGCTGCAGCAATGAGCCATGTGGGCTTCTCTAAACTGATCAGGATATTGTCTGAGACAGTATTTCCATACGTCCAAAATCCGATAATAGCAACTGGAAAGTAGCAGATGGCGACAACTATGTAGGCAACCACCACTCCCTTCCACATTGGACCCTTTGAAGGCTTTTCGGGGGTTGAAGGAATAGTGGCTTGAATTTCCAGTACTACATTATGGCCAGCGTATGCAAAAGCTATAGTTCCCAATGCGTTAAAGAAACTGAATACTGTCCCTGCTGTGGAGCGAGCTTCGTATGAGTACTCCACGTTCGGCTGCACACCCTTTTTCAAGGAAGCAGCCCATGCAATTGTAGAGTAACTGCATCACATAAATTGTGTCAGCTTAGTAAATTCTACCCATTTATGAATGAATGTCTCGATTTGGGTTGTGTTTTATCTCAAACGGGTCAAAAGACATGACGTATAGCTAAAAGAGAAATGTCAAATGGTGTGAACAGGTCAAATATCATATCCTTTTTAAATCCTTTCATTCAAATGGCCAGATTAATGTGTAACAATAATGTGTTCTAATCACATTTAAGACACCAATTATTCATAGAGCGTAAGGAGTTGTTTAGAATTGCTTATTAAAAGTACGACGTGCTTATTTCGTTTTGATTGAGTAAAAATATACTACGTGGTTTTGTGGTTGAGGGTAAAAGTAGTGTACCTGAGGGACATGACTGCTGCAGCCAAAGATACACCCGAGATGGAATTAAAATTGGGGAGATGGGAAAGAACAAAATGGACAGAAGCAAAGATCATGATGAAGTAAGTGAGCTTAATGTCCTTGCAAGGCTCCGTGCAAACCAAATCATGGAACTTTTTTAAGGATTGTCCTCCAGTAACCATATAGACAATGTTTACCCCAACTTCAACAATAAGCTGCTGCGGAACCACAATGTAAAGACCAAGTTTCTCACCAAATGCATGCTGGCCTAGCTCATGGTACCGATCAAATCGTTTCCCAGGAACCATTTCGTGCATCTCAACCATTTGCCACAATGTGTATAGAGTTATAATCCATGATGCGAACAGCACGAATAATCCGGGACCCCTGAAATTCCAGAATTTAGTCAATAGAATTCCTAGCTTCCTAGCCATTTATTCAAATTTCATATCCAATTATGCAAACACTAATGAGACATCGCTACAGTATATAGTTTGCACACATTTGATATAAGATTTGAAAACATCTCACGATACAATCATAAGAATTAAAGCGCTTATAGGAGTGAAAACAAGCTTTTACACTAATAAAAAATATAAACTTTGTAAGGAATGAATTATTACCTCCATTGTTCTTACAAAATATTCTGTTTTTACAAGCTTAAGATTAAAAAATGCGCATATATTCCAAATTTGTTTTGAAAAATGAGTGCAAATTGTGTTATTGTTGTGATGACATAAACAAGAAAAGATGTGTAGTGAGAACTGAAGAACTGACCATCCAAGTTGGGCAATGGCATGTGGGAGACCGAGAACTCCAGCTCCAACCATAGCAGTAACATTGTGAAACGCAGAATACCACCATTTCGCATTCCTTGAGGATGTGATTGGAAGCCAATCATCTATTTGTTTCTGCCTTTCGGTTCTGGCATCAGCCTGTTTTACATGATGAAAACAAGTTAAAGCTAGAACAACTTGTTGGCCCAGTTTTACGGATCTTTAATCAAAATATACCAAAAGTATGAAATAATCTCTATTTTCTTATAAATATGTCATCATTGTAATCGCTACAAGTTCTAATCTATATATACATATCGAAAAGGTGTGATTGAACCATTGTGTCGGTTCAATGTAATATGGCAGTTATGGCAGTTATTTTATAACTGCTATGTAACCGTTTCTGTAACTGCTTTTGTTTGACTTTCGTTGAGTTGACTTTCGTTGACTTTTGTTGACCGGGTCATAATGGGTGTTGACATGGGTTGCTGGGTTGGGTAGATTGGGATTAACCCAATATTCTCCCCTTAATCACAATCGTTGCGACGTAGGTCTTTAAGTCTTTTGTAGTCGTCTCCATTTTGCTTTCTTCGCATTCTATGTTTGTTTCGCATTCTCTGCGTTATCGCAATCTCTGCTCGCTTTTGCAATCTCTGCGGTTTCGCAATCTCTGCTTTTGCAATCTCATTATTCTTGCAATCTCTGCTTGTTATTGCAATCTCTCAGCTTCGCACTCTCTGCTTTTTTTGCAATCTATCTTTATTCGCAATCTCTGCATTATTGCAATCACCGCGGTTTCTCATTGTATCATTTCTCTTGATTATAGCCGCCATAAGTAATGTTGGCTCTAAGTCTTCTTCAATAAAATTTGAATGTTCTCGACTTGATTCTTGCGTTTATTTTGACATTCATATGCATAATGTCCAAGTTTGTGACATCGGTAGCATGTGACTTGAGATTTGTCTCTTGTATCTTCTTCAAAAGACTCTCGTTCTTCCCTTTAGAATGATAATTGTTCTTGTCTTGTTCTCGGCCTTGAGATCAAGTTAAATCTTCCCGACCATATTCTCTAAAAGGTTTTCCTTGTCCTCTATGTCGGGTGAACATCAAAGTCTCTTGATTGTTTACTTGTTTATCCTTCTTAAACTTAATCCTTTCTTCATAGGTCTTAAGTCTTCCAATTGCTTCTTCTATAGTCATTTCACTTAGGTGAATATTGTTCTATAGATGCGACTATTTGCGATACCTATCGGGTACAAGATTTAGTAGTTTCAGTACTAAGGTTTCATCTTCTATGGTGTGTCCTAGACTAGCGGCTTTGTTTACGAGAGTTGTAAGTTTTGTAGCAAAGGTGTCGATTGTCTCGTCTTCCTTCATTTGTAACATCTCAAAATCGATTTGAGTGTTTGTAGTCTTGCTTGTTGGACTCCCTTTTCGCCAACGTGTCTAGTTTTCAAAGCATTCCAAATGTCCTTCGCGGTTTTGTGCTTTGTTATTTGAAGTAATTGTTCCTCGGGTAAGGCTTGATAAAGGAAAGCAATAGCGGTTTTCTCTTTTGTCTTATTGGGTTGAGTCGATTCAGTCGGCTCTATTGTTTCCCATAAACCACTTGCTTCGAGAATGATTTGTATTCGAATTGCCCATAATGAGTAATTCGCGGGCTTTAGGATTGGGCATTGAAATTGGGGTGTACTATTTGTAAAATTAGTACTAGGTTCCTTAGTTCCACTTCCTTTCGTCATATTTTAAATATATTGATAATAAAAAATATCTCCAAAAATCTAACACAAGGTGTGTTGAAAAAATGTTTTATTTTTCCTTTTAGGCTATAAAACTTTATAGGACTAGTTTTTTTTAATCCAAAACTATCCTTGGAGATTATATATTTTAAAAGGCGAATAACCTAAGGTTAATTTCTTAAAAGTTATTCCTAATGATATAATAAGAAGTGTAGTCACTTGGTTATTATATTCTAAAAATGATAAGATACTTAAAGGTATAATGTAGTAACTTATAAAAAAATTAAATAAAACTATACTAAAGATAAGTATAAGTTTAAAAAATGAAAGGATGGATTTGAAATTCTCGAAACCTGGGGGGTTAAAATAAAAAACCCGTAGCCCTAAAATAAGAGTTCCTGTTGCCCTGATATAAGTGAGCGCCCCTTTTTTATACTTCTTATCTTCTATTTTTGCTGAGATAGAAAAAACAGAGAAAAAAGTTCTCTTGAGAGAGACTGAATTGTTTTCGTCTCTTCTTTCTTCTGGGTTGAGACTCGTTCTCTTCTTCTTCTCCTCTCCTTGATGGTCAATCGCTGGCCTTCCTTTCTTCTCCGGTTTGATGTGTTCTTCGCAAGCACAAATTGATCCCACAAAATGAAACTAGGGTTTCAATGAATTGGGGGTTTTCAATATCCGTGAGAGATTAAACGATTGGAGATGGGATAGAGTCGATTGGTGACTCAAATAAAGTTCTGGGCTTGATTTTGATTCGGAACAGGTGTGTTTGTTCTAAATTTGAATCTTTAATTCTGCCCTAAATTGATGACTTCGTTTTGGTTTTTGTTTGAATCAATATATAAACGATTTTAATTCGTTTCTGATCCTTTGTGGATAAAAAAAAAGTTTCGATGAAAGAAAAAAAATACGAATGAAAGATTTTGTTGCCGGGTATGAGCAGTCACTTATGTGATTGTTCCCTTGGTGCGACAAACGTATATGGAACACAAAAGATGATATCTTTTGATTTTGTGTTCGAATTATTTTTGCAGAAATTTTTTTTTCGAAACTGTTTTGGGTTCTTATTGATTCTGGAAACTAAAACGAAAAAGGTATATGATGAATCAGGCTCTGATACCAATTGTTGGCCCAGTTTTACGGATCTTTAATCAAAATATACCAAAAGTATGAAATAATCTCTATTTTCTTATAAATATGTCATCATTGTAATCGCTACAAGTTCTAATCTATATATACATATCGAAAGGTGTGATTGAACCATTGTGTTTGCTTCAATGTAATATAGCGATTATGGCGCTTATTTTATAAGCGCTATGTAACCGTTTCAGAATCGCTTTTGTTTGACTTTCGTTGAGTTGACTTTCGTTGACTTTTGTTGACCGGGTCATAATGGGTGTTGACATAGGTTGCTGGGTTGGGTAGATTGGGATTAACCCAATACAACTTAGGTAATTTCATATTTCATGCGTGGTATCATTCAATCATGAATATGAGAAAAAATTTGCAATGTTGATGAAATCGTTTGAGTTGGTTAGCTGTTAAGTTGCATGTCCACCTTCAGCTTCTTTTTTGCATGTTGACAAAGATATAATTATTTTGGAAAACTTCTTTAAGGATGCTTAATTTTCATAACACGTGGTTAAGAGCATTCTAAAATGGTAGCATTTATTTAGGATAAAATAAATAGTAATATTATATTCGTTCAGTTTAGTAAAACTAATTAACAATCACTAAATAGCTTAGTGATAAAACACTTGACACATTTAAAGGTTAAGTGTACAAATATCAGTAGGTATAGTACACATTTAAAGGTTGCTAGAAGAGCGTCAAAAATAGTCACGGAGATACCGTATTTGGGCCGGGTATATCTATGTCAAAAACTCGCCATATCTAAATAATGAGAATTAGAAAAAGATCGTTGGTTTACTTCTTTTAGTTTGATGAAACTGGTAATTATTTAAGAGCTAGATTATGAATCTGACATTAAATAAGAGTTAAGAAGATATATTTTTTCATTCTCATTCTATAATATTTGTAACTTGCTCTTTAAAGATGTTTATATATAAGTTAATTAATGCTAATTATAACTACTTTAAGAACTTGTAAAGCACAAAACAATTTGTAAGAAGAAATGACATTTTCCTTTTATCTCGTGATTTTTCTACAACCAAAATGGATTTTTACAAAACAAATACTCTATTTTTGGATATTTTTGTTATACACATAAACGTTTTATCATTTCCTATAATAGGAGATTAGGAGAATAAATTTATCAATTTATTAATTGCAAATCAATTTTAAATATCTATATATAAATTCCTAATTAAAAACCTAAAGGTTTTACATGTCATTTTAGTACCTATAGTTTTGAATAATATACATTTTACCCACTCAGTAATTAATTAATTTTCTTATAAATAATATTAGGTCTCCTATTATTTTGGAGAAGATACGGATCTGACACCTAAACTAAAGGATCCCTAACAAACTCGATATTTATTCCCACACGTAAAATTTATGCTCCCTTATTTTGGTCTAGGTTCGGTATACACTCGCCTAACACTCCATATACACTTCAGATTCATGTTTTACGACGTTACCTAGCAGATCGTAAAAACGATAACTAATATCAGATCTTGCAACGCCACTAATAACATAATCAACATGTCACGTACAGTTCACGTAAAACGTACAATCAATCACTCTATCACTAAATGAATTTTGTAGTTGTACGCGTGTTATATATATAACGCAATGAATTAAACGATTAGACTGAACAAAAAGTATAGATATCTCGTGTAAAATGGACAAAAACAAGTATAATATTTAACGAAATGAGTAGAGAAATGAAGAAATGAACCTTGTTATCATCGTTATCAGGGTAATATTGTTCGTTTTGAGGTTGTGAAGCCATGACCGCAGTGATGAAATGAAAGATATATAGATCGAGTGATGAAGAGAGCGTGTGTGTTTATTAGGAAGAAGTAAGGTGTGTGCGTGAAATATAATTAGGTGTATTTATAGAAGATTGATGTGTCTGGCTAGAGTGGCAACAGGAAAACCGTTGAGATTAGATTCATAGAAATGGTGTGATTTCAGGATATAAATATCACTAGTAACATTGAGTAGAATTGGTAAAATATATCATAAGATCAATTTTCATATTATTACCAATTAAGAATTAAATTTGATCAAGAATAATAAACAAAGATAATTCAACTCTTGTGAGTATGTCACAAAAAAAGAAAAAAGTTAGTTCTTTCATTTTATGATTATTTGCATGTACTAAACGGGGCCTAAATATTGTAATTTTTTATGTGGCATGCAGCAGATTAGAAATTACCTACACGGCTACACTACACGTTTAAGATGTATGTACTTTGGTTAACTTTCATTTTGTAACTTTAAAGAAAATAAAATAATAAAATAATAAAAAAAGAATTTATGAGGCAGTGCTCATTTAAGAAATTCATCTAAGAACATTATTATCGGATATATTGTTACTTTCACTAAAATATAGGCATGTTAGAAAATACAAATAACCAATATAACAGAATTTTATCATGCTAGTTTATTCAGTTTTAAAATATCAGAATTTAACAATTTTATCAAAAATATGAAAAGTATCATGTTAGTATATCTTTGTCCAAGTGCTGTTCGTTCAAAATTTTATTTGCTTTATATATTGCATGTAGTTATTTTTTCTTCAAAAACAAACACTAATATTTTTACTATACATAGTCTTATACTTGTGATGATATTTAGATAAATGGTGGTTTTCTTCATTTGTACTCATATAGTTTATCAAATTTCATTTGCTTGTATCCCCTTCGATTGAGTTTTCGTATAAGAAAAACTACTTTGGTTTGGAAGTATTATTATATTTTTAAACTATGTGTTATCTACCATTTCAAACTAGTACAATAGTGGTGCGTTGTCCGGGTCTAACCATTAAATAGTTTACAAACCATACTGAAAAGGGCAAATTACTTGAAAATGTGGTTAACTTGTCACTTTTTATAATTGTACGTAGCTATCTTTTTTTTTTCCACATTCTATTACTAAACTTGTATCGTTGGTCTTTTCTGTGTACCCGTTACCTGCTAAACCTGCATCATTAGTCCTTTTTACTAACGACCGTTAATAAATAACTTAAAATTTGGTTATCTTGCGCTAAACTTGTATTGTTGGTCCTTTATACTAACGACAGTTAATAAATAACTTAAAATTTGGTTTTCTTACGTTTTCGTCTATTTTCACGCCGTCCGCTTTTACACGCTGCTCGTTTTGCACGTTTTCGTCCGTTTTCCACGTTTTCATCTTTTTTATACGTTTATATCCATTTTACACATTTTTGTCCGTTTTTAAACGTTCGCCCTGCTTTTACACGCCGCTCGCTTTCCCACGCCGCCGCTTTTATCGCTTTCATCTGTTTTACACGTTTTCATCCATTTTTATATGTTTTCGTTTGTTTTTGCACGTTTTCGCCCATTTCTCCACGTTTTCGCCCGTTTTTAAACGTTTTCATCGATTTTTACACGTTTTCGTCATTTTTTACACGTTTTCGTCGGTTTTTGCATGTTTTCGTCGGTTTTTACACATTTTCGTCTTTTTTTATACGTTTTCATCTGTTTTTACACGTATTTGTCCGTTTTAACACGTTTTCGTCCATTTTTATATGTCTTCACATGTTTAATCTGTTTTTACACGTTTTCGTCCGTTTTTACATGTTTTTGTTCGTATTTGCACGTTTTCTTCTGTTTATAAATGTTTTCGTATGTTTTTACACATTTTGCGTTCATTTTTACATGTTTTCCTCCGTTTTCACAAGCTTTCATTCGTTTTTGCACTATTTTGTTTGCTTTACATGTTTTCGTTCTTTTTTACCCGTTTTCGGCCATTTTCACACAATTTTCGTCGTTTTTGAACATTTTCGTCCGTTTCTGCACGTTTTCATCCACTTTTTAAACTTTTCGTTCATTTTTACATGATTTCATCCATTTATCCGTTTTGTCCATTTTTACACATTCTGTACGTACAAAAACGGATAAAAATGTATTAAAAAGGACAAAAAGGATAAAAACGAAAAAAATGTGTAAAACCTACAAAACGGGATAAAATGTACAAAAACAGATAAAAAGGGGAAAAGAAAAAAGAATGGACAAGAATGTGTAAAAACGAATGAAAACGTGTAAAAAAAACTTATAAAACGTGTAAACGAAACAGAAACGAAAACACGTATGAAACGGTAAGAAAGCGCAAACGTGCATAAAACGGACGAACGTAAAACGTGTGAAACGCAAAAAAACAAAATGAAAACGTAAAAAACATATTTAAACGATGAGAGGAATAAAATGGATGAAAACGCGTGCAAAATGTAAAACGTGTAAAAGACCAACGATGCAAGTTTAGCGTAAGATAACCAAATTTTAACTTATTTATTAACGACCGTTAGTAAAAATAATTAACGATGCAGGTTTTGCAGGTAACGGTTACACAGAAAGGACTAACGATACAAGTTTAGTGATAGAATGTGAAAAAAAAAAAAAAAAAAAAAAAAAAAATAAAAAAATAAAAAGTGACAAGTTAACTACATTTTCAAGTAATTTGCCTCATTGAAAAACATGTTGTTATATACTTTATAAACAAGTACGGAGTTCTTAAAAAGAAAGAAAAAAACATACATTAACACAACAAAAAACTATCGATTTGAAAGTGGAGATAGTTCTAATTATTTAGAGATAAAGTATAAATCTAAAACATATCAAAGTAAATGTTTGGAACAGTGATACCATCAGGTGGAGCTAGAGTGATTAAATTGAAAATGCGAAAACAAACACCTAATGATCAATTTAAAAGACTATGCGCAATTAGTACTAAACGCATTTCTCATCGACATTGTGGAATCAAGTGGAACCGTGTATGAATTTCCAATCATTAAAAAAGTCAATTCTAGTCACCATTGCACTAATAATGAAGTCTCTTCGAGATAAATTTTGTTGCAGTAAACATGAAACTTGGTTTCTTTTCATCCTTTTGATACTTGCCATTGACATCATCCACTTCTATTTCCTACATATAAATAAGCAATAGCAAATTCATAAGATACATATTAAGTTATATTCGATTTTGGAGTAAGTAATACACGCATTATTTGTCAATTTTGTATCCTCATCGAGAGCATCGCTAAGAGTATCATCATCCCAAGCAAAAATGCTCCCGTATTATATTCTAAGACCAAAGTTGCATTCTAAAGTCATCTTATTATATCTTACTAAGAAAGATTGCCAAGATGCCACGGATCTTGACACCATACTATTTTGAAGAAATAAATGTTTTTCATTTTAAACATTCTTTTTTTTAGCATGTCTTAAATACTTTATAACATTGTGAATATATGTTTTTCAAAAGTATAACGTTTAAATTATTAATAGTGTTTTTAAATTTTAGCATTAAATTGGTGGTTATAAATAGTGAGTTTTTATAATAAACAATTTTATTAAAATATATTATTATTGGAGGGATTATTACATGGTTTAAATGAAGCTTTTTTTAAATTTTACATTAATTTTTTAATTTTTCTTTTATAATAGTTTTTTTGTCTTAGAATTTTAAGACTTCTTTTCCTTATATACTAAGACCATAAGATTATCAAATGCTTTATACTGAGATAATGTTGTAGCTTTTTTTGTATTCTTTCATAAACCATGAGTTTTCTTTATATTAAGATTTCGTAATTAAATTTCAATGTATATTAGTAAATTTTTTCAGTTTTATATGTTACAATTATTGGTATGGTGGTTACACATTTATTTTCCATTAAATCACTTATTTGATTATTAATACGACGGTTACAACTTTTGAGGTTACAAGTATTGATCAAGTTTTGAAATTCTTCCATAACAAGAAATATTTTTTTTCTTAATTTTTTTTTAAGACTTCTATAATTAAAATGTCATGAATGCATTATATAGTAGTATAGATATGCAAGTGTACCACCTTTTACTCAAGTTTGTTAATGTAGATAATTAATGAATTAGAATGGTCAAGATTAAAAGTTACTTGATCCTACGAATGACATAAATTTGTATATTGTGCATCGTCGATAATAGAATAGTAATTTTCAGTTATGATAATTATCATAATATTTCGCATACAACCTTATCTTTGAGTTCTTTTGTAGAATCTATCAAATATAACCTGGTTATGGGTATGTTTGTGAAAATAGATTGTCTTGTGTTGTCTTTGGTCTTTGGTCTTTGGTCTTTGTTGTTGATCTTTGGTGTCGGTGTTGTTGTTGAAAAAGATTATAAAATGAAATTATCTTTATAAGATAAATGAAGTAACATTTTATTTTTAAAGATTATGAAAGATTATTTTTTTATAATCTTTTAAAAATTATGTCTGTCAAATAAAAATTATTTTTTAAGTATCTTATTTATTTTAAAAATAAGTATAATCTCCATGTGACAAACATAGTCTATATGTAATGTTTAATTAGATGCTAAAAATGAATTGTAAACACTAAACTAAAATTTACAAAGTTGCGTGACACTCAAAATCTATTCACTTCTAGTTTTATACAATGTTGAAAACACCAAATAAAGTTACTAATGCAATAAGCAAGTACTTGCATGTGGATCGACCGATACAAATTCAATAAGCAAGGTACTTGTTAAGATAACGATACTAATCATATAAATTCATCATATAACACATGTGACATTACGTGTACTCTCCTGTAAATGATCTTGTGCCCGATTGAAAAGGGCAGCTTGACAAAAAATTCATACCCTAAATTACACGAAGTACAAAAATATGGGATTAGATAACTATGGATAAAGATTGTTAAGCCAATCAAACTTTGGTCTAAGCAATGTGTATGAATTACCAACGCAAATGGGTTAGGCTAATGAAACTACAGTGCTTAATATATTTTTGTCTAATAGGAAGTGTAAATAGGAAAACCGTATTAAATATGTTGTTTCGGTTTAACAATGTAGTCTTTTTGAGTTTTCAACATGTCTAATCAATTTATAAATGATTAACAAGTAGCAAAGTGATTGAATTAATTAACACTTGGATGATATATGAGTTTCTATATCATATACTCCCTCCTCCATTTGTCCCAAAATAAGTGTTCAGTTTAACTTTTCAGAATCAAACTGATTCAACTTTAACTTTAATTTTTTTTGTCATATAATACTTGTGAAAAATTGTACCAATGAAAAATACATTTAAAACTCAATCCATTCATATATTTTGCATCAAGTATTATATAACACCCGCAAAAATAAAAAAGGTCAAAGTTGAACCAGTTTGACTCTAAAAATGCTTGTAAGTGTCAATTTCCTGAACCAGTTTGACGCGATTGATAACATCAAATTATCCTGAATATTAAGTGTCAATTTCCCCCAATAATGCTTATAATTTATATCATTTATATGGATTTACACTTGTTTTCCATTATATTCCACTTTCAGGTAAATTACGAGCATTGGAGCTAAAGAGACGCGGAATTGGAGAATTATCAAAGATTTATCATAGTATGCTCACTTTGAAGAAGTTACGGCGTAACTCATCTCTCACATTACGCCGTAACTAAAGCGTGACTCAGAAAGCCAACTCTTCAGAAGATTACGGCGTAACTCTCCCAAAAGACTACGACGTAACTATATTAGGTCAAATGAGGTTATGCGCCGCTGATAACTACGCCGTAACTCTTGCATAAACTACGGCGTAACCAAGAAATATCAAAGATACGGCGTAACTACTCCTAAAGTTACGCTGTAACCAGCAGATCTAGTGCAATTTACGAAGAAATAGAGGATTATGGCGTAACTATTCTATTAGTTACGCCGTAATCTAGATCTGGCCTATAAATACCCCACGATTTCCAGCATTTCAAAGCATCTCATTTCACACACCACAACCAAAGAACGTGGGAAGAAGACAGAGACATGTCTAGAGGAGCATACGGAGCTATCTCCAAGGGAGAAATCACTCTCCTACGATAAGCATTAGCATCTCTTCTTTTCTTTACTTTCGATTCATGTATTTCGTAACATTGAATGTTGAATTGATTTGTATGGTTAATATGAGCGGTTAAGCACCTCTTGGTGTTGGCCTAGTTATGATTCCTTAGATTTTTTGTTTGCGTTTATATTACTTCCGTATAATTATTTCTAAGTGTATGCATGCACAGTTTATTGGTAGCTACCCTTGTTTCGTAGTTTTGAATGGCGGTGAGGCTAGTTGCTTAGGAGATATGACCAACTGACCTAAGTGAGTAGACCGAGACGGAAGGGTAAGATATGACCAACCGACTACCCTTTCTACTTATGTAATTTGACCAACCGATCACCTACCGCTTGGATGAACTTAAGAATTAGGGGCGAGTGTTTAAGTTGCTAACGCCCGGCACTCACTATTATAAGTCTAGCATGTAGCGGTACTTAATGACTCGGCTTAGGGGACCGGGAACAACTGGACTTATGAGGGACACCGACTTCTCCAAAGGTGGCATCTTTCTTTGATAGGTTAGGGCGAATTAACCAAATGTTGTCCTCTCGACTTTGACCCCACCAAGTAATTGGAAGTAATTAGAATTAGACATTACTAGCTAGGATGATTAACTAGGTTAACACCACTCTCCTCTATTGATTACACATTTGCCTTAATTTGCTTTTATATGCTTTAGTAGTTAATTAATTAAATCCTTATCGAAATCATATTAAAATCATGACACCTAGACTTAGTATTAATCCAACACATAGCTCTTGGGACGACTTCGGTTTTACCGAATACTACACTACACACGACCGGGTACATCGCTCGTTAGTGCATTATGGTAGACCATAGGTATAACGAGACATTATAAATATTAAAACACAGTCAAGAAACTCGCATCAAGTTTTTGCGCATGTCGGAGTTATATTAGGATTGCTATTAAGTCTTTCATTTTGTTTTGTTTTAAATTTCTCAAATTCTCACAATCACTATTCTAGATTTCATGTACCATGGAAGTTGTTAACATTGATAACCTCACTCTTGACGAATATTTGGCGTTAACAAGAGATGAACAAGGACCGTGGATTGTTAGGCCGCCATCGCAGAAGATGCTCAATTCAAATCAAACCTCAATTTATGAGGGAATCATGAGAAAATCCTTTCTCCGAAGCATTACCGATGATGCTCATGAGCATATAGACAACGTGGAATACATTGTCACCTATTCAAAATTCCTAGTGTCTCAAACGATGTTGTCATGTTACGGTGTTCCTATTTCTCTTCGGAGTCGCTAAAGGTGGGTTGATTGATTACCGCCGAATCGGTCAACACCGCCTATCCTAAAAAGTATTTCATTCGAGATACATCCTCCATCTAGGACTGCTAAACAATTAGAAGAAATCCATAACTTCAAGCAAGAAGGTGATGAAACGTTGTACCGTGCATGGGAAAGGTATAACAAATTATTATACAAATGCCCTACTCACGACCTCAACAACCAACAAAAGGTGAACGTCTTTTACAAAGGTCCGAACATCTCTTCAAGACAAATGATCGATTCTCGGGTCGATTCTGGGTCGACTCCAACATTGGCTTTGAAACTATTCAAAGATGGTGACCACTCACAAATGGCACAATGGGGAGCAACCAAGTAAGAATGGAAATATGGAAGGCCTTGCAAGAATAAACAACAAATTAGAAAGTCTCGGAGAGACATGAAGAAGCTCAAGCAAAATGTGCATTCCATTCAAGTGGAACGAAATGGAGCTCCCCCTACTAAGGAATGTTCCTCCAACGAGGAAGTTAAAAGGATCGAAGAGGTAAAATATGGAAGTGGGAGCCCTTTCAACGGATACAATGATAACGGACCCAGATATCGAGAAAAGTCCCCAGGATTCTACACAAGAATCAACAACAATCCTGCTAGACCAAGCCTTGAAGAAATAATGCATAGGCACATCGAGGAATCTACAAAAAAGGGAGATAAACTCAAGGAATGGATGGTCAAGGTGAAAGAAGACACCAACATGAACCTGCGGAACCAAGATGCTGCAATTAAAAACCTCGAAACAAAAATTGGGCAAGTAGCTAAAAACCTTGAGACCAGTAATGCCAAAGCTATTGCCTGCAAAGCCATATTTGTGCGAGATAAGGCAAAGAAAGAACAGTGCACATCATCTATCACCAATGATCTGTCCGGGATCAACTACCTAAAAGAAGATGATAAATCAGAAGACGACGAGGTCCTGCCAAGCCAACTTCCTGAGAAGCAACAATACCAGGGAATTTTCTTCTTCCATGCACTGTAGGTAATATTAAGATTCCCGCATTAGCTGATTTGGGGGCCGGGGTAAACCTTATTTCTACCACTTTGTTTGATAAAATAAAACTTACCAATCTAAAAGAAACAACAATTATGATAGAAATGGTTGATTCCTCTAAGGCTGTACCAAGGGGAGTAGTAAATAATGTGCTCCTTAAAATTGGAAAATTCTTTTTTCCCACTGATTTTGCGGTGATTGACATGGGGAAGCGGGAGGCTTACAACTTAAATGTTGGAAGACCTTTTCTGGCCACTTGTAGGACTCAAATTAAGGTTTTGAAAAACAAATCTCTTTGGGAACTGAAAATGAACGAATAACTTTCAGTATGAAAGAGCATTTAAAACCAAAATTAGAAATTTCAAATAATGTTGATGTTGTTAATGTTCAATCACTCGATCCACCTCTACATTATGATCCTAGTACTAATAATAGTGGAGAGAATGTTGATAGTTGCAAGCAGAAACAGGAAAAGACTGTCCAGGTCCAAGGTATTAAGGAAGCTCCGATTCCAAACAAACATTTCTGGAACTCGATATTAACCGAGGATAACGAATCAGTGACAGCATGGCCCTCGTGTAATCCTTTTCAAGAATCTTGTGAGGGAAAGGCGGATGAATAGATATGCCCTCACAAGGCTGAAAGACATGATATTAAATTTGGGAAATTAGCATTTGAAGATTGGTACAAAATAAGATTTGGAGACTCAGAAATCAATAAGGGATTGGTAAAACAATTTAAATGCAAGTACAACTACTATCTTCTTACTAATGCGATAACTAATGGTGAAAAATCAAGCATGGGTACAACAAGCAGTTTTATAGCTGAAGATAATGACTAGGGAAAGTCATGTATATCATTTAATGAGTGGCTCTCACAAAAATTTGGAACATGTAGTATCGGTAACACTGCAAGAAAAACGGTTTTTATCAAATGGATGAATGATTGCCGCCAACTAGTTGAGGAAGCTGGCCAAGTCCAAAGGCCACCATAAAGCCCCAAGACTCTGAGTCTAACTTAAATACTCGTAAATAAAGAAAAGTTCTCTTTCGGAGACAACCCGAATTATCCCTTTCTTTTATTTTATTTCCATTTTGTAGGGTTTTGTGTTTTAATCATTTTTGCGTAAAACTTAGAGTGATTGTCATTGAAGATGTCGATCGACCATAGTTACTGCAAGAACTCATCATCTCGCGTGGTTACGCCATAACCAAACCCTGCAGTCGGAATGCCTGGTTTTGTTTAGTTACTGCAGTAACTCCTTCTAAGAGTTACGACGTAACTATCCTTTGCTTTACTTCTTTCATTTTTAAAACACAATAACCTTGTATTAGTATTTTAAATGAACTTTGTGGGTGTGTTCCATGTAAACCCTCACGAGACTTCACTCGTCCACTTGGGACACCAAGTGGTTTAAAAGGCTTGTTGCATATGCTAAATACAACCGTGATTCCTACGAAAGTGAGTTAGGTTTGTTTTTCATTTTTCATTTTTTCTTTTTAGAATTATGCTTGTCGGTAGTGTGATTTCAGGGATTGAAGTTTGCTCATGGATACTTATACGAAGGAACGTCTCTTTTTCGTGGGCCTTCTTTCTTTTTGGAGAAAATTTCGGGGAAGTTCTCGCACTAATTCTACTTTTCTCTTCACCTTTATTTAACGCTTAGTACAAAAGGGATTTTGTACAATTCAAATGGGGGGACGGGAGTAGAATTATCTCTTGGACTTTATTTTGCCCTCGTTTTTGTAGTTTATTTTGAAAAATCATGCCATTTTTAAAATTTTGACATGTTTTTCTTAACCAAACTAGATTAAACCTTAGCCGAGCACATACAACCCTTGACATTATATGGTGAGATTAGCCTTATCCGTTTCAAATATTTTACCCCAAATCCACCAAATTATGAGTGTGCCGGTAGCTTGTAAACTTTAGAACTTGGCCTTTGCATCATTTCGAGACCATAGACGACGTATGTTAAGTTAGCTCGATATATTTGGACTTTTCAATTTAAGAAGGCAGTATTATAGGATTATCACCCAAATAGCCTACCATTGTGTGTCTATTGATTAGTCACCTCGACTTCTCGACCCCCATGTGAAACCCTTTTGTTGCACAGTGCAAATACCCCTAGATACACCCATCTGAGCCATTCCTTTCATTTTGTTAACCCAATATACTGTTTCGATACACCTTTACACCTTAGCCTACCCTGTAGTCTTTATTTGTGATTGGGAAGTCATCATTTGCCTAAGCTCAAGGTTCAAGTGGAAAGGTTCGGAAATCACGCTTTCGTCGATGACATATTCTTAAAGATCATTGAAGACCCCCCGAATTCCCATTGTTCATCTCAAGTGGGGGGATATTATGTTTAGTTGTTATAGTTATGTTGAAAAAAAAGTGTTATGTTATTTAGTCTATTGTAAAGTGCAATGTTATAAGCACTATGTTATGAGCTTTATATAGATTTAGTATCGAGGAGGCCACCTCGGTCACATTCGAAGATTGAAGTTGGTTAATGTGCCAACAGTTGGAGAAAAGGTAGTGTGCCCATCATGACGTCCTCTAATGACACATCTACCTAGTATTTCATGATCCGGTTTCTTAACTTCAAAGCTTGAACTTTGGGCGGACGATAAGTGGTGATGACTTGGTTATAGATTTAGACTACCTGCTTGATTTTTATTTTACACCATTTATATATATCATGTCTTATCCTACCCTTTAGTCATGAAGCGTGTCTAGGTGATGAAGCGAGAAATCTTTGGTGTCTTGGCCATGGATTTGGTCATGTATCATTGATTTTGTCCACTTCACGTGACATGTTAGTAATGACGAGTCACCCTTAACCTTTGTCGTGTCTACCCATATTGCCTTCGAAAATTGTTTAGCCCTTAACTCTAGTGGTGGAGATTTGTGTAACCGCCAAGCTTATGATAGAATACATGCTATGACATGCGTTTGAGTGATCACCCGAAATTGACACTTAGAATAGTTGAGAGATTTGAGTGTTTCGTTCCCATTTCGTGAGGTGTTCGGATTTGTTTTATTCTAGCATAAGGGATTTGTAAACTTATATTTTCCAAAGTTATGGGAGATATCTTTTAGGAATCTATCTAATAAGGTCTACTGAGGGCAAATAGAGTTCAGTGGGGGATATTTGATAACATCAAATTATCCGAATATTAAGTGTCAATTTCCCCAATAATTGTGACAACTCGTAATTTCAGGTCATTTAACAAACTTTGAAAATTTTACTATTCATCTCGGGAATTTACTATTCATCGGTTACTATTCATCATTTTACTATTCATCGTTTTTGAAGTCGATTTGATATTTTGAAAGGTTATTTCAAAATTTTACTATTCATGAAACATTATTCATTCCCGGAGAAAAATCACTATTCATGATTCACTATTCATCATTTTTCGTAAACTAGGTTTACGAGTATCAAATACGCGTAACCTTGAGGGTTAAGCTGCGTATTCTTGAAACATCATTGAGAATATTTCATATAGACTAGAGTTAGTCTACATATCATCAGTAATATCATTTTCATTTTAGTTCATGCAAGAGTTTGCATATTTCATTAACGTATATTTATTTATTAAATAAACGCTATCGCACGATCATTTATTTTGAATAATTGATCCGACACTTCCAACAATTGTCTGTTATATTTTTATACTCATTTTAAGACTATAAAATTATATTATTAATTGCCCGATGTTTTGAATTTATTTTGGTATATAAATTGTTATATATATATATATATATATATATATATATATATATATATATATATATATATATATATATATATATATATATATATATATATATACGACGGTTTTCAGAAATTCAATTCGATAATTATTTATTCACTCAATACTTACGAGAAATGTATTTTTATAATTTTTTTATGACTTCGATATATTTTATTTTGTTCCGTTAAAATCGATTTCTAGCTAACGCTACATTAAATAATTAATTACATGTACAAATTACACATTATACTTAACTTAAAATACATTTAACAATCAAAAATGCACCACCTATCTCCCCATTTTGATCTTGTCGACCAAACACCCCCATGTCATCCTTTTATAAAAATATCCTATCTAAATAATGTACACATAATCTTCTTTTTGGCTAGATATTTACAATACACAAATAATATACTAAGCAAAACACATAGCAACACATTTTTAAAAGGTGAAAACAAAAAGGGAACTCTCTCTTCTTCATCTTGGTCGACCAAAGCAAGAAACAAGGAGAAACCATAAAATTTTTCAAGTTTCAAGTATTAATCAAGTCTTAGTGATAATCTAGTTAGGGTTTTGGAATAAAAACCTCAAGATTATTAGGTTTACTTGCTCAAAAATTCATCATCACTCAAGTAAGCTAGTAATATATTTTTTCTACTCTTTCATACTCATTCTTGATATATTTTTATGATCTAGTAACAAAAACATGCAAATATACTATGAATCATACCACTTTTTACATGTTTTTATTTTCTAATATGAATTTTAATCATCTTATAATTATTCCCATGAAACATATCATTATTTATGAAGTTTAGGAACCCATGACATCCTAAGAAGGTGTATGGTAGATTTAGAATAGTTTCGGAGTTGATTTGAATTGGTTGAAACAAGATTTACGCAATGAAAATCAAGTTAGACGATAAATAAATAGTTGCTTCCATTTTTGTAAAATCTGGAAATTTCGACAGATCATAGACTATTTTGGTTTATATTTTCAGAAAATAGACTTTAAAACGAAACCGTGGTCACTTGAACGGGTTAAAACGGATTTATAACGAAACAGTTATGGTATTTTCAAGTTTTGCGACGAAAACTAATTCTCTGAAAAATACAAGCTGTCAAGGATTATTTAAGGGGCAAAAATGAGTTTTAAACCTTATCTAAATGAGTCGATTTATCAAAAATATATTAGTATACATTAACACGAAACCAAGGATATATAGATCGTAGAAAACGAGCTTATAATGACCGAGATACAAGCATTTGAAAACCGACGTTCACAACTTATTTCCATCAGCTTTTACTAAAATATTTTTAAGTGTTGAAACTGTCTTTTCGGGTACCCATGTTTGGAGCCGTTTTTCTCAATGATCGAATTGGTTTTGGTAAAATAGTATCTCTGAGTAAAAGTTACTTCACCTGGCCTATTTCTAAAATGTCCAGCCGTTCGTCAAACAGATTTATAACGAGTAACTTATGACCTCTCAAACTTTCCCGAAAACTGCATTTTTAGCCCGACTACCTCACTTCACCATCATTTTTATCTAGGATCGAGACACGTATGGACAAAATTTCAGTGTTACGACTTTTAGATAATGTTACAAGCATTCCAAAACCGCTGAGTTTGTTTCCTAACACTCGATATTCACTATTTTACGACTAGCTTTTCGAGGCCACTTAGCCACTTTCACGAATTATCAAAGTACATTATTTTGCGACGAAAAACTATAATTTCTTGATAAATCACTAAACGACTATCGTAGGATGTCGTTTCAACGTAAGTACTTGTAAAGTATTTTATAACGTGACGAGATGTCATAAACATATATTTCGGCGATAAACTCTATTTTCAAAAATGCACAAGTGGTATGGATATCATATGAGTTTGCATGCACAATATTGTTTAATGACTTACATTAGAACATATCATTCATGTTAGGTTGCAGATAGAGATTTCACCTCATTTCAGTGTATCCACTTTTGTCATCATAATCATTGCATCAGGTGAGTTTCATAGCCCCTACTTTTATATGTTTTGAATTACTTTTGGGGGAGATATATGCTCAACTATTTTCATTTACTTTCATAAGTACTCTAAAATTTTAAGGATTACCGTGAGTTTCATAGCCCCTACTTTTATACGTTTTGAATTATTTTTGGGGGAGATACATGCTCAACAACTTTTATGACAATCATGATTATTTGCAAACTATATATTTATCTGAACTGAATGTTTAGTCATACGAAGTAACAGTATTGCCATACTTAGAGTTTCTATATCATAGACCATTGAGCTAACTGACTTGGTATGATCACGATCTAACGAACTTGGATAATGCTGAGCTAACGAACTTGGTATAATGTTGAAGTAACGGACTTGGTACAATCATGAACTAACGGACTTGGAACTATTTGAAACTATACTATATCATGTGCTATATCAATTGACTATTGATACATTAAGTAATGTACTATTATTTGAATTCATTTGACGATGTGTGCTTGAACATAAACTATAACATTTTGAGTAATGGGTTGTAAACACACAAGTTACAAGTTTTGTATGGGCGGAACTTGGAACTGAGTGGATTTGCAATGCCTTTGTTGCATGAACTTTCTTTAAAGGTTTTTCATGACAACACAAACTCTATGAACTCACTCAACCTTTGTGTTGACACTTTTAGCATGTTTTATCTCAGGTATCTAAGGCATACACTTCATGGCATGCATGTGGACTTATCATAGATTCGTGGTGACGACGCGTCTCACATGGGATTTATGCACTTTAAAAACATCGTTTGTCTTGTATCAAACTTATTTCCGTACATGTTGACTATCATTTGGGACCTATACTTTGTAAACTCGAATATTTTACTTAATCAAACGATGTATTTTCAAAACGACACTTTAGGTCGCTCAATATAATCAGAACTTTGATGCTATGGCGCCATCCCCAGAATTCCATTCACGCAAAATGTATTTTGGGGTGTGACAATCATGCTTGTAATTTATATCATTTATATGGATTTACGCTTGTTTTCCATTATATTCCACTTTCGTGTAAATTACGAGCATTGGAGCTAAAGAGACGCTGAATTGGAGAATTATCAAAGATTTATCATAGTATGCTCACTTTGAAGAAGTTACGGCGTAACTCAACTCTCACATTACGCCGTAACTAAAGCATGACTCAGAAAGCCAACTCTTCAGATGATTAGGTCAAATGAGGTTCCGCGCCGCTGATAACTACGCCGTAACTCTTGCATAAACTACAGCGTAACCAAGAAATATTAAAGATACGACGTAACTACTTCTAAGGTTATGCATAACCAGCAGATCTAGTGCAATTTACGAAGAAATAGAGGATTACGGCGTAACTATTCTATTAGTTACGCCGTAGCCCATATCTGACCTATAAATACCCCACGATTTCCAGCATTTCAAAACATCTCATTTCGCATACCACAACCAAAGAATGTAGGAAGAAGCCAGAGGCAGGTCTAGAGGAGCATACGGAGCTATCTCCACGGGAGAAATCACTCCCCTACGATAAGCATTAGCATCTCTTCTTTTCTTTACTTTCGATTCATGTATTTCGTAACATTGAATGTTGAATTGATTTGTATGGTTAATATGAGCAGCTAAGCACCTCTTGGTGCTGGCCTAGTTATGATTCCTTAATTGTTTTGTTTGCGTTTATATTACTTCCGTATAATTATTTCTAAGTGTATGCATGCATAGTTTATTGGTAGCTACCTTTGTTTGGTAGTTTTGAATGGCGGTAGAGGCTAGTTGCTTAGGAGATATGACCAACCTACCCTAAGTGAGTAGATCGAGATGGGAAGGGAAGATATGACCAACCCGACTACCCTTTTCTACTTGTGCGATTGACCAACCGATCACCTACCGTTTGGATGAACTTAAGAATTAGGGGTGAGTGTTTAAGTTGCTAACGCCCGGCACTCACTATTATAAGTCTAGCATGTAGCGGTACTTAATGACTCAACAGGGGACCAGAACAATGGACTTATGAGGGACACATGACTTCTCCGGTGGTGGCATCTTTCTTTGATAGGTTAGGCGAATTGACCAAATGTTGTCCTCTCGACTTTGACACAAGTAATTGGAAGTAATTAGGCGTAGACATTACTAGCTAGGATGATTAACTAGGTTAGCACCACTCTCCTCTATTGATTACACCTTTGCCTTAATTTGCTTTTATCTACTTTAGTAGTTAATTAATTAATTCCTTATCGAAATCATATTAAAATCTGTGACACCTAGACTTAGTATTAATCCAACACACATAGCTCTTGGGACGACCTCGGTTTTACCAAATATTACACTACACACGATCGGGTACACTGCCCGTTAGTGCATTAGGGTAGACCATAGGTATAACGAGATATTATAAATATTAAAACATAGTCAGTAAAACCTGCATCAGCGATCGCTTCTAATAAAATGAAAGGAGTTTGCCCGTGATCACCCCTACAAAATTGAGCTTTTAAAGCATGCGGGTAATTCTCCCACGGCCAATCTGTACAATCAATGCTTCCTATCATCCCAGAAAACCCATGACATGCATAGTAATGAGCATAGAGTTTGTCAATGTCAGTAACCGTTGGCTTTCGCAAATACTCTGCACCATATAACTTAATTATGGCCTCACAAAATTTTTGGAGACACTCACGAATTGTTGACGCACCCATTTGCACATATTCGTCTAGAGCATCAGCATTGACTCCGTATGCCAATTGACGAAGTACAATTCATCAATGGATAAATACCAAGTACGCCTAGACAACTAGGAGTTTGTTGGAAATAATGTGAATGATCGGTTATCTCTCGAACAATTCGTGTGAATAGTTTTCGGCTCATTCGGAAACAATCATGGAATGCTTGATCGCCATATTTGGGGGTCTCGCAGAAGTAAGCAGCCACCAAACGGTTATGAGCACCCAAACGATCCCTACTAACTTGGTTTCTTGAGAGTTTAGTTTGTGACACTTGAAAAGGCTCACAACACTCTTCTGCAAACATCATAAACTCGCTACTAACTTCATTTTCATCATCCGATGACGAATCGGCAATGAATAGCTGGTAAGAATAAGAATTCATAATGTGAAAAAATATAGAGAATGTGTGAAATGAGATTTGTGGATTGAAGTGTGTTAATATGTTGTGTATTTATAATAGAATTTTTCATTTTTTTTAACCGTTACACAACGGTTCAATTGAAATAAATGTGAATTTTTTTGTTCCAAGCATGCTTCCTATATCGATCGTGTGGACGACCAATATATATGAAAAAGCTTCCACGATCGATTTCCCATAGAAGGTGGATCGAGTGGGGATCGATCGTATATATTGATCGTGTGCTTCTACTGGGGGCAGCCTTAGCAAATAAATATCATCTTTTCGTTTGCTTGCAAATAATTAAATCAAACAAGCCTTTAAATGTGAATCTTTTCAGGCACTTTTTTTTGAATATTTTAAATATAAAACTATTACCATATTCACCACATAATTTTTTTTGCACCAATCTTCACCACCATAAAAAAAAACACCCCGATGTGCATTTAACTACAACCTCAACCAACATGATTTTGGATTATCATTTTGGTATCTATTCTTTAGTGGTATGTAAATGATTTTATAAAGAATATGTTTATATTTTTTTTATAAACTATTTTGATTGATTAGTTTTTTTAATTGTTACAGAAAACAAGATAATCAAAACACATAACCTACCCAAGACCTTTCCATCTCCAACGACTAAACTAGAATCGAATTAACTCAAACATAGCACCAAGATCTCATATTAGCTCAAGTTTCACAAAGATCTTAAAGATCTTAACCTTTTGAACAATAACCCATCATAGATCTTTAACAAGATTAACTTGTTTTTAACTTTCGAACCGTTTAAAGAAAATAACAAAACCAAGTCGTTTCATTCTCTATTTTGTTCGTTTAAAAAAACACGATACAAGAACAACAAAAACAAGTCATACACCTTACCGGAGACCCGTATAGGATCTTGAAGCCACAAAATCCCCTGTTCTTCGTATGTTAGTGCTTCGGTTTTAAAAGAAATAAAAAGGGTACTTGTTATTTGTGTGTTTCAAGTGGAATAAAGAAAAAAAGAAATAGATATGCTTTGTGTGTGGTTCGTGGTATAGAAGCAGTGAGCAAGAAAGGGTGTGATTTTTTGGTGTTCGGTTATCAGGTGAAAGGGACAAATTTGCTTGGTTTGGGAAGAAGAGTTTGGTGACTATGATAAGTTGAGAAAAATAGCTTTGTTGATTGTGCGTGAGAGTAAAAGTGGTTGTGTGAGTTTAGGGATAGAGTGATATTAGGGTTGAGTAAGTTTAGGTACTAAGTTTTTAGGGTAATATAACATTGGGCTTTAGGGTATAATTGGTTCATGTCTTTGGGCCGTATACTTCAAATAGTTTAAACCAAAGTGGACTGAAATTTTGTTATGTAAAATGTGTCGGACGTATGAACCAAAAGCTAAAATTTTGTTTGGGTTAATTGGTATTAGTGTGGTATTGAACTTAAATTGGTAATTTGTGGAGTTTTTGGGTGATAATTTTTGGACCATGGTTTTTATTTGGGCTTTGAAATATGAAAGTGGTTAGGTACCCCGAGTTATAGATTGTAGTATATTTGAGCTCACCATCATACTAAAAACTCGACAATTAATACAAATATTACACAATGAACAATTGAATAAAGCACGTGTGCAACACATGGGTTCATAAAGCCTCGTATATATGATTTTTGAGTTTCATGCATTAAACGAAAGTATCAATGATTAAATTTTAACATATTTAAATTATCTATATACATAATTATTAAAATTCACATAACTGAATTTAATAGATATAAATAAGTCATGTTAGACTATATGGAGCGGGTGTGACCCTTCACACCAAAGCATTGAGTCACGCGCCGGCACCGCTACAATTGCATAAACTCACGCTTGAGGTGAGGAAAAAAGTTGAGATAGAGGTGAACTCGTCACCTCTTGGTCCTTGTGCAATGTTTTTGTATTTTGTTTTTGTGTGTGTGATATTTAGTGGGGTATATAGGTATAAATTTGGTATTTAAATAAAAGTTGAGGATTGGTGTGACCAATAGGGTTTAAGGTGAGAGAGTGTAAGAAGTGAGAGGAGAGAGAAAGCTGAAATGATGCTAATATGATAGGTGAGTGAGTGTGACCACTATCTTTAGTCTTATAAATAAAGGTAGTTAATTTATATTATCATGATTTAATTATTAAATAATTTTTAAGTTTCATGCATTAAATAAAATAATTTATGATTAAATTCCACATATTTGAGTTGTATATACATAACTACTAAACTTCATATAATTAAGTTTAATATATATAAATAATAGTCGTGTCATAAATATCGTTCATTAATTTACATTATATTGATTTAATTATAAACCTTAAAAACTAAAGAATAATATGAACGAGGCATAATGAACCCGTGTGTTGCAGAAATTGCATCTAATTGTTGACTGTGTAATGTTTGAATAAATTGTTGAGTTGTTACCGTGATGATGAGGCTAAAATATACAACAATGTATAACTTGGGCTTCGTCGGTAGCATTTAGTCTAATTTCAATCTTCTCATCTTTATTTGAATATTATAAGTTTTGAACACGCAAAACCTATATAAGCATGATACACATATATATTTTTTTGAACTTGCATGATACACATATTTGAAACATGTCGATTCAATTAATACATATCTTATGAGATGAACACAAAAAATGGATACTTAATGTTTATACACATAAGTGGACGCTCTACAACTTAAAATATTGTTACACACAATAGTTAAATATATATTATATGGTACCAATTTATGAAACATACAAGCTTATCACAGTGATAAATAAAATTACAATAATGAAAATAAATGGGAACCCGGTCCAATTTGCAACCCAAAATACATACCCAAATGAAATATGCATATATGATAACTTTACCCGTATCTCATATTCACACAACCCTAATCCGGTAACCTCTGCCTCCCTCTTTCTTTTGCTCTCTATCTGCAGAAAAATAAATCTGAACAATAAAATCTGAATAAATAACCCACGCCAAATGCCACGCAAACACAAAATCAACCAAATCACTAACTATATCATCAATCACTTCTCACTCTGAATCAAGAAAGCATGTTAAGGCTTCAAGATCCTTTGGAGGGTTGATAACATCAAATAGTCATGATATTCTTAGTGTCAATTTCCCCCATTATGATGACTAATTATGCAATATTACATTCGAATATGCTCTTATTTCTTAATATTTCATTTCAGGATAAAAAAGAGCATTTATATGGATTCGATACAAACATTGACATATTAAGGATGAAGTTATGATTATCACAAGGTTACGGCGTAACTAATCCTTAAGTTTACGCCGTAGATAATTGAATACTTAGCCAAATTCATACATGATGAAGATTACGTCGTAATTAATAAATAGGGTTACGACGTAAAAGTGAAAACTAGTTTAACGAGAGTTTTACGGGTGTAACCTACTCTTAAGGTTACGATGTAGTTTGACTAACATGTTGACCAAGGATTAAGGTTACAATGTAACTTGGTGATGTAATTACGCCGTAAGTATGGATAAGATTATATTAAAGATCTGTCTTAAGAAGGGTTACGGCGTAACCAATACCTAAGGTTACGCCGTACTAAAATCGTGCACTATATATACTTGAAGAATTCTGCATCAAAATATTTCCTCTTTCCCAACCCTAAACTAGGGTTTGGGGAGAGCAACCACAAAAGAATAATGGAGGATTAGAAGATCAAAGAAATGGAGTTTCATGTAGCTAGGTATTATTCTAGTTTCTTTCAAGTTTGAATTCTTTTATGCTTTTCAATTAATCGTTAGATGAATTCATTTTACTACTTTAAGCTTTGGTTTCGTACTTTATCTTTGTTTCTCTATATAGACATTTTTTTGCTTGTTTTTGGACACTCTTGTCTCGGTAGTATCAAAGTTTGGTAGTATCTATTTAGCTAGGAGAATTGACCATAGGACCCTAGACGAGTAGATTGCGAGGATTGATAGAAAATGGCCATAGTACTATCATTTCCTTGTGTGCGAATTGACCGTAGGATCACCTATCAAATGGAGAAGCTTAAGAAGTTAGGGGAAACCTAAGTTCTGAGAGGCCGAGTTTTTCTAGAACAAGTCTATTAGACATGGCACTTAATGACTCTACATAGGTTAACCCACGAACTCTGTTAATCGCATGGTTACAAAATAGGAACCTATAGAACATAGGCTAGAAGAATTTACCTGAGGAGTCTAGTGACATTTACCCACTATATGGAATTAATGGAACAAGATTTATGTACACCTTCAGTCTTGATTAGAAACATCATTCCTACTTCTATCCTTACATTATAAGGCTGTTTGTTTATAATTTTATTATTTATCAAACAACTTTCACTAAATTAAATTTATTTCAATTATAATATCTTATTTCACCAGACCAACAGCTCTTGGGACAACACTCGAATTTACCTAGGCTATACTTCACATGACCGGGTATACTGCTCGTTAGTATGTGTTAGTCATAGTATCTCTTAGTTTATAAATGTAAAACAGGATGGAAAATGCACATCTGGGTCTCAGGTAGGTTCGACAAACGTTGATGTCGTTGTGGTTTATTGTTGAACGAACGAAGAAAAAAAGGGTAACATAATTGTTAACATTCTTATTCTTTAGTTTCGGAAATCAAATGAAGCATAATTAATGAAGTATAAGCTTCAAAATTTTGATCGATGATGATTTTTATTTCGCGTGTTAGATCTTGAATGGTTTGATGTTTCATTGAGTACCACGAAATAGATTTGAGATTCATTGAATTTGCTTTATGTTCGAGTCTTGAAATGATATTGAGAGTTGGGGAGTAACAATGAGGGTTTGGTTGTGTATAGATGTATGTGTTCGTGTGTCTTAGATCTGTAAAGGTTTTCGGATTTTATTGTACAACACGAAAGAAAGTTGAGATCTTCCTTTATGTATTTTCATTTTGTACGAAAATTGACCTTATTGTGAGTCGAAACTTGTGAGGAGGAAATCATGAATCAAATTACATATTTATATTTGCTCATTCGCCAAATGTTTTATATAACAAATGAATATGAAAAGATTGAGCAAACTAAAAGACTAGTTCAATTCACTTGTTTTAATTACATTAAGTACACCCGAAAATCAGAAAGTTTGTATCATAACCGAACCATCACAACATTCAATTGAGACCTCTTTGTATTTTTTCGAGCTTAGAAGATATTGTGTCGTACTTTCTTTTGTGCACATTCACTCTTTCACATTAAATTAAGTCACTCAATCTTTAAGTAGTATAGATGTTTGAATGTGTAAAAAAACAACTTAGTACTATGGACAGAAAACCAGTTTAACCGGAACAATTTTCAACAAAAGTCATTCGTAAATATTTTTGAGTCGAACCTCCGAAATATTAAAAAAAAGAAAAAAAAACTAGTTGGTCAACAAAAACTCAATAGTTTCAACAACCACCTGTCTGTATATATTTTGTCACTTATACATACCGCATATATAAAAAAGTAAACAACGAGTTCTTGACATAAATAATAAATTTTCATTTGATAGGAAACAAGACTCGTGCATCACACGGGTCAAAATGACTAGTTTTTATAATGTTTATGTCTTAACATATATCATACATAAGACATTGACAAGACACATAGACTTAATTGCAGTGCATTAATAACTAACTAATTGATCATACAAATAGTGACCATAGCCACATTAGCAACATTTTCCACGGACTTGTTATGCTCGGTCATCGGTGAAGTCATACCATACTCTTCAAAACATTTTTCACACGCTTGAGCCTCAACAACACTGTCTGCCATTCCATCCTTACCAAACTTAGGGTTTCATAGTTTCAACGCCCCATTGGACATTGGTACATTCACCTTCACAGCTGTATGATACACTTGTGCACAATAATCTAATGCAGTCCCCAACTCGGGCCTAGAAGATTTTAGACCCTTGATTTATTTAATCATTTCATTAGCCATTGGTACATCCACCTTCATAACTGTATGATACACTTGTGCAAAATAATCCAATGCAGACCCTAACTCGGCCCTAGAAAATTTCAGATCCTTGATTTGTTTAATCGTTTCATCACCTTTGTGTTCGACCCCAAAAACTGAAATGAATGTTAAGCCTTTTAGATTGGCTTCTTCACTCTTGGGGGTCTGCTAGTATAATTGAAAGAAATAAGGCATAGTTAGGTGTTACTTTGCATGTGTTCTCTATGAATTTTCTATCAGCAAATTGCTAAAAATAGGGTTTCTTGAACAACAAGGAGAAATAAAATGGTGAATAAGAATTTCATCTTGATGAAGCAAATGGAAATAATGAGCGAATTAGGTGATATAATTTGTGTTTTGGTACAAAAGCTAGTGAGTATGTATTGTGACAATTTATAGAAAACTTGATGTAATATCTCGGACACAAAAATAAATAATTAACGAGCTTGTAGTCGAGTTGTACATAAATTTTAGATGGCTTTTAATCAATAAATTCAAATTTCAAGTTTCATGCATTAAATGAAAGTATTAATGATTAAGTTTTATATATTTGAGTTAGTATATACATAATTACTAGCTTAGAGACCCGTTGATACCGGGTTATTTTTTACAGAAATAGATAAATGAGATGATAATAAAAGTAATAATGTAAATTTGTTAAAATTAAAATATGTGTGAGTCACAATCGATTTACAACCATCGCGTTGCCAATCTAAAATAGATTGACTCGAACATAAAATGATGTGTGATTTTAATGATCAATTGAGTTACTAACATTATGACAACCATCTTCTTTGAATTGCGAAGCTTTCTCTTTAGTAGAAACAGTTCTGATGACAGTCGCACCAAGCTTATTTTCCCATTGGCATAGCAAAGATCCAACCCCACCTACTGATATGTGTCCTTCTTCAACCTGTATATATAAATGACACCTATTATACAGTAAAAAACAACATCATTTGATTCGTTTAAATAGATAGAGACCTGAATCAACCGTTCATCGATAAATGGGTTCAAATGCAATCTATATGAAGTTGTTATAAATACCATTGAATTCAAAGGAAGTCATTACCAAGAGAGTCAAAGAGGAAGCTCAGTCTTGAAGACACTTTTGATTCTTCAAGATATACCACACTTGATTAATATAGATACTCGAGCAAACTATGATGACTATGACGCATCTACAGATTCATTGTAATGGCTACTCAAAAAAGCAAACAGTTTGATATGTCGCATTTTGTTAGACGTTAAAATGGTACATAACTCCAAATTGATGTTATTTTCGCTATTCTAATTGAGGTTATGTTTGGAGTTTTGCTTGAAAGAACCAAAACAAATAGCCCTTAATAGCCCATAATATCATGTTAATGACGCCAAAATGGCTACCGTAATATGCTATCCAACAACCCGTAATGACATGTTAATGACGCCAAAATGATGCCTCTAATGACAAGTTAATGATGCCCAAACGATCACGAAATATGCTTTCCAACAGCCCTAATAACATGTAAAGACACCCAATTGTTGCTGAAATATGCTATCCAAACAGCCCTTAATAACATGTTAATGACGCCATTATAGTAGATTATATATTAGCGTTACATTTATGCGTTTTCATAGTGAAAATTGCAGCTTAAAGAATCGATTATTTAGAGGTTGGTACGTAAATTTACATTATAATTATATAAAACAAATTATTGAATCACATAGGGAATAGTTTTATAATGGAAAGAAATTTGAAACATTCTAATTATATATACCTTATAGTTGATAGTAATCTCGTTTGAGAAGCGACACTGAGTGACTCCTATTTCTTTTTCATGAACATTAGTAGCATTTAAATCTAAGCCAGTAGATACTTAAAATGGTTTTTTTACCTCTTCAAGAGTGACGATTCCAGCAACACCAAGCATATAGATATGCGTTTCCAAAATGTGATATGTACTCCAACACTTGCGCACCAAGGAAATTTACCTGAAAATAATATGTTAAAATACTCACTCCACGATCAGAAAAACAAAATCTTCCAAGAAACATAATGTTAATAATTCTCTAAATTTGCTTTTATTGTGAAAATTTGTTTACCTCTTCAAGAGTGATGGTTCCAACAACACCAAGAAAACTTTCATGATTTGTTTGTGATCTATAACCATGTGACCAAGTCCATCGCTCTCCATAGCGAAATCACCAAGCAAAATTGCACAATTGGAGCACTGTATCTTTGCTTAACCATGGATTGCTGGAGCGTTCATTAAAAGCGGTTGAAATTGCACATGCAAAATCTACTTCAAAGGCACAATCTTCACAAAAGCATGCACAAAGAAACAAACAAAATAATCCAAACAGTTTTAATTTTGAGTGCACTGACGTGTCCTCATGAGCACAAAGTACTAATTTGGTTACATTAACTTACCACATGATTCCACAAAATACCATCACAGTAACACGTTATCTTTCAAAATGACAAAACTTGTTGATAAGAGGATGTAATAAATGCATCTTCTATTTAACCAGCTAAAGATGAAAGATTACTTGACTCTACCCATTTGTACAAAATGGGGATGGAGGACACGAAAGCTCTCTACATCATCCACAAAATGTCTGGACTCCCTAATAAAGATTTTGTGGAACCATCACGAATTTGTATGATTAAAATTATTCTTCTATGTATTTATATGTGTTACATTGAAATATTGTTTGGTAAAAGGTTTTACTAAAATCTTTTAAAAACGAAGATTTTAGCCGATGATATCCCATGACGGTAGCTCTTATGTATTTTCTTCTTCACTTGTTATAAAGCCTTTTAGGAATGATTTGGTTGTATACTTATCGAGTGCGAAATAGCTAAGATTTGGTTATGGTAGGACCAAAAACCCAGGATGCTATGTCCATTTATTCAGGCTATTTCATTAGGATTTTTCACCGCATACAACCTAACTTCATGACCAGGATATGGTACAGATGGATGTGAAGGATGAGGTCTTGAAGATAACTATTCCAAATAAGAAATGGAAGTTGACTCGTAACGGTCATTGAATGCGAGCTATATTGGCCACCAAAATAAAGGCTCATAGATTGTCTATGCATTGAGGTTTGATTTCAGTAGTATCTAAAACAGTGATTAATTCTTTTTATGAAGGTTGACCTGCTCAATATATCAATTCTTAATTAGAATTGAGACTGCTACATCAACGATCAAAACATAAACATATCAAAATATCAATTCTTAATTAGAATTGAGATAGTTATGCTACCAAAAACTATATGAAAACAATAATACACGTCAAAAAAGTTTCACCTGAATGCTAGAATGGCTACAGAGGTAAAATCAAACTCCGATGCTGAAAATGAATGAAAAATAAAGTTAATACGTATATTAGGAGAAGACATTACAATGAATAACCATTTAAGAGTTATAGAGTGCTTAACTTACATATGTGTCATCTTGAATTGCAGGAAGAACCGGACACGCAGATGGACGTCGTAATTCCTCAAGTCTTCATAATTAACTCCAAATTGATGTTATTTTCGCTATTCTAATTGAGGTTATGTTTTGAGTTTTGCTTCAGCAACCATAACAGCCCTTAATAGCCCATAATATCAAGAAATAAGTCAAACACTTGAGTAATTTATAAATAATAGTTTAATTCGGTGTGATTAAACTATATTGTTAACGCTTATGTAAAAAAACCTATGTGATCACGATGTAATGTTATGGTCACGATATACGTTTTTAAAATCACATTATTTAGATTACCATAATTAATAAACGTTAGACTAACTGACTTTTATTATTGTACTCATTAAGGCTTGTAATTTCTACCTGAGTTCCCGGTCTTTAATTGAGTTTTCATCGTTCCAAAAAAAGTATTCCATCATTTGCAAAATTGAAACTACTAAACAATCTCGGGTCATGGGGGTGGCACGTGAGCAACAACAATGAGTTTACAATTTGATAGTCACCGTTTCAGTTGCGATCATTGCTATACTATGTTACACTTTAATAATATAGTTTTGGTAATTACATTTAATATATATAAGTATTTACAATACTTCCCATCTTAGATTATTTATCTCAGTTTGAATCTAAAGTCATGCACACATGGACTAACCATAATATTGAGTCTATATAGGTTGTGTTAAAGTAAGGATACACATGGATAAAAACTTCATTAAAAAAAAGCGTTTACCCAATTTCATAAAAAGTTCATAAACTCAATTGCAATGGATACGAATGGATAAAAACTTGTGATGAAAAATTCGAATTACCTTATTATGCGATTTAGTTGGTCCAACGTAATCTTGTATATCGGCATTCTGCAGTCACGGTTTAGAGATAATCTAATATGCTAATTTTGGGATAATAAGGTTAATGGTGGAAGACTAATGACACTACCAAATGAGCTTCAACTTTAGCCTATTATTCAGAATTAAATTAGTCGGACACATTGGACCAAATTTAGAGAAAAAAATCATGGTATTAAAATTATAAATTGCATAAGTACATATTGTAGTTTTTGATTTTTATGAACTTGACTTTATTGCGGGATTCAGATGGCATTTTATTTAAACTTTGACGTCTTTTAACTTATAGTTAAGAACCAATTAGATAGTCGGCAACTTATAGTTAAGACCAGGCACTTTAACCCATTTGATCCCATGTCTTTTTTATAGCAAACAATATACTGACCCATTACAACCTATATATTGTTATGTACCTAACTTGTTGATTTTCTTTTAACATTAACATTTAATTTATAAACAAATTCTCACCTGTTTTCTTTCAAAAGATTATTCTATACACTACCAAACGTTAAAATTACGGCTGATAAAACTTGCTAACTACATGATCCATAATGATTAGACAATATGAGTAACTATTAAAAGTTTAAAAGTTGGTTGAATAAGAGTAAGAATTAAATAATCAAAGGAAAATGATTCACTTCATACATTTATTTGAGATCTTTTTGAAGAAGTTGCAATCCATAAATGTGACCAATTGATCTAACCAGACAAATAAAACCAATAACTGAGCACTTCGAATAAACCGAAAGGCTGTTCAATAAGGATTTATGCTACCTGTTATGACCCGTGTACCCCTGTTTTGACAAACGTACCATTAACTCACCATTGCACCACATGCCACAACTACCAAGTCCATCTTATTTTCCTGAAGTGAATAAAATGTGTCAAGCAAAATATACATGCGTAGAAGGATTAGAACATGTTGAGCTAAAGTAAAAATTACATTATTGAGCACAAATAATCATCATGGTAAGCAACTTATTGTCATCATACAAACATTAATGACAATATATCTATAACAGCAAGAAGAAAAACATCATCTCTTTGTATTGAGAATCACCATTTGCTACATAATCATTTAGGGAAAAATATATTTGGGTCAATTTGCAAGAAAGATAAGAGCTTACATCATGAACCAAAATATAAATGCAATACAAACATGGATAAGAAGCAATACCTTGGCATCGAGATTTAACTTGTAATGGTAATGCTAATGTTAATACAAATAAGCCGTAAAACGTTTATTTATATTTTACGATCTTCTAATGTTTTGTCGATAACAAACGTAAAATCATTTTAACGAAACAAATAGAATACGTAAATAGTTTGAGTTAATAGTTTCCTAACACACTTACGTTTTCACATAAAACACTATAACAAGTATAAGTGATTTTATGATTTAGATATATATGTACAACAACTAATGTTTACATATTGGGTTAGCACATACTTCAACTAAGTATACTAAAATGGGTAAAAACATGTAAATACTAAAATGGGTAAAAACTAGCAAATGGTATTGACCCATAACCCATGGTTTTATATATACCACTTAACCAAGTTCATTGTATCCTTAAGATACATTGTATCTAGAAAGAAAAACCATGGATCAACCCATAACCCATGACCCATGACCCATAACCAAAAGTACCCATGGGCAAAGAGGAGCGTTCCACGGATCCCTGGCTTTGTGTTAGCCGGATCCCAAGTGGAAGGGATCCGGGATCCGGAACAGAGAGAATTTTCTCTATAAATAGAGAGCCATTTCTTCCTTTCTATTCATCACTCTTTACACATACTTCCCCAAGTATTCTAACCCTCTAACCTCAGATCTAAGTGATCTATGTAGTTTGTCTTTTGTTTTTGTGTGATCTTCTAGGTTCCTCTTAAAGGCAAGATCACCACTTCTTGAAGACGAGCAAACTCAAGTCCATGAGTTGCCATGCTTCGTCATCATAAAGACAACTAAGGTTCTCTAGTTCTTCCTTTCTCGATAGATGTTGGGTTGAAGGCATTAGTGAAGAATGTTGAAAGTGTCAAGATGAAAGCATTAGTGAAAGGTGCTCATCATCTGTGTCAAAGCATTAGGGAAGAATGCTAAAGGTGTCAAGACGAAGGCATTAGTGAAGGGTGCCAAGCGTTGTGTCAAACGCATTAGTGAAGGATGCCGAAGAATCAAATCAAGTAGCATTTGGAAAGAATGCCTAGGTCGTATAGTCGATGAGGTGCATCGTTATACATATATGTATTTGTTTATTTCCAAGGATGGTGATATCCTTGATGATGTTGTAACAAGGAGTGGATCTCCTTGAGATTAGGTGTTGTGTCGTGAAGGGTAGTAGTTCCTCCATAGTAATGGAACTAGGTGCTTAGCCTAGTACCTAATAAAGGGTAGGCGACGTTGTGATAGGATTAGTTCTCCTTGGTGTGAAAGAACTCGGTGGTTAGCCTAGCACCGTATAAAGGGTAGGTGACGTTGTGTTAGGTGTGGATCGCCTTGGTGTGAAAGAACTGGGTATTTAGCTTTGTCTTGGAAAAAGGTTAAGCGGCGTTGTGAAAGGCTTCTGCCATAAGGAGATTGGTGTAGTGCTTACGAACTCTCGAGTAGGTGACTCGGGAGTAGAGTAGGGCAAGGAAGGTGTCCTTGTAGCCGAACCACTATAAATAACTTGTGTCGTGGTGATGTGCTTCTACTCTTTATCTTTCATTACACGTTTATATATCTATCTATCAACGTCCAACATAAACAACCAAATAGATTGACATAAGTCGATCTAAATATTTAAAAGGAAGTTTTAAATTGGTAAAACTATTCAACCCCTTCTAGTTTTCCACAGCTAAAATTCCATCTTCTGCACGCATAGTCAATGTCGATACATGATATCTATATCGAGAAATGGTTAATTGTCATATTATATGATGTTTAATGCGTGATTAAATCTATATGACATGAATTAGAGTTTATAAACTCAATAAGCCTACCAAATAAGCTACTGAAAACACCCTAAATGATACCTGAGGTCCTTAGGCAGTTTTTCTGTAGACATCCAAGCAGAGCCTTTTGACCCGTTATAGATAATATGTTAATACAAATATCGTCATTAAACGTTATTTATAATTTTGATCTTTACCTAAGTTTTGTTAACGACAAAAGTAAATATAATTTTTATAAAGCTTAAAGCTTGTCAAGTCTAATAGATATTAAAACAAGCTTTTTCAAATAATATCTTCATCACTCAAGCATTTACATTGTGATTAACCATAATGTATGATAAGAGTTTTTAGAATGTTTTGGTTTCTTAAAAACTAAACATTACATATGTATTTTCATATTTCTAAAAATAGAAAAACAAACATATGACATCATGTGATGCATCATTGAAATCATTGGAAGATTTCACAAGATTCTTTGTGTAGATTTAGGCTCTACATATCTTACACAATCTTGCATAGATATGGTTGACTTTGGTAAGATTTTGAGATCTTCTTTGTCGGACCCAAATGACCAAATCTTATAATCTTATAGTGGAACCCTTTAAAGGGTTCCGTGGTCCGTGGTGCCTGCTGAGAGTTTTAGCTATTGATAAGGTTTTAAAAGGTACCATTTTGAGGGTCGTTTAAGTCCTTATTTGATCACTTTTGTATCCGTTATTGCTTAATATCGTTCCTTTTCACTTTTTAGGTCTCTTGAAGGCAAAATGCTTTGGAATGGCACTTATTTGGACGAAAAGCGCGAATATATAAAGAAAATGGCCAAAGTCAAAATCGAGACACTCACCGTTCTTTGAAATTAGAAGGCGACGTCAGTGTGCTAATGGCGACGCCGTCCTAAAATTATTGTGACGGTCCGTAACCCAAAACTCAGATTTTCAAGCGACGACGCCCGGTTGTAAAGAGTAGGCCATCGCTACTCGGATGGCCTAGATGCAATCCGACGACGCCGAAGTCAAGAGGACGGCGTCACGGACACAAGGTGACGCCGTCGCAAGGTTAACGTGGCCAAGACGAAACCCTAATGACGGCGACACGGCGCGTCCACAAAACATAAGGTGACGCCGTCGCATATGTAATCTTATATATAGAATCCGATTTTTCGGTCTTTTGTGGAGAGTCTTTGGAGTAAAAACCTAAAACCGAACCTAAGGTGTCTTGTACAAGATTTTAGGGTTTTAAACCCTATCTTACATCAAGATAAGTCTTTACTTCATTAATTCAATTATGTCTTTGATTATTTGTGTGTATGCTTGCATGTTCTCCATGTCCGGCTAATTTATTTGTGTGTTTGCTTAGGAAGTATGAAACTTAATTATTGAATATTGATTGGTTGTTTCTTATCTTAGTTGATTAATGATCTAGTAATGCGATAGGTCATTCGTTGTGTACTTAATGCTTGATTCATCTTTGTGAACCTTAGAATATAATTACCGAGTAGTTGTAGGCTAAACCATCCAAAGAGCGCCTTAGAGTAGGAGTTTATCATCCCTAGTGGGTTTGCAGACGAGACCCTTTGGTAAGTTCAAAGAGTTAGGGAGAAACGATACCCTACAACTTTAGACACACAACGCAATTAAGAATAAGGCGTGACACTCAACCATCAATAGGAGATAATTAAGGAGTAATACAACCTAAGTAAATACATCTTTAAACTATCATACGAGCACATTAATTAGACATAGACTCCACAACCTTAGCTTAGATAATTAGATAATAGTAGAGTAATCGGTGAAATACCAACCCCCAAATCCAATACCCGAGATTCGTACCTTTCCTTTTCATAAAACATAAAAAGATAAAAATAATCTTCCTCAACCTTAACCTTAGCGTAGTAACTCCTTACTAGCATTCCTATTCCCCAGAGAGCGATATCAATACCGTGGCTTACCCTAATTACTACACTACAACGATTAGGTTCACCGCCTGGGGTGTTATAAAACTTGCTCGAAGAAAAGGAAGTTTCCTTGACCCCGAACGACGCGTGTGGCGTTATCAAGTTTTTAGCGCCACGGCGGGTAATAGAATAGCTAGTTAGTAGTCCACCTCGTTTAGGTTTCTTTGTTGATTCCTATCAAGTAAACTTTTTTCCTCATTTTTAGCTTTCTTTTAGTCTATCCCCTTCTTCGTGACCTTTGTTCGTAACCCCATCACTTTTCATCATGGAAGGTGATAACCAACAACCACGCCCCATACAAACCCCCTAAGCAACTTAGAACCCGCAGCTCCACCAAAACTCTTCTTGAACCATTTGCGTAACCCGAAAGAGAGCTCAATAGGCGACGAAAAGCTCTTCATGATTCGAACTTCAAGGCACTTCCATCAATTTTGATGAAGTTACATCGATGAAGAATCCCTCATTCCCACAATCTCCTGAAACCATCATCATTGACAATCTGAGTCAAAAGGCGAGGAAGTTCTTGCCACTCCGGCCCAATGAACCCATAAATCCTCCTAGCGAAAACCCTGGGAATACTCCTCCCTTCGCATCTGGATTCACCGGTGCCATTGCTCATCCTCGGAACATATCAATGAGATATTGCATGCATCCGACATTTGGCTAATCCAAAAGGCATGTCAATTCCATGGATCCCAGTGAAAACCCAATTCATCACATCAAACAGCTTCTAAAATTGTTGATGCTATCTATACCGACGGAGCATCTAAGGAGACATCTAGACTCGGTTTTCCCATTTTCTCTTCATATGCGAGCCAAGGAGTGGCTCGATAAGCTCCCTCCAAGGTCCATTTTCACATGGGAACAACTTACAACCAAGTTCACCAAAAGTTCTTTCCTCCGGAAGAACTGCAGCAGATTAGAGCAAATTGCACTTTCATCAACCCGATGGAGAATCTATCACCAACTCCTGGAGTCGTTATAAAGATCTTATTCAACAAGCTCCACACCATGGTATCAACCTTTGGTTGCTTGTTCAAATCTTTTACGACAATGTCTCCCGAAAGGATCAAAAGGATTGATTTCTCGACCGTCAAGAATCGCGAACCTCACCGCAGGAAGAAGGGTGGAACCGAATGAGGAATACATCCAATATCAAGACAAACCATTGGAATGAGCAAGAAAACGCGTCAAGCATTTCTACTTTCTCAAGTGAAGAGTTATCCTTCGATTATCGGATTGAGAAAGCACAAAAGAAACTAGCTTACCTCATAAAATCACCGTAACCAAAAGGTCGACTAACCCATATCTCATATGCGACATATGTGGAGGATCGCACGAGCGATGAGTGCGATGACACACACCGAGAAAGCGCCTTCCTCTCTAGTCATGATATCTATGATGACCCTTCACTCTCGCATTTTATCAAACCGATGAATGTGATCCTTGGGGCAATCAAATGGAGAACGGAAGGAAAGGACGGACCGAGTACACCATCCGTGACCCTTTTGAAGAAAAACTTGGCGCTCACCATGGAAGGGGCCGCACTCTTGAAAGGTCTTGAGGGTTTATCCGAGAGCAAAGAAGTCAATTAGAAAGTCGGTTCACCGATCTCCACGAAAGAATGAGTGGACCCGCCTAGCACTTCACGATCCAACTTGCGCAATCACTACTCGATCAGAACTACTACCAAGGATCCCCACATCCCAACCGAACCCCATCACAAGGAACCCGAGTTAGAAATGAGGCGATTCCCGCACCTCTTCCAACTCCTCACGATCCTCCCCACAAACACCAAAGACCACCAATGACCAACTCTCTCACGGATTCCCTATCCTCTCGCCTAAAGAATCAAAGGCTAAAGAAGACAATGAAAGAATATTGTCTTATTTGAAACAAACATCCGTCAACATACCACTCCTTGATGTATTCTATCATATCCCTAAACATAGTAGATACTTCAAGAGGTTGATATCTAATCGGAAAAAGCTTGAAGGATTGATATCATTAGAGAAGAATGTTCACTATCATCCAAAAGAGCATGCCCAAGAAGGAAGATCCGGCGCTTTACCATTCCTTGCTCTATAGGGCGCTTTCTATGAAAAACGCCTTGGCGGATCTTGGGCAAGCATTAACCCGATGCCTCACCCCTGCTTTCTTAAACTCGGATATTCGTGGCTTAAACCGACTAGGATGAGTATCCATTAGCCGATCGATCAATCAAATATCCCATCGGAGTTTGTGAGAACGTTCTTGTAAGGGTGGGGAATTCAATTTTCCAATGATTCGTAATTTTAGAGATGGAGGAAGATAATTCCGTCCCAATAATCCTTGAAGACCCTTCTCGGCTATACCGTGCCATCATTGATGTTCATGATGGTAAACTCACTTTACGAGTAGGATCCGAGAGCTTGACCTTCGACATTAAGGATTCTATGAGACATTCTTCTTCCTGCGGTCGCCCCGTATATTTAGTTAAAGAAGTTGATGAATTTGTTGACGACATAGATGGTTGCATTGAAGAGTATCTATTAAACGAATTCATGAATAATGATAACAACGTAATATACGACGACCAAGAAATTGAGATGGTTGAGTCAGTGTCCTTTTATCCTCGTCGGATGAAATTGAACCTATTGAGCTTGAGGCCGGAAACAAGCTAAAACCATCGATCAAAGAGCCTCCTACCTTAGAACCGAAAGATCTCCCGAGTCACTGAATACGCCTTCCTTCGCGGGAGGACCAACTCCCCATCATCAAAAGCTCTTCGCTAACCACTATTCGTAAAGAGAAGCTCTTAGAAGTTTTAAAAGAGTATAAAGGGTGATTGCGTGGAGTGTTGCCGACATTAAGGAATCGATTCTACATTCTCAGACTCACAAAATCCTCATGGAGGAAGATTACAAACCAACTGCTCAACCGCAAAGGCGGGTTAACCCTAACATCAAAGAGGTAGTGAAAAAGAGGTCATTAAGCTTCGGATGCGTGTCTCATCTACCCCATATCGATAGCCCATGGGTCACCCGGTCCAAGTGGTTCCAAAAAGGGAGGATGACGGTTGTAAAAAATGAGAAGGGTGAGTTGGTGCATGAAAGAACAGTTATCGGGTGGCGTGTATGTATTGACTACGAAGTTGAATGATGCCACCCGAAAGATCATTTTCCTCTCGCCGCTTATTGACCAAATGCTTGAAAGGTTAGCAGGGCACGAATACTATTGTTTCCTTGATGGCTTTTCAGGATACTTTCAAATTCCAATTGCTCCTGAAGATCAAGAGAAAACTACATTTACATGTCCTTATGGAACGTTCGCCTACAAGCGAATGCCCTTCGGGTTATGTAACGCACCCGCAACCTTTCAAAGATGTATGATGGCCATATTCCACGAGTTAATTGAGGACAGCATGGAAGTCTTCATGGATGATTTCTCGGTGTTTGGAAATTCTTTCGACCTTTGTCTTTCAAATCTTAGGAAGATGTTGAAGCGATGCGAGGAAACTAATTTGGTTTTAAATTGGGAAAAATGTCATTTCATGGTAAAAGAAGGAATTGTCTTAGGGCATAAAGTCTCGGGGAATGGAATTGAGGTCGATAGAGCAAAAATCAAGCAATTTCCAAACTCCCTATCCTACTACCGTTAAAGCCATTCGCACTTTCTTGGTCATGCGTGTTTTATCGAAGGTTTATTAAAGATTTTTCAAAATTGCCCGCCAATGACACGCCTTCTTGTTAAGGATGCCCTTTGATTTTTCTCAGAATGCAAGGAAGCATTTAACCGACTAAAGAAAGATCTCACTCAGCACCTATAATGGTCACCCCGATTGGTCTCACCATTCGAAATCATGTGTGACGCTAGTGATTATGCTTGTCGGTGCAGTTGCTCGCCAAATGAAGGAAAAGCATTTTCAACCAATCTACTATGCTAGCAAAACCATGAATGTAGCACAAGAGAACTATACAACCACCGAGAAAGAACTTTTAGCCGTTGTTTTTGCCTTCGACAAATTCGTGCAATATCTCGCTTCTCTCTAAAACTGCCGTCTTCACCGATCACTCCGCCTTACGCTATTTGTTTTCAAAACAAGATGCTAAACCTCACCGATTAGGTGGATCCTATTACTTCAAGAATTGACATTGAAATTCGAGATAAAAGGGGTGAAAATCTTGCTGCCGATCATCTATCACGCTTGAGAACCCCGATCTTGAGAAGTCGATCACAATCGATATTCGCGACTCTTTTCCCGAGGAACGGCTAATGGCGATTAAAGAAATTGAGCAATGGTATGTCGATTATGCTAACTACTGCCTAGTAGAGTTTTGCCAAATTACATGACCAAACAAGATAAAAGAAGTTCTTCACTACACTAAAACATTACTTCGATGAACCTTCCTTTTCCGTATATGTCCCGATGAAATCATTCGACGCTGCGCGGCAGAGAGATTGATCGAGTTCGAAAGAATGTCATGCGGGACCATCTCGAGGACATCACGGTGTGAATATCACGGCACGAAAGGTTTTCGACGCCGGATTCTATTGGCCTCACCGCTTTTCGAGACGTTAAGAGATTAGTTCAATGTGTGATGCATGCCAACGATCGTGAAATATTTCACGACGGGATGAGTCACCCGTAACTATATCCAAGTCTCGAAATATTTGACGTTTGGGGCATAGACTTCATGGGACCCTTTCCATCTTCCTGAGGAAATGAATACATTCTCGTAGCTATCGACTATGTATCCAAATGGGTAGAGGCTCAAGCCCTTAGAACTAATGATGAAAGGGTAGTTATTCACTTTCTTAAAAGCTCTTCGACGATTTGGGATTCCCAAAGCATTAATCGATGATAGAGGACTCACTTTTGCAATGCTCAAATGGAAAAGGTGATGAAGAAGTATGGCGTCCCACATAGATTTTCTATCGCATATCATCCTCGCACAAATGGACAAGTAGAAAACACAAACAGGCATTAAAGCGAATACTTGAAAAACGGTCCACCAAAATAGGAAAGATTGGGCATTCAAACCGGATGAGGCACTTTGGGCATTTAGAATCGCATAAAACACCTATCGGGACAACCCTTTTCGCTCGGTATACGGAAAGGCTTGCCACCTCCCTATCGAACTTGAGCAGAAGCATATTGGGCCCTTAAGGCCTGTAATATGGATTATTCAAGGTGGTCAAATCGGTTCTTACAACTTCAAGAATTGGATGAACCGAGGTCGGAAGCATACGAATCATCAATCACTTACAAGGAAAGGGCAAAAGATGGCATGATCAACGAATAAAGAATCCTAAAGAGTTTTGGAAGGGATAAGGTGCTCTTGTATAATTCAAGACTAAGATTATTCCCGTGAAAACTCAAATCCGGTGGTATGGACCCTTTCAAGAAAAAAAGATGAGCAATGGGCGGTGGTGCTACTAGACCATGATGGAAGAGAATTCACCGTTAATGGACAACGGGTGAAGCATTATCAATTGGATAATATTGAAATGGTGAACGATGAGGATATTGTTTTAGAAGAAGAGGCGGTAATGAGAAAACGTAGAAGCACGACTACGAGTCTAGCTACAAGACTCTTAAATAAAGAAAAGCGCCGGGAAGCAACCCATGCTTAATTGTTTGCTTGTTAGTGTCATATATCTTTTATTAATTGTTTATCCTCATGTTTAAATTTGTAAAATGCTTTATTTTGTTTTTAACCTCGCCTTAATTGCATATAAAGGTATTTTACATAAGGGATAAGTGTAGGAGGATTACACACGCTTTCAAAAGAAACGTAAACATGAGAATAACAATTAAGTAAAAGATATTTATGTTTGTTTGTTCGAGTCAAATGCTTGTATCGAGTCATAATGGATGTTTTGCGTAAATTTTTCCGATTCTAAAGATGTAAATTTTCCGTAATTTTTCCGAAAATCGCACCAGCTTTTTGTCAGATAACCGACGTCCAGATTGCAACCGACAATCCGAAGGAGTAAAACATCGATTACTTTTTTCTCGCTTTCTCGAGCTACTTATAAATTTTGGAATTTTCTGTGTCTTAATTTTCTCGAGAAATTCAGAAACATCCATTCCACAAGCATTATATCCTAGTTTAAATCGAGTCTTATATATATTATTACCGCCGATTTTACGCGAAGGTTTCGCTTTGTTTTCTTCAAGTGTGCAGTTTAGTTTGTCAAGAAGAAGTTACATAAGATTGGAAGGAGCTTTTCACGCAATAATTCTTCTTGAAAAGGATTTAACCACCACTTTACACGGATCCTACCGAGCTAATCGGGGAGTATTAGTTTCTTTCGCTTTAATTACCTTCTTTATCATAAATTTGATATTTCGGGAACATTGGGGACAATGTTCGGTTTAAGTGTAGGGAGGAAAATAAAACGGAACTTTGAAACTATGCTTATCCTTGACTATTTGCTTTGTCCAATTGTGATTGTGTAATAAACCATGAGAAAATGTTGGTTAGGTAATTTTGGCACCAAATTTAAATTTTTTATGACATATAGGAGGGCCATTAGTCTTAACAAAAGCGCCTCACGGATAGGAAGTTACATGACTAGCACAAAACCCTTTACCACTTAAATTCCACCAAAATGCGAGGATCGCCTTAGATTAGTAGGAATTAAAGCATTCATCTTTAATGCTTAGAGTGTGAACCGGTAGTATATTAGATTCTAGAACTTGTTTTGTGATGCATTCGAGATCGCAAGTGAGGCTACACTTGTGTAGTTAGGAATAACTAAATGATAAGAGGCATTAGGATAACCCTTGTTTGATACCGTAATATAATTACTTCTTCCATATCGGTTGAGTAATTCACCCACACCCTTTGCGTTGTACTCATCTTTAGTACACGATACCCCTAGTTAACCCCTCGAGCCTATCCTTTTCGCGGTTCTCGTGATGTTTCGGTTTTTCCGAATATCAATGAAGAGCATTGTTTACACCCCACCCCAAATATACACCCAAATCGCCTTAGCCTACCCCTTATGCACTCACTTTAGTGCAAATGTTTGTTATCACCCTAAACCCTTAGTTCAATTATCTAGTTGCTTGCATAAGTTGCTAAGTCGAGCCATATCCTTTGTATACGCTTTGGGACGATTGGGATTCATGAGAAAAGTTAAAGTTTATGAAATGACGGAAGGGAACGTTAAAATTCAAATTCCTTTGTTTGCGTAATAATGTACCCCAAGTGTTTTGATCTTTTCAAATCGGGTCAAATTAGTGTTAGAGTAATAAAACTCAAGTGTAGGGATGTGCCTATAAATACCTATTATTTTGATGTTATCGTAGAGGATGGTAGAGTAAAAGTGTATAAAAAAAAAAAAAAAATCGAAAAAAAAAGAAAAGAGAAAAAAAAAAATAGAGTGTGAAAATATATATATATATATATATATATATATATATATATATATATATATATATATATATATATATATATATATATATATATATATATATATATATATATACGCTACCATCCTACATCTATCCTTTAAATTTATGTTTGTTTATTTCAGTTATCTAGAGTTTAGAGTGTCGAGTCTTGGCTTAGCAACGCCATTCTTCATATGCTTGTAACATAGAGATTTTTTGACTTGCCACCACTAAATAGCCTATCCCACCAAACCCTTTATTTCCCTACCGTAAGCCTAACGTTACAACCCTTTAAAAGACCTCTTTGATAGTCTTTCCTAGGTGCTTACGCCAAAGCGATGGAGGTTTGATCTATTCTCAAGCCTATGGTAATCTATGTACTAGGACCGGTTAATGAGTGTTTATCTTCCATTTCCTATTTGTTATATTTCATATATACACCCGAGAGAGATGTGAGTATCCAAACACCCCATGTGAGGTGCTAGTATGTACTTCGTGCTTGTTATGACTTTTCGGGGCTTATATGTGTTGTGGGCGCTTTGAATTAATGCTTCATGACCCCTAACTTATAAATTAATTGGCTAAAAGCACATTTGCTTGAGGACAAGCAAATAACAAGTGTAGGGATATTTGATAAGGTTTTAAAAGGTACCATTTGAGGGTCGTTTAAGTCCTTATTTGATCACTTTGTATCCGTTATTGCTTAATATCGCTCCTTTTCACTTTTTAGGTCTCTTGAAGGCAAAATGCCGGAATGGCACTTATTTGGACGAAAAGGCGCGAATATATGAAGAAAATGGCCAAAGTCAAAATCGAGACACTCACAGCTTTCGAATTAGAAGGCGACGGCGTCAAAAGAATGGCGACGCCGTCCCAAAATTATTGTGACGGTCCGTAACCCAAAACTCAGATTTTCAAGCGACGACGCCCGGTTGTAAAAGAGTAGGCCGTCGCTACTCGAACGCCCTAGATGCAATCCAGACGACGCCGGTCAAGAGGACGGCGCACGGACACAAGGTGACGCCGCAAGGTTAACGTGCCAAGAAGAAACCCTAATGACGGAACACGGCGGCATCACAAAACATAAGGTGCGCCGTCGCATATGTAATCTTATATATAGAATCCGAATTTTTCGGTCTTTTGTGAGAGTCTTTGGAGTAAAACCTAAACCGAACCTAAGGTGTCTTGTACAAGATTTTAGGGTTTTAAACCCTATCTTACATCAAGATAAGTCTTTACTTCATTAATTCAATTATGTCTTTGATTATTTGTGTGTATGCTTGCATGTTCTCCATGTCCCGCTAATTTATTTGTGTGTTTGCTTAGGAAGTATGAAACTTAATTATTGAATATTGATTGGTTGTTTCTTATCTTAGTTGATTAATGATCTAGTAATGTGATAGGTCATTCGTTGTGTACTTAATGCTTGATTCATCTTTGTGAACCTTAGAATATAATTACCTGAGTAGTTGTAGGCTAAACCATCCAAAGAGCGCCTTAGAGTAGGAGTTTATCATCCCTAGTGGGTTTGCAGACGAGACCCTTTGGTAAGTTCAAAGAGTTAGGGAGAAATGCATACCCTACAACTTTAGACACACAACGCAATTAAGAATAAGACGTGACACTCAACCATCAATAGGAGATAATTAAGGAGTAATACAACCTAAGTAAACACATCTTTAAACTATCATACGAGCACACATTAATTAGACATAGACTCCACAACCTTAGCTTAGATAATTAGATAATAGTAGAGTAATCGGTGAAATACCAACCCCAAATCCAATACCCGAGATTCGTACCTTTCCTTTCATAAAACATAAAAGATAAAAATAATCTTCCTCAACCTTAACCTTAGCGTAGTAACTCCTTACTAGCATTCATTCCCTGAGAACGATATCAATACCGGCTTACCCTAATTACTACACTACAACGATTAGGTTCACCGCCTGGGTGTTATAAAACTTGCTCAAGAAAAGGAAGTTTCCTTGACCCGAACGACGCCAGCGTATCGACTATAAATAGCAAAGCCAAACCAAGTAATTTTTCATCCCTTTCTATCATACTCTCACATTTCTTCTCTAACCTTTCGAACTCATTTTCATATCATATTAGTGATCTCTTTTGTAGCAAAGAAGATCAAGTCACATTCAAGCTTCAACGAGAAGTTGGAAGTCTTGTTTGTTTGGTGTTGTATGATCTTGTGTTGATTCATACTTCATTGTTGTACCAAACTATCATAATCTTGTGAGTGTGAGTGGTTAGTATTTTAGTCCTCAAAATACATTGTGTGTGGGAGTGGTTGTACCCTTGGAAAGAACTCGACATTTAGCTTAGTGTCGGAAATAGTGTAAGCGAAGTGTAAAGGTTTCTCCGCGGTGAAAGGAGCTTGTTGACTAGTGAAGTTAAACTCTCGAGTGTGAGACTCGGGGAGTGGAGTAGGGCAAGGAAAAAGAGTCCTTGTAGACCGAACCACTATAAACAACTTGTTGTGGTTTGATTGTTTCTTTCCTTATTTACTCTTTACATATTGTTTACATATTTCATTAACATATCTAAGATCAATATCAATTGATCTTTCAATAAGTTTCAAAACAAAGATTTTTAATCGGTAAACTATTCAACCCCCTTCTAGTTTTCTACAATTGGTACCAGAGCCTCGTTGCTCAAGAATTTCTAAAATATATTGTATTTTATAAACTTGAAACGATCCATGGATTCGAAAACTTTAAAGAAGGGCAATCTATGCAAAGACCACCACTCTTTGAAACCAATGGATTTATCTATTGGAAAACCATTTTGAAACATATGTAAAATCAAAAGATATAGATCTTTGGTTTGTTATTGTTAAAGGGATTTTAGTTCTACAACAAAAGATATTTTGTTGATGAACAAAAGAAATTAATCGCTAAAAACAATGAAGCTAAAATGATGCTTTATAATGCTTTGCCTAGAAAAGAATATGAAAGAATTTTCATGTGTGAAACCGCCAAAGATATTTGGGAATCTTTGATTGTTACACATCAAGGAAATTCACAAGTCAAGGATAACAAAATTGATCTTCTTGTTCAACAATATGAACAATTTGTTATCCCCAAGATGAAACCATTGATTGTGGCTTTGCTCGCTTTAATACTATTATTACATCACTTAAAGCACTTGATGAATCCTTTCGTAGTAAGAACTTTGTCGAAATTTCTTAGAGCACTCCATCCGAGTGGAGAGCTAAAGTGACGGCCATTGAAGAATCAAAAGATCTCTCAAAATGTCACTAGATGAGCTAATCGAAACCTCAAAGTACACGAAATGGTGATGGAGAAAGATTCGGAAATCATCAAAGGAAAAAGAGAGAAAATCAAATCCGTTGCTCTAAAAGCAAGAACGGAATCAAGTGATGATGACGAATCTTGCTCCGGTAGTGAAGATGAAGAGTACGCCATGGCCGTTAGAGATTTCAAAAAGTTCTTTAGAAGAAGAGGAAAGTTTGTAAGACAACCTCGAGAAGAAAAGAAGCCATTCCGAAAAGATCGGGATGACAAAAAGGGTAAAGGTGAAAGAAAATGCTTTAGATGCGGTGATGCAAGTCATCTAATAGGAGATTGTCCTAAGCCACCTAAAAGCAAAACTCAACGAGCTTTTGTTAGTGGCGCTTGGAGTGATAGTGAAGATGATGAAGAATCAAGCAAGGAGGAAATCGCTCTAATGGCACATGAGTCAAATGAGGTACATTCGACTCATCTTATTCTTCTATTGATGATGACACTTTGCAAAAACAATACAATCAATTGTGTGAGCTAAGTCTAAAATCATAACTAAAATAAATTTTAAAGACTAAAAGGAATTTTTAGAAAATGAAGTCTATGAGTTAAAAGAAAAGGCAAAACGATTAGAAAAGGGAAAAGCAAATGTCGATGATTGCAAATCATGTCAAGAGCTTAATCTTGAAATAGAAAAACTAAAGCTCACACAAGATGTTCTAATCGAACATAATTCTAAATTTAAAAGGTTTAACAAAAACATCGCTTGTGCCGATGAAATAGTTAGAATTCAAAAAACACCAGGAAACATGAATGGGCTAGGATTTAATGAAGTATTAATTCCAAAGAGTCAAAACAAAACGGCGAAAAAGACAAACAAATGTTAAAAGCTGCTGCGGTCAAAGACGGACGAACGGACCCAAAATAAGGGATCCGTCCGTTGTAAAAATTGGTGCCGTGGGAACTTCAAAGAGACATAATGTTTGTGATACGGACCGTAGCGAATTTGTCAAAGTAACAAAGAAAACCAAGGATAGTGTTAAACTAAAACCTGCTGTTACATGAGGAGTAGGACTTGCTAAAAATGAATTTAGATAAAAAAATTACTCAACAACGACGTAAAACACCTTTTGTCAAACGTCCCTTTCCTAAAAGTAACCACAATGTACAACCCAACTATCAACACAACGGTTGGAATCATAACTTCCCTAGACCATATCAAACTCCATATTACATGTCATGGAACTCTTACCCATCATTTCCATACATGAATCAAATAAATGGTATGTTTAACCCAAACGGACCAATGAGATATTAGGGACCAAACGCTTGAGTTATTTGCTTCTTAGGTATGCTTGAAAGTTGGATTGGAACCTGATGAGTGGATAAAAGATAGTGGATGCTCACGACACATGACGGGCAACAAAAGTCTCTTCTCATCATACCAAGAGTATGACGGAGGTAATGTCACTTTGGTAGCAATCTCAAAAGCAAAATCATTGGCAAAGGTATGATCGCTCATAACTCCCTAACTATTGAAAATGTTGCTCATGTCGATAGGTTAGGATTTAATCTACTTAGTATTAGCCAATTATGTGATAAAAAGTATAAAGTACTATTTGATGAAAATGGTAGTAAAATACTAAAAGATGGTATCACCATAGCTAAAGGAGTTAGGAAAAATAACATATACGTTATGAAAATAGATAAAACATCTAATGACAAACTTTGTCTAACAACATTAGATGATAGCTCAACTCTTTGGCATAGACGCTTAGGTCACGCTAATATGAGACTTATACAAAACCTATCTTCAAAAGAGCTAGTTAGGAATTTACCAAAACTTAAATATGATCAACATTTTTGCGACGCTTGCAAAATTGGTAAACAAACCCATAGTAGTCATAAGTCTAAAAATATGGTATCCACATCTAAATGTCTAGAACTTTTGCATATGGACTTGTTTGGTCCATCCGCTATAAGAAGCTATGGAGGCAACTTATACACTTTGGTCATAGTAGATGATTACTTAAGGTTTACTTGGACGTTATTTTTGAAAGCCAAAAATGAAGCTTTTGATAAATTTGAAATTCTTAGCAAGAAAATTTAAAATCAACTAGGTGTTAAAATTGTGTCAATCCGAACGGATCATGGTCGTGAATTTGACAATGAAACACAATTTGGAAACTTTTGTGATACAAATGGTATAACACATAACTTTTCGGCTCCTAGAACACCTCAATCAAATGGAGTCGTAGAAAGTAAAAATAGAACAATTCAAGAAATGAGTAGAACAATGCTTAATGAACAAAACATTCCTCAAAAGTTTTGGTGTAACGCCGTTGACACTTCTACATATATTTTAAATAGAGTCTTGATACGTCATTTCTTAAACAAAACTCCATATGAGCTTTATAAAGGTAAAAAGCCAACTTTAGGATATTTTAGAGTCTTTGGATGTAAATGTTTCATTCTTAATACTAAAGATTACCTCACCAAGTTTGACCCAAAGTCTTATGAAGGTGTATTTCTTGGTTATTCTCAAACTAGTAAAGCTTACATTGTCTTAAACAAAGAAACAATGAGAGTCGAGGAATCGTTGAACATAACATTCGACGAAAGTCCACCTCCCTCTAAGACATCACCTTTGGTAGATGATGACTTAGTTGAAAGTCAACTTGTAGAAAGTCAAGAAATAATTGAAAATGACAAGGAAGATGAACCATTAAATAATGAGATTATAAACATCAAAGAATCCAAAAGTCACCCTTTAGAAAAGGTCATAGGTCAACTAAATCAAAGAACCTTGAGATCACAAGCTCAAAATCAAAGTAATCATTTTTGTTTTGTGTCTACCATTGAACCGAAAAACATAAATGAAGCAATAAAAGATGAATCTTGGGTAATTGCTATGCAAGAAGAGTTAAACCAATTCGTTAGAAATGATGTTTGGAAATTAGTTCCAAAACCTAAAGATCAAACTATAATTGGAACGAAATGGGTTTTTCAAAATAAAATGGATGAAAATGGTGTAGTGTCTAGAAACAAAGCTAGGCTTGTTGCACAAGGTTATAATCAACAAGAGGATTGATTATGATGAAACTTATGCACCGGTAGTTAGACTCGAGTCTATTAGAATATTACTTGCTTATGCATGTGCTTATGACTTTAAATTATTTCAAATCGATGTTAAGAGTGCGTTTCTTAATGGGTTTATTAACGAAGAAGTATATGTTGCTCAACCTCCCGGTTTCACCGACTTTGAGAAACCACATCATGTCTTCAAACTCAAGAAAGCATTATACGGTCTTAAGCAAGCACCAAAAGCTTGGTACGATAGACTTAAGACTTTTCTTGTTGAAAACAAATATACCATGGGATTAGTAGATAATACTCTTTTTACCAAGAAAAGGGAGTCACACATTATCATTGTTCAAATATATGTTGATGACATTATATTCGGATCAACTTGTCAAGAGCTATGTGATGATTTCTCTAAAATCATGCACGATGAGTTTGAGATGAGTATGATGGGTGAATTAAACTTCTTTCTAGGACTCCAAATTAAACAACTAGAAGATGGCATATTCTTTAACCAATCTAAATATATAAAAGATATGCTTAAGAAATTTGGTCTTGAAGATTCAAAACCAACTAAGACACCCATGTCTTCGGACACTAAACTCACCAAGGATGAGGAAGGTGAATCGGTAGATAACACTAAATATAGAGGAATGATCGGTAGCTTACTCTATATCACGGCTAGTAGACCTGACATTATGTTTAGTGTTTGTCTATGTGCTCGCTTTCAAGAAAATCCAAAGGTATCACACTTAGAAGCTTTGAAAAGGATATTTAGATACATTAAAGGAACAACATGTTTAGGATTATGGTATCCCAAAGGAATGGGTGTAGAAACTATAGTGTATGCCGACTCGGACCATGCCGGTGACTATGTTGATAGAAAAAGTACAAGTGGTATTTGCACTTTTGTTGGACATTGTCTCACCTCATGGTTTGCAAAGAAGCAAACGACTTTAGCTATCTCAACTACTGAAGCCGAATATGTCTCAGCCGGAAAAGCATGTCAACAAGCTCTTTGGATGAAGCAAGCTCTCGTGGACTACGAAATTCATCTCAACGATATAGTCATATTTTGCGACAACAAAGGAGCTATCGATCTCAACAAAAATCCCGTCCAACATGCTCGTACAAAGCATATTGAAATCCGTCATCACTTCCTTCGCGACAATGTTCAAAAAAGAAACATCTCAATTGAGAAAGTGTCCTCCGAAGACAACATTGCCGACATTTTAACTAAGCCTCTCAAACGAGAACCATTTAATCTTCTTAGACTTGGTTTGGGATTAATGGAACCAAACATGTAGGTAAAACATAGCATAAACCTTAGAACAAACAAAACAAAACAAATTTTGTTTTAAACCTGCTACTGTAGCCACGACACCAAACGACAACAAAGGCGGAACCATTTTTATGGTGCCGTCTGGTCCGTGGTGACATCAGTGGCAAAACTACTACCTACAAAACATCTTCTTCCTCAAAACCAACTTTACCAAAACGTGTAAACATTAGACCCAACTCATTGTTGACACCTTCTTACCCACTAATCACTGGAGATAACATCATTGTAAGTATCCTAACTACATTTTATCTCTTAATTCTGAGTCTAGGATTCTAATTTGTGCACAAAATCACTACATGGGGTTTGTATATATTCTTGTACAAAACATGGATTCAATTGGCAAATTGCATAACTAGTCATTGAAATTAGGTACTACATTATCATATTGCATAAACAAGTCATGTTTCCTACAAATATAAAGATAATGACTATAAGGATTTATTCAAAAAAAAACCAAACACCTCATGTCAATTTTTTTTGAAAAGCTTCTCACTTGTAAGAAAATAATTTTTCATTGTTAAGACTAATAGAAACGTTAAATTTTCATCACTTGCATGCTCTTGAATACTAAAGGTATTGCATAACTAATATGCATTCCCGGGTATATTCAAATGAAGCCACATTGAATTAGGAGCGTTTGGGTTATCTCATGTCGTTTGCCAAACACCCCCACTAAAGACTATTTTATGCATAAAATGAGTCGAGATAACCGCAACTCCAAATCGTTTTCATATAGACACACACTAGAATCAAAACGTTAAGTTTATTCTCATTCTTAACATATAAATTCTTGCTCATAGGAATAACCATGGTAGCCGCAAAATTCTATGATCACAAGGATACCGTTAACTACATTCCCAAACACCACAAAACCAAAGGACTTTCAAAGGAGCAAGTCGAAATCTTTAAGAGTCTAGAAACTAGGTACTTCCATGAGGGTAGAACCATTCACTCCTCTTTTATCGAAAATACCAATCTCCGTGAAGAGCTAGCCGCTATTCAATTCGATTGTCTCCTTGACATCGATGAACCTATTTGTCCTAGGTTTGTGTTAGAGTTTTATGCTAGTGTCACCGGTTTCATTGATGAAGATGATGAGTTTAGCCTTAGGTTTAAGATAAATCAAAACGACTACACCATCTCCTTAACCAACTTTGCTCAAGTACTAGGAATTCCCAACCGAGGGACATATGTGTCTACTCGGATAAGTGGTCACTCACCGTCCTTGATGCAATCAACGATCGCTCCCTTCCCTACCAAACACCTTTAGCGGATAAGGATGTCATCCGTGAATGCCTATTTAACCCAAGGGGAGATACAACCCGAGTCACCCGAAAGGGAAAGGAGGTGAACCAAAATCCATATGGAATGGAGCTCAATGAACTTAAGCCCAAATTTAAGAAATGGGAAGAACTACTTAGAGCCAACGTCATTAGCACCATAGGAAATAGGGATCATATCAATGCTTGCCTTTGTCACATGCTATACAACTTGTCCACCCGTCAACCATTCAATTTAGCCTACTACATTGCTAGGAGAATGATTGATATTCCAACTCAAGGATCGGTTGCTCTTCCGTACGGGATGCTTCTCACCCGTCTTTATAGAGCTTATGCACCAATTCCACCAAGCCCAAAAGGGATGCACCTTCACTATGAGCTCATCCCTCACATCTTTGTGCCCTTGAGTGACGAGCGAGTTGCTAAGACAAAAGGCAAGAGAGCAAAACCTCCAACTCCATCATCATCATCATCATCAAATAGCTCCGAGGATGGTCTTCCAAATTCTCGTCTTCCACCTCATGAGTATTATGCATCTCTTCTAGATATTGAAAATGAATCAGCGGAGTTCAAGAAAACCAAGGGGATGTTCAAGTGCCTTGGTAGGATGATGAACAAGATCTACAAGAAGTTGGACAAGTGAAAATCGGTTTAAAGGAGTGTTTGAAACAATACATTATCTTTAATGTTTGATAAAATTTGGTTGTTTTTATTTTGTAGGATGATAATATAACTCAAAACAATGTTGTATGCTAACTTTTTCATGCAGGGGGATAGCACAAGTGTGTTATCAAATTTTACCCATTTTCACTTCAATGTAAAAATCATTCACCCTTGGTCAAAATCTATGCTCCACTATGTTTGTGCATGTGTTATTTACTTTTCCTAACTAGAAATAATTAATGTCACATGTTTTGAGCAAAATTTCAGGTTTCGAAAATATCCCCGACCCTTAAAAATACGTTATGTGGTGATTTCTGGTGTCCACGGATCAGACGACACCAATCTTTTGGTACCGTCTGTTATAAGAATTGGTACCGCCGTACTGCACATCAGGCGGACCAGTGGCACCCTTTAAGGGTTCCGCATGTAAAATTTTGTGCCGTGGATTCTCCGTAATTTTCGAATTTCGCTTATTTCGACTTTCCAAATTACCATACATTGCTTGTAAGTTAATCTTGACTAGTTTTACCCATATTAGAACTAATATAACATACTTAGGCATATAGGAAATCCACTTCCCACCAAAATTCAAAATTTTGAAAAATCAACCCAAGGAACCCTTTTGCATAAAGGAAGGAACCAAAATTTGGTTCCTTGCAATCCGTGGTAATCGATTGTTAGGATCTTACAATCATTAGAACACATTTATTGCAAATCTTTGCCTCTTCACTCCATCCTCTTGTATGGCTTGACTTGGGTGATATGACTAGCATTTAACCCACTTCCAAATCATTAGGAACCTCATCCCTTCTATGGTTTAACATCAAATCAAACACATTTCTCCATAATTTTTCACTTCTATAAATTAAGAGGTTTTACCATGATCATCTTCACACCTTCTCCATTCTTACCATCAACTAGCAAAACTCAAGTCAAAATGACAAAACTTCACCTTCAACCAAGCCTTGCAAGAAAACCGCTAGGATTAGCGTAAGACCTTGTTGCTTTGTCAACTTGAGCTCTTCATCCGAGTCATCTCCACTCACCATCTCATCTCCTATAAGGGATGATACACACCTCACTTTAGCTACTCCTACACCCATTACCATCACCACTCCACCACCAACAAAGACACCAAGCTCACCACCACCGCACCCTCCAAACATCAAAAACACCATCACCACCAAAATCTCCAACCCTCATCCCATTGGAGTTATTTTCCACACCTCCCACTTCTCCAAATCCTTTCTTGGAGGACTTGGAAGATTTGCCTCCTAGGCCAAATCATCCACCACCATTGCCATCATTTGGCACTATTGAGCGGATTGCTCATGAGTCTCCTAGACCATCTTTCGACCCAAACGCCCCGTTAGGGCCAAGACCTCTTCTCTTTCACCCCATCCACAAAGACATCCATGGTCCTTTGTATGGGGATCAACCACTCCCTACATCAATGTCTCCTCACATAGAGGACATTGAGGAGTCCATGTGGGAAGATCATCCCACAAGAGAGGAGATTCAAGCCGAACTCCAACATCTCCACCAATTTTCCAACATGATGGATTCTCATCTCAATGAGACTATGCAAATGCAAAGTGCTTTGCTAGCCTCATTAATCACCACACCAAATACCAACACCAACATCAACACTTCCACCATTCCACCACAACAACAACATGCAACATACTACCCTCCTAGGCATGGTTGCTCAAATTGTGAGCAAACTGCCCAAACAACCGAACGGACCCGGGTGATGGTCCATGAGTTCCAAGAGGAAATGAGGTTCATCCTCAATTACATTCTCGAGCGTCTCAATGCTCTTGCTCATCCACCACCTCAATAGGAGGGTCCTAACTTATTTTCTTTTAGGCACTTTTATTTAGTCTTTTTCTTGTATTTTTCTAGGATTATTTCTTTGTACTCAACACTTCATTGTGTTCTTCTTTCATGATTCTTAACTCATGAAAATTTTAACAAATGAATGATGTTTTCTATATTGTTGTTGCTTATTACATAGTGTTTGGAAATGCTTATGATGATGATTATTACTAACATTTTTTGTAGCTTTTTCACAATCCATGTCTCCTTCCATTGGCACCCAATTTAAGGGGAGCTTTGGTCAAGGGGGAGATAATGGCTAAGGGCTCATTACACATTCCGCTTACATCTTCTTTTGTTGAGACAAAAGGGGAGAAACATATAGAACTTGGTTGTATTTGACTTTCTAAAAAGTCAAAGCGCATAAATTGACTTTTCCGAAAAGTCAACATGATACTTCATTGGTAATATTTGACTTTATGAAAAGTCAATCGCACATTTTGACTTTCGCAACATCATGCTCAACTAGTGAAAACTTTGACTTTCTCGAAAAGTCAACATCATGCTTCAACTAGTGAAAACTTTGACTTTCTGAAAAAGTCAAACATTATATACTTACATTATCATCTCTCTTTCAAGTTCTAAAAACTAATATTTTTATAACTCTTGTACAATCTTTACACCTTTTATAAAAATAAAATTTATGTTTTGTCCTCAACAAAAAGAGGGAGATTGTTAATACAAATATCGTCATTAAACGTTATTTATATTTTTGATCTTTACCTAAGTTTTGTTAACGACAAAAGTAAATATAATTTTTATAAAGCTTAAAGTTTGTCAAGTCTAATAGATATTAAAACAAGTTTTTTCAAATAATATCTTCATCACTCAAGCATTTACATTGTGATTAACCATAATGTATGATAAGAGGAATGTTTTGTTTCTTAAAAACTAAACATTACATATGTATTTTCATATTTCTAAAAATAGAAACAAACATATGACATCATGTGATGCATCATTGAAATCATTGGAAGATTTCACAAGATTCTTTGTGTAGATTTAGGCTCTACATATCTTACACAATCTTGCATAGATATGGTTGACTTTGGTAAGATTTTGAGATCTTGTTGTCAGACCCCGACGGCACCAAATCTTATAACGGGCGGAACCCTTTAAAGGGTTCCGTGGTCCGTGGTACCTGCTGAGAGTTTTGGCTATAAATAGCAAAGCCAAACCAAGTAGTTTTTCATCCCTTTCTATCATACTCTCACATTTCTTCTCTCTAACCTTTCTAACTCGGTTTCATATCATATTAGTGATCTCTTTTGTAGCAAAAAGATCAAGTCACATTCAAGCTTCAACGAGAAGTTGGAAGTCTTGTTTGTTTGGTGTTGTATGATCTTGTGTTGATTCATACTTCATTGTTGTACCAAACTATCACAATCTTGTGAGTGTGAGTGGTTAGTATTTTAGTCCTCAAAATACATTGTGTGTGGGAGTGGTTGTACCCTTGGAAAGAACTCGACATTTAGCTTAGTGTCGGAAATAGTGTAAGCGAAATGTAAAGGTTTCTCCGCCGGTGAAAGGAGCTTGTTGACTAGTGAAGTTAAACTCTCAAGTGTGAGACTCGGGGAGTGGAGTAGGGCAAGGAAAAAGAGTCCTTGTAGACCGAACCACTATAAACAACTTATTGTGGTTTGATTGTTTCTTTCCTTATTTACTTTTTACAAATTGTTTACATATTTCATTATCATATCTAAGATCAATATCAATTGATCTTTTAATAAGTTTCAAAACAAAGATTTTTAATCGGTAAACTATTCAACCCTCTTCTAGTTTTCTACATAATACATAACCTAAATCAACTCACTAAGGATGTAGCATTGGCCCTCAACCAAAAGTGGCTCAAAACGAAACATGTAATCTCTCCTCACGAGCTGCATGCAAATCAATAACATAATGGTGTTATACCACTTATAGCTCGGTATACACAGGAACACGTTGTAACCTAAATGTGCACAAAGATTTGATCAATATAAACAACTATCATTCACTTCCTGGCACACTCTTTGAAACCAAAATGTGTCCAAAGATTTGAAATAATCATAAAAGGAAATTGGCTTAAACTTACTTATCCACAGGTTTTTCATCATCAGCTTCAACAACAATCTAATTGGTCTTATTTTTCCCATTTTTCGTAGTTTTCACACCATTATGCTCAGGTTGGTCCTCTTTCAGATCAGTAGCCTTTTTGTGAATACCTTGACTACTTATAGTGTGGCCGAGAAGTAAATGAACCTCAAAAAGTATTATAAAGCCTGCAAGTTTGGGATAAATTAACTTGGGTCAGGTCATGAACAATAAAATACAACTAAAAAGCAAGAACTATATGCGTTATCTATTCAATTAATCTCCCACTTACAAACAACAACAGCTGAAATTCAAAAACCACCATTCAATTTGACATGGTAAAAGTTGCAACAAAGTCATATATTTTCATAAGATTTTCAAATAAATATACCTAATTCATATAACCATAATATATTAAAAAAAAAAAAGAAAAAAAAAAGAACCAACTTTACCAATCTGTCATCATAGAAAAGAGGTTTGGCTCAGACTCAACAACACTATAATTGGATTGATAAATAAATATGAATCAAATTATTAATTTAAAGATGAAACACAATCTTAAAATATATTCATCAAGTTATTAATCACAGAAATAAGAAAACATATAAGGAAGGTTGTGTGCATAGAAATTAAAGTGACAACATATAAAAAACACGTACAAATTATGCAGAGTATCTATTCGGTCTCGATTTTTCATACTCGGATGCATCCTGGTCCTGAATTATTGGGTTAACATCATAAATATAAAAAAATCAGTAATAACACAAACCAAATCGATTCAATACAATGAAAACTTACCCAAATTATTGAGTTGTTAGGGTTGATGATAATCCTTGAATCAAAGATATATAGAACAATTAGTAGGTTATTTTGGATGTTTTTTTGAATGCATTGAATTTGATTGTTGAATTGAAACTGAAAATTGAAACCAAAACACTTATTTTAGGGGCTTATTGCCTTATGTTTATTACTGAACTGTGAATTTGAATAAATCAAGACACAAATCTAACCTTGTTTGCATATTGGAATGGGAGCGTATAGAAGAAATGCAATTGAATTGGTGTTTTTGAATCTTTATGAATTGAATAGAAGAAAATGTTGTTGTGGTATTAATTGGTGATTTTGAATCGGTGATTAATGAGAAAGCGTATAGAAGAAGTTTGGTGCAGCAGAAGAGTTGTACTATGACTCTAAATATGGTATGACACGTATGAGCATTAAATGAATTTTTAATGTTTGGTGCTTAAAATGACTTGTACAAAAGCTTATTTTATTAGATAAAATTGATTAAACTTCGTATAATTGAGTTAAATATATAAAACTAAAAGTCATGTTATAAATAAGGTTAGTTAATGTATATTATCTTGTTTTAATTATCGTATAATTTTTGAGTTTCATGAAAGTTTTAATGATTAAATATCATATATTTGAGTTAGTGTGTACGTAATTACTCTATTAAACTTCATATAATTCAGTTTAATATATATAAATAAGAGTCATGTCATAAATAAGGTTAGTTAATTTGCATTATCCTGATTTAATTATAAAACTAAAAAACTAAAGATAATATGAATGCTTGAATGTGTAAAAAACAGCAACTTAGAACCATGTACAGAAAACCAGTTTAATCGGAACAATTTTCAACCAAATTCATTTGTAAATATTTTGAGTCGGACCTCCGAAATATTTCATAAAAAATAATTGGTCAACATAAACTCATCAGTTTTAACATCAACCTTTTTGTACATATGTTTACGTATGGTATGTAAATCGATTTAAGAGACGATATGAGAATGATTTTGTTGTTTAGTTTTCCGTGTAGAACGGTAAGGATCCGATGAGAATGATAGAGATCAATAAGCTCATGTAATGCTTAAACAAATAGCATACTTAACTCTCGTGAAGCAGTATTTGCCCAAGTGTGTGAAAACTTATGAAGTTGTGTTTGTTACCTTTTATTTGTAGAAGGGCAAGTAGGGTTTAGAGATAAACCCTTGAGGGGATCAACGGTTGTGGAGGAGCCAGGTGTTGATCATCTAGGGATCATACAAATAGGACATGTGACCCTTCCTCCTTGTCTCGTATAGGAGAGTGCTCTGTTTTCTATTTTTTTGGTCGTGTGTTCCTCGTTGTGCTATGTCAAACTCTTACGTCTCAACTCTTAACTGTTAGTGACAGCTGGGGGACACTTGTCTCATGCGCATGTACTATGCGGCTTGAGAAGTGTTACCAGGCCTAGCTTGGCTTGGGTTTACATAGTTCTTGTCATGACTGATTCGCGAACCTTTGTTATGTGTGCTTGATTCGAGCGTGTGGTTAGTAGGATTGGGCCCCTAATAATGATACACTATCAAGTCCCCCAGTCTAGTATTATGTCGTGTATAAGTGAGATGATGGTGCATTTTGAAATAACTGAGTCCCCCAGTCCTGTGCTAGACAATTGGGGTCCGCGGATCAGGTTTGCTTTTCCAGGCTGACTCATAAGTTTCCTTGTAATGGTGACTTAGGTTGTAAGTCATGTTCCTCAAGTGACGTGTGGGTATTCGGGGTAAGGTTGCATTAAATGTTTTGCGTGAAATGCTGAAGGAATATTTTCAAATGATCTCAAATCCTCTAATTTTGATTTTTCAAGTGGTTCGGACACATCGATTCGACCGTGTTGACGTCATCCTCGATAGCGATCGCGTCGACGTCGATCGTCGTGAAACACACTGCCAGCGTGACTTGGGTGTCTTGAGCCAATGGGGTCGCCACCTATTTTCCACTAATATTGATTTTACCCTCTTATATAGCGTGAAGGAGTAATAAGTTATCTTCTTACTTTTACTCGCCTCAAAAAGCTTCATTTTTTTGCTCCAAACCGAAGCGGTTTCAACTTTGAAGGCTTTATTTTTACCAAGGTTTTTGAAAGGAAGATGGCGAAGCAAGGTTAGTTCTTTTTTGTTCATTTTTTAAAGAAAGGTTATTTGTGTATCTTTTTATCTTCCTCTTATTGGGTTTTAAATGTCTTCCGGCGAGAATAGTTATGCTGCTGAAAACCCTACTTGGGTGAAACCTCTCAAGTTTAAGAATTTTTTGCGCGATCATGGATGGATTGAGCCCTATTCGCCTCGAGTGCCTTAACAACATGTGAGGGCTGATCAACCACCATCGCATGATGTCACAGTGTTTTATTTAGAGTACGCTCGGGATTGTAACGTTAGGCTCACGTTGCACCCTTTTTACTTTGAAGTGTATTCTCACTATAGTATTGTTTTTTCCTAAATGCATCCGTTGGGGTACCAAAGGCTTAATGCTTTTATCCGTGTATGCGTTAGGTTGAACTTGCTTCCTAGTTTACCTGTTTTGCCTCGTATATTTCGCTCATGAAAGTGTGGGTCATGGTGGACGGTAAGAGGGGTTTTACCACTCTTGGTACCTCCAGGGTCTCAGTAGTTGGCATCAAAATGGGTGTGGATCACCGTTAATGATGACACTTTGCCCCATCAATATTTTAGGTGGAGAAATAATGTAAACCCTGACCTAGGTGATTTGCCTGGTTTTCCTATGGGCGTTACCAAGAGATGTTTACTTGTTTAAGCGAGTTAAATATTTATGGGAGGCCAACGTTGGAGGGTGTTTTGGTGTTAGCCAACCTGAATAAGTGGTGAAAGCCCGGGGAAGTCCATGTGTCAAAGTTCATCGAAACTAGGGTGTTCATCGGTTCAGTTAGGTTATCGGGTTGTTTGGTTAGTCCGATTATTTTTTTGGGTAAAGCCGAACCGAACCGAATTAAACTTGCATTTAACCGAACCGAAAACCAAATTTGAATTTGGTTCGTTTTCGGGTTGACCCAAATAACCTGAATTATATAATTTATATTTTTTAAAATTTTATTTATATAGATTTTTAGAAAATATTTCAAACTTAAAGAGTGTTTTAATTTATACTAGAATGAAAATATAATGGTTTTTTTTAATATAAATATATAAAAATATATATTTAGATGAATTCGGTTTTTGTTTGGTTCGATTTATAATTTTCTAAAATCATAACCGAAACGAAAATTGTATATCAAATTCGGTGTTTGAAAAATTCAGTTCAGTTAAAAATTTGATTTGTTTTTCTTTTTTGATTTCGGCTCTCGGTTCCTGTGAAACAAAGATGTGCGCATAATTCTTGTATTGCACACATGACCCAACAACCATCACCATGGCCCAAATGGCCCAAACATTGTCCAATAAAATATTCAAAGGCAGCCGGCAACAACCCATTATAATACACCTCGGCGCATGTTAGACCAATCCAACATTGTCTCATTTGAAATTCGGCACAAACAAACGTGACAACCTTATGTAACAACCTGGTCCCACCATAATCCCATTTTCAAATTTTCAAAAACACTCAAAACCTGCTTTGGACCATTTATTACTTTGTTTTTATACAAGGGACTTGGTTTGTTACAATACATAACAAAAAGCTTCTTAAGCAAAATTTTAAACTCAGAGATACATTCGAGGCCAAAGTGTATGGTTAAAGTACACACTTTCATAATTTAACCATCGTTAAGGGGAGGCAATGGTCCTGTCCCTGGTCTTGCCACATCACCTCCATCCAATAAAACCTTACACCTCAAAAACTACCTAATTTTACCCTGTAACACTACCCTAAGTGGAGGGTGGTCGCACCTATACTACCCGATTTTTATATTTTTATTTTATTTTATTTATTTATTTTTTTTTTCATACATAAAATCACATACAATATTTAAAATAAAACATACCATTTCATTAAAAAAAAACATTACATAATACTTAAAAAACTACAACTTAAAAATTGAAACTACAACTTAAAAAAAAAAAAATTACATAAGTTGAAATTAAAACAAGTTGAAACTACAACTTAAAAATTGCGAAGTTCATCCGTGTTTGGGCGCAGTTCACGTTTTGTTCGAGCAATTCCAACATACGGGATCGCGAATGTGATCATCATTCTCAAAAATACTTCATCTCCGTTGTGCATTCTTGAACTTGCCCCATCGATTTGTGTAGCCAACAATTGTTTTGCCAACGCATCCTTCCAGCTTTTTTTACGCAAATATTATGTCTTCTTGTGTGACGAGTTGATTTCATCCGCAACACTTGAGATCGATGAGGATCTGGCCGCTTCTTTTTCATCTTTCTTGATGAAAGTGGAGGGTGTGGTCTTCATTCATGTCGGGAGCGGTGTTGTTGCGATTCATACTCCCGACTTCCTTTTGAAGAGTTGCTTGTCGCACCGGAATAGCTTGAAAACATTCTTGCTCCGTCCATTTGTCATGACCTCCACAACCTCCCACGCCAAGATATGAGTAAATTGTCTTTTCTTTCTTTGTATAGTAATCGGACTCACTTGCTTCACCACGCCCAAGTCGTTGACCCACTAGTCTTGACGTTTCTACATTATATACAAAATAATAAAATATAGCTTAAACAAATAATGTAATTGTAAATAATATAGTATAGATTATGTAAAATAAAAAGTATAGATTATGTAAAATAATAAATATAACTTGTACCGCTGGAGATAGTAGCAATTGAAAATACCCACGGCCGTGTTCATTGTTTTCCACTTGGTATTCAACGAATGAAAAGTTCGTGAATCGAACCCATACTTGCCTCGTAATGCTTGAGAATCCGTTTCCAAAACCGTCGGACTTTTGTTCATTACCGACAACACCACATTCGAGATTTGAATCCATGCCGCCAAAGCCTCCTCTTGTCTGGCGACCAAAATTCACTGGGCCTCCTCGAAAGCTTTTTCTTCCTCTGGATCAACTTGAACTTCCTCATCTTCTTCGTTTGGTAGTGGTTGTGTTTGGCACGTACTCACGTCTTCATCAATGTTTTGGAGCGAGGAAAACTCGCTTAGTAGTGATGTTGTAGTGTTGTGGATTCATTTGGGAGAACCCATATTATATTGGTAAAATTGTGGAGATTGGGGTTGTGGAAAGTAAAATTGATTCGGGGATGGTTGAGAATAAAATTGCTAAATCCTAACCGAGTTTGTTGTGGTTGATTCGGGATGGTTGAGAACCACCTCGACGCGAGGTGAAAGTTTTTATCTTCTTCGATCCATGGTTTCGCCAAATTTTGAAAGATTAGTGTGTGAAATGGTTTGGTTTGTGTATTGTTATTTTGAAAAAATGAAGTGAAATGGTTTGGTTTTAAAGTGGAATTTTATTTATTTTATTTTTTTATTATTATTATTTTTTTATTTTAGGCTAAATATAGTTCTATATTCCCAACGTCCCTTTTTTCAAATCCAACACTTCTACACGCTCGGCTTGGTAAACCGAATTTTATACCCGATTTTGATACCCGAACATGTGGCGGTGATTATTCTGCTTTCGGGTAAAGATTCCCTTCCTTCTGTCTTGCTCCTCTCTAATTATTATTATAGCACAAAGTTTAAATAACAATACTTTAGAGCTTAGAAATTAAAGTTGCCTTCTACTAGATTCAGATAAATATTGACGCATCAACAATGAACTTTCTGAAGCAAGTAGTTACAGGCTATTAAAGTAGATATAGTAGTTAACTTAAAAATGATTAACAAAGGTGTGTCAAAAAAGATCATAATGCTAATTATAACATAGCGAGTTCACTTTTTTTTTTTTTGTCTCTCTCTCTCTCTTAGTCGAGATGTGTTTAGCTAAAGTAGTAATAAATGTTTTTTTTACGAAAACGTTTGTTAGCATAGTTGTAACTGTAACCATAATATGTAAGATGGCGTAATTTTGAATCATCATAACTCCTAAATGCTCAACGCTCATTAATACTACTTCATGCAGTGTTGAAAAAAAACATTAAAAAAAAGATAAACCTTTTTGGTGCTTGCCAAACGAGTATTAAGATCGCAACCATTAATGCTCTTAAATGCTATGTGCCAAGCACACCTTAATAATCCCAAAATGTTCATCGATACTTCTAAATATTGTTCATCATATTCTTTTCCAACTCTCTTGACGTCTCAAAATTTTTTTTTATCAGCATAACATTAAAAACCATGTTTAAGAGATAAAAACATGTAAACAAATATGATCCTTGTTTTGTGTAAACGTCTTCTAACCTTTTACTAACCAGTGACCATCCTATGGTATTTTGTAGCCATGGTTGTGTTTGAAAGAGGCTTTTAAATTATAGGGGCTTAAACGTTTAAAATAAGCTGGCATATAAAATGAGTTTTGTTTGTTACACGGGTTTATGAAGACTTACATAAGTCATAAATTTTCATAAGCCCAAGCCTATTGAAAGAGGCTTATAAAGGCTTATAACTAGTTAAATTACTTAAATACTATTTCAAATATAATAGACCATCACGCAAAAATGCGATATATATATGAATTTAATTTGATGTATTGTTATGCGGTTTACATTAATAAGCTTCAGTTTCAATTAATTCGTTAAACAACTTTATAAAAATATACGCTACAGGTTTCAGCTTATAATATAAGTCTCAATCTTAACCCATTGCGCCAAACATACCCTATGTACGAACATATGTTTTATTAAAACCTCGTACAATTTTACTACCAAAGCACCTTGGAAATGGTTGTTTAAGAAATAATAACCATAAATACTTGTACTCTAACGATAAATAAAGTGATTACGGCTAATCCATATTTATATGCATAACCAATAACAATGGTTGTGTTTCGTGTGAAGTTTATAAAAGCTTACAGGGGCTTAGCTTTCTAAACAAACTAACAATGGTTGTGTTTTGTGTGAGGCTTATAAAATAAAGCTTTCTAAACAAACTTTTATTTATCACATGTTTTATAAAAGTTTTTAATACGCCACAAGTCTCAATAAGATCGTTTCATTGAAAGCGACTTATGAGCTTATAAATAATATCAAATTACTTAAATATATTTTAAAATATAATGAATTATCACGCAAAAGTGAAAACAAATCAATTTTATTTGATTTATTTTTATGTGATTTTACATTAACATGCTTCAACTCCAACTAATTCGCCAAACAAATTTATAAAAATATAAGTCCGACTGTCGACTTATACGATAAGCTTCAACGGCCTATTTCGCCAAACATAACATTGTTCAATCACAAGGGACCAATGTACAACACTCTTCAACTACAAAGGACCTGATTTACAACTAACACAAAACTAAAATAATCTTAAGCAAAAATCAAATCAAAACAGACACATTTCAAGAGAGAGAAAAAATAAAATGAACACCAACCCAAACACACCCCTCCTGTAGATGCATATACATATAGATACAGAAATCTATATCTATAATTCATAAACAGTTAGTTGATGACGATGGAGCGAGAAAAAGAGAGAGAAACAGAGCTAGAAAGTGCGATGTACACAAACTGTTTATTATTAGGTCTCGATCCATCAATTATCGGTATTAACGGGTCAAATAACGCCCCTCGGGTCGGGTTGTTTCGTCACTCTAACCCTAAATTGGGCGAACAGCTTCTTTACTTTATTTTATCTTCTCTTAGAGGCCCTAAAGTATGTTTTCATTCATTTTTTTCAATTTTCTAAATTTAATTAAATTATTATGTTATTTCGATCTGATGATGTGAGATCGGCAGGATTTTGATAAAGTGTGGCCGATTTTTGACTCGACTCAATCGCGCGACTTTCGGAAGGTATTTTGTTAGGTTTTAAGGTTGTTAAGGAGTTTGTTTGAGGTTGTTGTTAATTTGGGGGTGGTTTCACAGGTTGTACAGAGTATTATAAGTGAGCTTGAGTCGCAAGGGGCGCTTCCCAGGAGTAATTCTAGAGTTTCGTCTTTGGCTACTTGTTGCGGTCCGAGGTTCGTTTGTTGTTAGATTTTGTTAAAATTTAGTGTTTTTGGTTTATGTATTTTTGAGTTATTGGTGTTCGTTTCTTGATGTAGAAAGTTGGATTGAATGCGGGATTTAGTGATACATTGCGTAATTTAGCTGTTTTGGATCTATGTCTAGTGTTGTTTTGCTGTCTGTAATTGAAACGAATACTAATTTGCTTCGTTGGATTTATTTATTAATTTTGTTGGACAATAAACGGCTGGGATTCTTTTATCGGAAATTTATAGAAATGCAACTAAGGTGGTTGTACCTAATAGTTCCGGATAAGCTGAACCTTGAAAATTTGAAAAACAAAGTGACATATTGCTCCTAAACTTTGTTTGTTAAGCATTGTCCGGTGTATATGGATGTACTTGTGATTATTGTAATAGGTAGATTTTCGCCGATGATAATTTGCTGTTATAAATGGTAATTGCAGATTTGTGGAACTTTTATGGCAACTTTCTTTGCATGCTTTGAGAGAAGTTCATAGACGAACATATGCAGCGGATGTAGTCTCGAATCCGCTACCTGCTTCACTGACTGATGTTGCCTTCTCACATGCAGCTACACTTCTTCCTGTTACAAAGGTACATTGTGCTTGTTAATTCGTTCTTTTATTGTAAAAAGAAATTAAGAGTGAATTGTCTGGCTTAAATTATGATTTAAAGCTGAAATCAACACGGGTTGTACTAATGGTAGCAAGGGCAGAAGTGATATTTGTGGCATTGAATACAAACTTGTATTAATTGTACTTGCATAGTATTTGTGGCAGAAGTTATATCTTGATAGTACAAAACATAGATACTTATCAGTTATGTCTTATAATTATCATGCGCCGCTATTAATCTTTTAAGACCAGCAATGTAGCATCGTGATCTGTTTTGCGTAAGTATTATACTTAAAAAAATATAAGTTTCCCCTAGAATTGTTAATTTTCTAAGCGGATGGTAACTCCTCACCTTCATCTTATCACGACTGGATAGACCATTATGATTTCTCCTTTTCAAGTTCTCTTTTTGACACTTACGAGTAAAATTATCTGAAAACACCATTTGTTTCCTACAATGAACAGGCTAGAATAGCTCTGGAGAGAAGAAGATTTCTCAAAAATGCTGAGACAGCAGTACAGAGACAGGCTATGTGGTCAAATTTGGCTCACGAGATGACAGCTGAATATCGTGGTCTTTGTGCTGAAGAGGTAAGTGTGACAGTTTGTCTAGAACCTATTGAAGAGCAGCTTGTGTGATACGTACTTCCTTCTCATATTTGGAATTTTTGAAGTGCAGGCATACTTGCAGCAAGAGTTGGAGAAGTTGCATGACCTGCGGAACAAAGTGAAGATGGAAGGTGAACCTTGGGATGAACTTGTATCTAGCTCAAGTCAGAATTCTCATCTGGTTCAAAGAGCTACTCGCCTGTGGGACTCTTTATTATCTCGTAAAAGTAAGTGAATTCATCTCATGGTTCCTGTGTTTTTTTTTTATGTTTAAGTGTTGACTTGTGAAGTGCTTTTCAATCAAGTTCAAGATATTTAAATTTAGTGCCTGAGTAATAATTATTTGAATGCTAGAGGTAACTGCTAGCGAGACTGATATCCGTGTAGTAAAGAAGGTGATAAATAATGACATGGACACACGGTATATGCCATATCACCTTCTTTGTTTTTCCACCAACACCTGGAATAAAGCTCTTTAAAAGTGTTCTTATGTATAAGGTTGTCTAGTCTGTCTTCACATGTTTGCGTCTGGTTGGAATAAAGTTCAAGGTGAACATTATAACTGAATAGCTATGTATAACACTGTAAACTATGACTATTAGACATCCGTCATATTCCTTGGAAGACATCAAATTGTTAGTAGTTGCATGAAGAACACTTGCTGATGTATCGTGTGACCTGATTATGTATGTATGCCATATAGTGGATAAGATATCTGGGCTTTTCAGAGACCTGTGAATTTGTAGTGGGTTTTATATGCAACCCTTTTCTATATTCTTTTTTGGGAACATGATAAGTGAAGAAAGTAGCACAGGGTTTTCACATGAAATTACTACTCTAAAGCAAATATATTTCAATAAAGCGTCTATTCTTTTTTGCTATTTAGTTCAATATACTTTTTGTTCTGATGCAGGTCAACATGAAGTTCTTGCCTCAGGCCCCATTGAGGATCTGATAGCACACCGTGAGCATCGGTAGTTATTCTGAAACAACTTTATCTATGTCATTCTCTTTTGGATTCCGTTTGTGGCATTTGTTCTTATACTTTCTATATTTGCTTGTCAGATACCGTATCTCTGGATCGTCTCTGCTTGCAGCTATGGATGAAAGTACACAAGTCTCTTCTGGTAATATAGACAAGGAACAAGCTGATAGATCACAAGCGGCAGTAAATAGAGAAAATGTGAATGATGGTTTAAGTACTTCTCATTTGCAAGCTGACGAAAAATCTTCTCGGATGGATGATCAAGTGGAAGAGGTCAGCCCACAGTTGATATAGCCAAGTTTTGAGGCGATGGACTCATGCCCTGCAGCGTATACATAAGCAGTCACTCCACCTGGTATTCTTTACACTTCTAATTTTTGTGGTTAGAATTTGTTAGCAGTGACTATATCTCCCCTTCTTATACTTATGATTGTATATATCTGTCATGTTGAGGTTTACTATCTGTACACCTCCAGCACCTGGTGGATTTTTCTCTGATTATCTATATTATCCACAAAAAGTAATGTATCCTGTTTGGTGATGTATCTGATCGGTGTAATGGTTAATATTATAGGCAAAAGCGAACGATGGTGAAGGTCCAGATCTTCTTCGAAGTGCAAATGATGGTGGTACCAGTGGACATGCTGAATCGTTAGCTGCAACACTTGCTGAACATCGGCAACATTTAGCTAGTATACAGGCATGTTTATAATAGTCTTTGCTTTCCATGATAACTGATCCTGTATTTGAAAAATTCAAACCTAGCTTTTTCAATCAGAATGTGTGTCAAGCTTCTTACGTGGTGTCCTGTATTAAATTAAATTATTGTCAATTTTCAAGTGGAAAGCTGCTTGTCTGACTAGGAAGTCAAATCAGGACACATGATATGGAATAGTGTTCTTTGTTAAATTTGGCGTTTTTGTCAGCAACTGATTCCAAATCAGAGCTTGAATTAGTTGAAATAGGATTCCTATTCACACTTGTTCTTGCACAGGTGCTTGTTAATCAACTGAAAGGTGTTGCCCCAGCTATACAGAATTCAATATCAGAGTTGAGCGAGGAAGTGAACAGTATCTCCACCAATCTTCCACAAGTGACAAATTACCATGGAAGATCTACCTCACCTGTTCAACCACAAAGCACCGGAAGGACTATGGTAGTTGCGTTGTACCTTATTTGCTTTTTTCTTAATGATTCAAATATTCTAATGCTCTTTCGAGTACTAAACTGCTCATTTGATGTCTAGGAAAGTAGCAGTGATGAGGTCACAGACGTTACTTCAAGATTATCATCAGTTCATATCGATAAAGTTTCATCTAGTCCGGCAGCATTAAAACTGCCACCTCTATTTAGTTTGACACCAAATTCAGCTGCAAAAAGTGGCAACTTTTACAAGAAACAGACTCAAGTTAATAATAACCAGGTCGATAATGTATCCGAAAACTTGCTTCACGAACAAACCATACAAAATAGCCACGTAGTTACACCACAAACAGGTTATACATGGTTCTGTTCTTCATATGCTTGTTTATGTTGAAGGTTAAGTTTGAGTTTGTCACTCCATTTTTTTATGTTTTGCAGACAATGAGAACGATTATATTCGTAACTTGAAGAAATCTGTGAGAGAAGCAGCTTTGTCAACGCGGTCCAACAATACGCCCAATCACAAGATAGTCACTCTGATGATGGATCTGAACACTTCTTTGTTCCCCTTTCAGGGACCGGTTTTTCTCGTGCTGGCCCAGAAAAGAAAGCAACTTCATTGAGAAGCAAACAGTTGTTTGTACCTGAATCACAAACTTCTTTTGTAGATAATCGTGTTTCAGACGGGTTTAAGTATAATGAATCACTCGATACGTCCAGTAACTTTGATATGGTGAACGATTTTGATGGGGTAAATGGTTTTCTCTCTGCTGCTGCTTCAAATTATGCAGAGTCTGAGGGACGGTTGTCATTTTATGATGTGGAGGAAAGTCATGAGCAAGTTTTTTCACCCCCTTTCCTCATGGATGCATCCCTGTCTGCAGATTCCTTTGAGGATCTACTTGGTATGTTCGTTTGAAAAAGCATATATGTGTGCGTGTGTGTTATCATCCAGTTGGGCAGTAATGGGGTAACATGGGTAGTTATGATGTTGGTTGGGTGGATTGACCCGTAACAGTTTTTGTCCATATTTTTTGCATTTTCGTTTATAATTATTGTGTCAAATATGAATACAAAAGCTATAACAGCTCAATCTGATTTTTGAATAAAAAATGATATAGGATTAGTTTTGTTTGGATGACTTTTGGTGCTTTTGCCCCTTTTACCTGTTAGTGATAGAATATACCCAGTATTGACTCATTTATCATTCATCAAGTCAAAATATTACCTCTAATAACAAGCATCACATGAATTTTGCTTTAAATAATAGAACATCATGACAACCACATCTCTGTGTCCCTTTCGTGAGGAAATATTCTTGAAACTGGATATCCCTATGTATCCTATTGAATGTAATGCAATGAAATTATTGCTAATGATATTGATCATGCCCGTGCATCTTGTTTTCTTGTGCTTGGATCAAGTTATTATAAATATGTTTTGTCTATTCCTCAACTACTAATATCAAAACTCAAAAGCATATACTCATATGAAATCTTGCTCCTGTTTTTATTTGCAGCACCTCTATCAGAAACTGAAACGGCCTTGATGGAGCATTAATAGCTAATTTCAAAGAGGTTGCTGGTGTTGTACTCGTACGAAGATGATGTAGTTTCTATAATTGGTGTAGTATTGATTTGCGCGGGGTGTGATATTTTTCTCTCTAATCATTTAGATATACATGGTGCTTGTATCTTTGACCCACTCTTCCAGCTTTCATCAATTGGATTAAGTTAGCAATTTGAGGTCCTTCAACTGGTCATATGAGGTCCAAAGATGATGATAACTTGCTCTAGGTGTCTGGGGATTGTAGTTTATATAAAGTCTCACAACCGTCTTGGTTGGATCTGAGCATCCGGTAATGGCATTCACACGCTAGTCATCAGGTGATGTTTTTGAGATTTTCGACCATCTTGATGGGGAGGTACATTAAGCTATCTATGTATGTTGTTCACCAACCAATACATGCGTAAGAAATGACTAATTCAGAGCCCGTTGATAGATGTGATGTTGGATATTGGTTGCTTTTGGTCTAGATTGGAATTGTATAATCTGGTTTATTCTTTTGTTGGTTTTTAGAAGTCAGTCAAAGTTGTAAGAGAAGAAATGGTACCCATTCCTATTCTTTGTTTATTAAGTGAGCCTGTATGATTTAACGTGTGAATTCATTCCACTGCCAACTAATATCTTGCTTACCTCGTCTTTGACCTCATTTTGCCTTGCACTCTTGGGTTTTCCCTCAATTGATTGTATGTACTATGTAGGGCAATAAGCTGAGCGAGCTAGAACTCGATGAGGCTTGAGATAACTGAAAAAGTTAGGCTGCAGTTAAACTTGAATTTACAGCTTGAGGTTTGGATAGCTTCAAGTAGTTACTAGAAGCCAAGCTCAGATAAGCAAAGCTACTTAAGAGCCCAGGTTGAGAGTTTTATATATGTCCAAACATGCTTGAATTCGATGTACTTAGGAGTAGCAGTGATGGTGGTGGATTGGATATGGATCGGGCGGAGCCGTATTCATAACCATATATTTTTCATCATCCATATTCATTTAGCTTTACTTCATCCATTTATATCCGTGTCAAATGGATGAAGCGGTAAATGGATATAGTTAAAATAAAATCACTCATCTAAACAATACCGGTTTCTAATCAAAGTGAAACATATATTGTTATGTAAACAAATAGTATAATTCAACACTAAATTATGAATGATAACCAAATAAGGAGACAATTCATTAGCATAAGTAATAAGTTAATATTTTAGGGTGATATAACTAATAATTTTGCACATTCATATCCATGTCCATTAATTACTCATTTAGTTCATTTATGTCCATTATAAATGAATCGGATTGAGTGCTTGAATAAGCATTTGTTTATTTTGGCAAAATAATAGTTTTCAATAAGTGAATTGAAGCTATTTAAGATTAAGTTAGACTCGTCTTTATACGCTCATACCAACCTTAAAATATTAACTTATTACTTATGCCAATGAATTGTCTTATTATTTGTCTACCTAATTATGCATTTTTTTACATCTTATTCAAAAGCTAAACATGCGTTTGGTTGGCAAAAATTGGGTCATATTTCTCTAAAAGGTTTTAAAAAAAACTAAGAAACTTATTTAGTTACAGTTTTTTTTAAAATTCTCTGAAATAGTGAAAAGTTTTTTGTTTTGTTTTTTTTTTTTTAACTAGAATTCTAAAAAGACTTGTTCGTTATTTCCTACATTTTCTTTGCACTTTTTAAATTCTCTTCACTTATCTAAAATATGATATAAACAAGTTTTCTTAATTTTTTTGAATACTTTTTATAGAGATAAAATCTATTCCTAGCTCTAGAAATATCAAATGTAAACTAAAACAAACTTTTATCGGTGCAAATTCACAACTAAACTTAGCTCTAATATTGGTATTACTGAAAAAACTTTTTAAACTAATTTTACCATTCTATAAATATCAACTTCACCTCAAACACACTTGATTTCATCACAATTCAACCTCAAAATCTTCTCAACATGAAATTTATTATGACTCTTCATTTATTCGTTGAAGATATGCAAGTGTCGTTAAAATCAATCTATACGACGATGAGGCTGAAAAAGCTATTATAAGCTGTCGAATTGTTTAAACGGTTCTCGTACTCGTATAATGCGAGGAGATTCGATAGATTATGATTTATGTATTTATTGTCGTTTTATATTTAATATATTATTGTTTTATTTAGTATAAAAAATTAATGAAATTTTAGTTTATGTTAAAATGTTTTTTTTTTTAAAATAAATAAAAAATCCTTATCAAGGCAGTCACTTTTTTCTACCTAAACTAAAACAAACTTTTACAACTAAACTTAGCTCTATTTATAGTGAAGGTGATAAATTCTTATTACAAATGATTGTTGTAATTATTACTTCTAAAAATTATCATATCGTAATGATGATTATGTAGTAATAATTAAGGCTTGTAAAACTTTATTAACAAGCAATAATCCCACAACATTATTTTCAAGATGTCACTTGACAGCAATTAACAAAAACAAAAAAAATCATTTGTGATTTATTACCATTTCCTTAACAAACCAAACAGTCAAATACAGACACATAACAACAAGTCACTTTTCTGAGGAGATCGTTTTCACCAAAAATATTTGTCACTCATCTTCTTTCCAGTTATCTTCTTTTGACTTTTTCATGTTATTCTTCTTTATCTGTTTCCATCAATTAACTTCAAGTAAGAACCATCATCCTTAAATAAGTCATTAGATCATGTTTAGATCTTGTTGTTTTGTTAGTTGTTAATATAAATTAATGAATATGATTTGTTTATGTTAAGGTTTAAGGATTTGTACTTTTGTAGCATAGGTTTGACTTGCATTATTGGATCTAGTTGTGCTAATCTAATATTAGGATTTGTGTTCATTTGTTTGCTTTTGCAGAAGAAGGCGAGTTTCGAGGCTAGGATAGGTTATGTTTAGGATTTAGGATTTATCTCTCGTGTTTCGGAGGTATGAGCTGGTTTTGAAATGATGATTAAGAATATACTTAATAGGATTCCGTCACGGAGGTCACATAAGTCGAGTGATAAAGATGGAGGACATTCATCTTCGAGTGCGTCAACTAGTTCAAGGAATAATAATGATGTAGCACAAAAGAAATCCGGTAGCTCGAATACTACTTCTAGTAATCAAAGTGTTCAGCCTGTTTCGAATGCTGGGATTAATAGCAAGCTTGATCAAGGTTTGAATTCGAAGTTTAATGGAAATACTCCAGTTTCTGGTACGTATGAAGCTTTGCCTAGCTTCAAAGACGTGCCTACTTCTGAAAAGCAAAACTTGTTTATCAGAAAGTTGAATCTGTGTAGTGTCGTCTTTGACTTCACTGACCCGACTAAGAGTTTGAAAGAAAAGGAGATCAAACGACAGACTTTGGTTGAACTTGTCGATTATGTTTCTTCGGCAAATGGGAAGTTTTCAGAAACTGTTATGCAAGAAATAGTTAAGATGGTTTCGGCAAATATATTTAGGAAGCTCACTCCACAACCTCGTGATAACAAAATGATCGAAACTTTTGATGGGGAAGAAGAGGAGCCTTGTATGGATCCGGCATGGCCGCATCTGCAACTAGTGTATGAGTTTCTACTAAGGTTTGTAGCATCACCGGAAACCGATGCAAAGCTTGCTAAAAGGTATATTGACCATGCTTTTATTTTAAGATGGTTGGATTTGTTTGACTCTGAGGATCCGAGAGAGCGCGAGTACTTGAAATTTGTACTTCATCGTATGTATGGAAAGTTCATGGTGCACCGTCCATATATCAGAAAATCAATTAATAACATTTTCTTTCGGTTCGTTTTTGAAACTGAAAAACATAATGGAATTGCGGAGCTTTTAGAAATACTAGGGAGTATTATCAATGGTTTTGCTTTGCCATTGAAGGAAGAGCACAAGCTTTTTCTTGTTAGGGCATTAATTCCCCTTCACAAGCCGAAATGCATACCGATGTACCATCAGCAATTATCTTATTGTATCACTCAATTTGTTGAAAAAGACTGTAAACTTGCTGATACTGTTATTAGAGGTTTATTGAAGTATTGGCCAATCACGAATAGTTCAAAGGAGGTGATGTTCTTGAGTGAGCTTGAAGAAGTTTTGGAAGCAACTCAGCCTCCAGAGTTTCAACGATGCATGGTGCCTCTGTTTCGTCAGATCTCTCATTGCTTGAGCAGCTCACATTTTCAGGTAACTAATTCTGTTGTATCATTCCTTATTATTTTTTGCTCTTGTTATTGCTATGTAGTCCCTTCATGATAGTACAATAGACTTTAAAATTTTGGTTTTCATTTGCTTATACACTTTCGTCCTATACCTTTTTTGTGGCCCCCATCTTTATTTTCAAAATTGACGTTGGAAAACATATATGTGTTTTCTTGCATTACATAAATAGGACCCGAAAATGAAAATGGTACATGGTGATAACAGATTGAGCCTAATGTTATAACTAACCCAGGTTCCAACTTACTTGGAATTCTCCATACTATACTCCGTGTTCTCTAGAAAGATGCATAGAACTCTTGCTTGTAAATAGAACTCTAGATATCTCTGGAAAATGAATAGTTTATAGAAAATTAATGTACATGTGATCTTAGCTATTGGTGTTAAAATGGGTTTAACTATTTTATCAGGTGGCTGTGTAACTATAAATAGGGGTGATTGGTTATTTGTCGGTCATTAAGCATAAGGTGCAAGTAAGAGTTATTTCAAAACATATTTCCCTTGCATCTTCGTTGGTAACTGTGAGTGTTAGATCTTGAATTACTTGGCTAATATAGGCAAATACTCTTTGGACAAGGCTGACTAAGCATCTTAAAGTGGGTTCAAGCAAAGGATGCACATTCGGTCCGGAGAAGTGGTATCTAAGCTTGAAACACTTACACGTGAGAATATTAGGCACTATCGTAGGCGTAGACAAAGAAACCACAATGAACATAGGCTCAAAGAGGAGGCGCAGTAAGAAACCCATAAAAAGGGTCACTCCAAGAACACAATTGTTACCATGGGGAAAGGTATAGCGAGAAACGGACTTCAACTTAACCTTAACGGGTGGATGGCCCTAAGCCCAAAGCTTATATTGGAAACCGGAAAATGAAGGAGTTGACAACTTCGTTTAGGGCATAGAGCATATTACGTGTTCTAGCTTAACAAGATTATCGTTGCATGGATGATGCTTGCAAACATACAATCACCATGAGTGGATTGTAACGGAATGCGATGACTAAGAATGGGTTATCGGCTTGAGGCCTTGGGTACTCAAGACTATTGGAGATCCGCTACTGGCTACCCAATCTGTATTTTACCCAATTACACAAGTTCGGACAAAGGGTACCAAATGGACTTTGTAGCCACTTCCAATGCTTGAAGAAGGCCTTTTGGGGAAGTGTTTCACTCGACTTTATTACATACGCAAATCCAATGGCTTTAGGAGCATTTTGGTAGTTATGATTTAGGAACTTTTATGTCTAAATAGTATTCTAAATACTTCCATACCCCAAACCTTTATTGGAAATTCAAGTGACATGTAAATTGCATAATGGTCTAGCATAAATATGTCGAGTTGGTGTCGATGTGAGAGATAGGTTGTTTCTCCACTTCTGGAAATATGTAATAACGCGTTAAAAGTGGTCCGGAGCCGTAGCCCCGGCGACCACCTCTCGCATGAGAATGAGTATGGTATTTGATGATGGCGAATGCTTCTCTTAGTGAGCATTTCATCATGTTCTGTGTGTCTAGCTTAAGAGCTGGAGATAGATGGTGTGAAATGATGTATAATTTTTAGGAGATGGAATGGTAAAAATACTTTTCCCCCCTAATGGAGTGGGGTATTTATAAAGAGACCCCATCCTGCCAGAAAAACATTGTTCCGTATCCTTAAAAACAATACACGACACCACACAAATCTCTTTTCTCTTAAACTAGAAACATGCCAAAATGGTGGAATGTTCTTTAGGAGAAGTATTCATTGCCATATCAATATTGATTTTCACGCCGGAGGTGGTTCCCATGGCTACTGCATTGGGACCATTTCTAACATACTGTTGCATGGATCTTAGTCTGGAAGATGAAAAAAGGTTCATCTCCTATTTCAACACCATTTTAATGGATTTATGTTTGACCACTCAACCAATAATGAGATGGTTAATGACTATAATTAGAGGTAGGCTGGTCATTTGAATCATCAAGCATTATACGCAATGAAGAGTTTTTTGTAGTATACTTTGTGTGACCTTGGGCGGTCTTTTCCTTTAGTTTGAGTTTTGAAGCCAAACTAAGCAAGACTCTGGTGGACTTAGCATTTTGAGGCGGCTTCAAGTGCTAAGACTGGACGAGCGATTTAGGAGAATCAACAACCTTGTGACTGTGATAATATATTTTCTAATTATTTACTGTATACAGCCTTTTTGTATCTAGACTGATAATATATATTAAGTTTTTGTACAGATGCTAGAATGATACAAAAGCTATACCAACTTATACCACAAAAGGTCTAGATTGAATTTCTTGTATGTTTACTAGAAAAAAAGATGTCCAACATAGCCTTACTAAAGCCAAAAAATAATCTTTAGGTGGATCTTGTTTAATCTCTGGCTTGGCTAACTACTTGGGCATCCGCGATAAAAACTTTACAGTCAATATATATGTTCCCATATGATGATTTCAATCTTTAGAAACTTCCATAACATTTTGTTTTCCACAATTTTTAACCAGATAGTTATAAATATACAGCCAATGGTATAAATTTTACATTCACGTTTCATACATAATTACGAAACTTTATTCATATCTAAAGTAGGTACCATTTTACAAAGAAGACACTAGAACTGTAAAGTATGACCAGTTGGCCCCTATATTTGGTAGAAATTTTCGTCTTTTCACCCCACCTTTACTCTTTTTTTTTTTTTTTTTTCAATTTAATCACTTTTGTGGTGCTTGCTGTGGGGCTCGTGATTTGCAAAATTCTGCGTCATGGTTATTTTACTCGAACTTGAGCAAATTGCAAGAAAACGCAATGCACGCAACTTTCTTCTTTTTTAACCATTTAATGCCAACATAGATACCATTTCTTACCATAGCATGGCATTTGTAAACACGTAGTGCATCATATTTCCCATTTTGTTAACCATGAAATGCAACAAATTGCATACTTCAGTAAGATATGATAAGCATGTTTCATTAAATGGTTTGAATCAAACTGCTTTGCATATATTGGTAAAAGATGGACATTGCATTATCTTACAATGCTCAAAACTCTCATTATAACATAAACCTCTGAGCAAAGACATCATCAAGGGCACAAATCTTTGATTTAACAGAATCGTACTGTTTCTACTACATGCAGGTGGCAGAAAGATCATTATTCTTGTGGAACAATGATCATATCGAGAACCTGATCAAACAAAACCGCAAAGTAATATTACCAATCATACTCCCTTCATTGGAAAGAAACACAAAAATACACTGGAATCAAGCAGTCAGGAGCTTGACTTTAAATGTTAGGAAAATCTTCTCTGATGCCGACCCAGAATTCTTTGAGGAATGTTTGTCAAAGTTTCAAGAAGATGAATCTAAAAAGGAAGAGACCAAAACCAAGCGCGAAGCCATATGGAAACGTCTCGAAGAGGTTGCTGAAAAGAGATCTGGTTCTGGTACAACCAATCAACCCATGCTCTTTCCTAATAAGGTAACCAATGGCTAAAAGAGACCAATCGAAAACCCATTTTTGGGTTTTACATGCATGATTTGTATGCCAGAATGTATATGTGCATATCTATATCTATATATATTTGGAATGGGGTGTTGCTAGAGATTGAATTTAGCCATTTTGTTGTAAGAGTCAAAGGATGACAAGAAAAAGCTTTCATTTTTCAGGCATTTGTTCCTTTTCTTCTGTATTTTATATATCTTTCTGTATTTGTACTATGATTGTACTCTATTTTTTTAACGTGTACCATATTACTTTTTAATCTTTGATCTGTTTGATTCCATTGTTACTAAATGTAATTATGTGAAAAATACATGGTGGTTCTTACGGTTGTCGAAATTGCAGCCTGTTCACATTATACATTTTTGATTCCATTGTTACTAATGTAATTATGTGAAAACTGCTCATCTGTTTGATCCTAAGATGATAATAACTGTGATCTGCCTATGTAGGGGTTGTAGCTTTTATAAAGTCTTGCGACTGTCTTGGTTGGATTTGAGCAATCATTAATGACATTCACATGCTAGGTATACGTTGTTGTTTGTGAGATTTCGACCATCTCGATGGATAAGCTATCTATACATGTTGTTCACCAACCAATACATGTGTAATATATGACTAGCTCAAAGCACTCTGGCATTTGTGATGTTGGATATTGGTTGCCTTTGGTCAAGATTGGAATTTAAATTCTGGTTTATTTATTTGTTTGTTTCCTTATAGAAGTCAAAGTCAAAGCTGTAAGAGAAGAGTATTGGTCTCCATCCCTAATGATGTGCTTGCTTTACCTCGTCTTTGATCTCATTTGGCTTTGCGGTCTTAGTTTTGTTGTTGTTTTTTGAGTTGATAGTATGCAGGGATACGAATAAGCCGAGAGGAGCAAGAACTCGACAAAGCTTGAGAGAACCTGAAAAAGTTATTTCAGAGGGTTAACTTGATTTTATAGCTTGAGCCTTGAGGCTCACTAGCTCAAAGTATTTACTAGAAGCCACACTCTTTCATGAGTTTATTAACGTCCATGGGGAGTTATTAATGGACAAGAAAGGGTGTTGTCCTCCTAGAATTAAGTGCATTAGTGTAATATATCTTGCATTTTTTTTAGTCTTGCCCTCTCACGATTTTTATTTTGAACTTTGAATATTTTCCAGCCCTCTCATGCAAAACTTTCAAGCTCCGCCACTGTTAACGTCTAAACACGCTCGAACTGAATCCAGACTAAAATAACTACTCTTTAGGAGATTTGGTTTACATATCATACATGTCCTCAACCTTGAGCTCGACTTGTATCTTAACTTGTTTTGCATACTTGATTTTACATGTTTGTATTTGTGGTTTAACTAGTTTTTAACTCATTGCGTATGCCGAGTTTTTGATATAGTTTAAAGAGTATGTTATTCAAATTATTTTAAATCATAATCTATAGAGGCTAGATGGTAAGTTAGCAAAATTACATTTTAGAAATAACACACATAAAAAAGAAATAAACATAAGTAGTTATTTTAATATGCACCTAGGGATATGCTAAATTTGCACACTTATAAAATACTTCATCCATCACAAATTATGTGTTCAGATTTTTATTTTGCTTTAAGTGTCAAATTTTATATTTATACCAATCAAACTAATTTTCAAAAATTTATATGACATTTTATTTATTGATGCAATGGCTCTATTTTCTTCTTAAACTGTATTCAACATCAAAGTGGACATTTAGACCGAGCATCTAATATACGCAAATAAAATAAGCAATCCTAAACACACAAACTTCCTTAACAGTCAGCAATTAACAAAATTAATTAATGTTGTAAATCGTTGCAATCAAGGTTTCAAGAATGAAATCCACTCAAAATCGTTTTTGATTTTACAAGATCGAGATTGTAAGATTGGATCAGGATTTTAGTTCATACTATAATGTCATTTCTTAATAGTGTTTGTAATATTATACAAATTTACAAACTATTTATCATAAACACAAAATTATAGGAATGTTTCTAAGAAATTTTGTCATAAATTATGATTATGAAATATTTAAAAGATTAACATCTTTGTTTGTAAATTCTACAAATCACAATTCATAAAATTTTACTCGTTGATACGCCTCTTGTTGAGAGGGCAATGGATAACTATCTTTTGTTTAGTCGTATTCGAGTTATGTTAGGATTGTGTCATGTGAGTCGTTATCTAGGAAAGTACCAGAGTAGGTCGAGTCATTATAGGATAATTGTTCGAGTCGTTATTGGATATGTGTTATTATTGTAAGGGTTATCCCAACCGGTATATAAATCGAGCCATTATAATGAATGAAGTCATAGTTTTTCGATCAAAGTAATATTCTAAGTTCTCTTTTCTTCATCTTAAAGAGCTCGCGCCCGCTTGAAGTGGTGCATATTATCGATACAATCTTAACGGGTCGTATCAACTAGTGCTTTCATTGCTACAAAAAATAAAAATAAAAATTGTTCATCGGTTACCGTTCATCGCCATAATTTACTGTTCATCCCGGAGTACTGTCCATTAATCATTGGGTGTTGTTTCATTGCCATGAACGAACATGCGATTCGTTTGCTCTTGGAAGAGCAGTATGATGCATTGCACGCTGAGTTGCATGCGCAAATCACTGCGTTATAAGCCGAGTTTCAAGCTGCTAAAATAACGCGACATGGAGGTGGTGATCCATGGTCATTGTTACCGCGTTCTATGCGGATGGACGTTCCGAAGTTCACTGGAGCCGACCAAAATAGTTGGATCTTCGGTATCACATAATACTTTTCTTTGCTCAATACCCCAGTCGACCAACACTTAAGGATTGTGGGTTTTAACCTCGAGGGTGATGCTACATAATGGTTTCGATGGATGACGCCGAACGGATTGATCACCAACTGGGACAGTTTTTTGGAGAGTGTCAAAAGTCAGTTTGGACCTTCGAAGTATGAAGATCCGCATGGGGATTTATCTAAATTGTTACAAACCGGTTCGATCGAGGAGTATCAAATTGAGTTTGAAAAACTTATGAATAGGGTTATGGATATCTCGGATGCTTTGCTTATCTCTTTTTATATATCCGGTCTTAAACTATCTCTACAACGAGGGCTATTGGTGGCAAAACCAACGTCTCTTAGGGATGCATTTTCGTGGGCTCATGTCGCGAGAGGCAAGATTGGAAGATCAAAGTACGACTTATGTTGTTTCCAAAGCTATTGGTACCAATGGTGGTACATGACACAAACGTTCTACATTAGTTGTTAGCACACATTTACCGCCAACACTACCTACATCTCTTGTTAAACCACCTCCACTGGAAATTACTAAGGTACCCACAAAAACAACTCAATATGCACCATGTTATGATGATTTGGGCTGTTTGTTACCACTTTATCATGTTGAGTCAAGTACATCAGTTGAGACATTTAAATGAAACACAACAATTACAGAAAAAAGAGTGAGCACAAATCTTAAAATAACAACACACAAGCAAAACCCTACAAGTCCAGAAGCATCCAAACAAAAACATGGCAGCCAATCAAAGCATCAAGTTCAAAAAGGTCTAAAAAGGGTTTGCTTGTGCGTCTAATAAAAGTAAGGGTTTACTTTGGGTTTGGAATGTTGGGCGCTACTAAAAAAAGAAAGAAAAGAGCAGATGTGCCTTTCGTGTGGTTGAACTCAAAGTCTTATGTTTTCATCAAGTTGAGCATAATGAAGATGTGTATGGCGGGCTGAACTTGTACACCAGACATGCAGATTATGGACAACCATGGCAACACTTTTTGATGTATGTTATGCCATTTCATTATAATCCAAAAGAGGGTGACCTACAAGTAAAAGTGTGGGATCCTTGAATTATATGAGGCGAGATTTTGAAGCAACACCTTGAGGACAAGGTGATTTCCGAAGGAGAAGGGAATGATACGCATACTGTTTTTTGGGTAAAGGGTTACCCCGGTAAATAATATTAAAACCAAAAAATTTTAAGTACAAATGAAATATGGCTGAGATACCATATTTACCTCAAGCTAAACAGCTCGATGAACATCTAAAACTAGTGCTTATGACATGCCATAAGCACTTACAACTCTAGGAACAAAAGATGCACCTAAAACAAATCAATCAACTGAAACAAGCTAACCAGTAGCTACCGTGAAAGATGAAGTTTCACCGGTATGTGGATTATTAAATAAGTTAGTCGATTAATCATACGCATTTTAAACAAGTTCTTCATCATCTTCGTCATCCAGTACCAATGCAACATACGGATTAGATGTAGTAATATTACCTTCCTTTGAGGTAGTGCCAGTAGACTTCAACATAGACGACGAATTAGAAGCTTTACCCATAGAAGTATTACCCTTCTTAGGTTCACTCGTTGTCGCATTTGGGACATATTTGTCATTCTGTTTAACCGAAGGACCAACAAACCGATTACCATTAGTAGACTTGGTTTTACCCTCTTCTTATTCTTACCGCCATTTGAAACCGTCTTTATCCAAAGACCACACTTGGATTAACAACATGTGGACTAGAAACAACGGGAGGACTCACCACTTTTTAGGACATTGATCATGAGTGTGACCAAAATCATGCATACATTACACCTGGGAGGTCTCCATTCATACTCAACACGAATAGTAGCTTTAGTAAAACCCTCCCCAGAAAGTGAAGGAAAACCAATAGTAACAACATCCACAAGATCAACTTCAGAGTTGATCTCAATAAGACACCTAGCAAAGCTACTTCTTCCCCACAAATCTTTACACATAGAGCTCGTATAAGAATCAAGCATAATAGGTTTTCCAATAAACGTAGCAATCAAACTAATACCATCCTCTTCAAACACTTGAAGAGGAACATCATGCAATTTAACCCATACCGGAACACGAGTCAATTATTCCTTATGCAAACAAGTATCCATAGACCATTTCTTAAGGATTATTGGAGATTTACGTATCATCCACAGACCACCTTCCAAAACAGCTTCTAACCCAACTAATGTATCAAATTTAAAGAAAAAGAAACCTTTGGAATTCATCATAATCCTTTTCAACCCATGTTTCCCCCAGTTATTCCTATCATAATATTCAACAACTGGAAACGCCATCCTATTTCCAATAAAATAACCATACAATGTGTGTTCCAACAGTGTACTAACCTTTTCAACCACTTTGTGGGGGATAGATATGTTAACACCTTCAAAAACGGGTTCAGCAACCAGTGGACGAAACGGAGTATCAATAATAGGTTGAGCATCCCTAAAACCTGCAGCTCCAACAGTATTTATGTCCACAACTTGGACAATAGGAGACTCATTAGTAGGTTTAGGAGTCGTAGATTTAGCTTTAATTTCACCACAAAAGCATTCCACAAATCTTCAATAGCATCCGTAACCATTGTGCGAGCATTATTATCTAATTCAACCCATACCGGATATTTACCGACCTCACAACTCAAAGTGAACTCATTAATGTCCTTTAGTGTACTAAGCGAGACACCAAATAGAGCAACAATATAGTCATGCTTCATCTTGATTAAAGATGCCGTATTAGTTACCTCGTTAGGATTAGCAAGACCACATGTAGGTCCATCAATACGAGCATTTGCAACATGTTGAACCGGCTCCACATACCCTTCACGAATGTTATCATCAACCTGGACAGGAGGAGATGACGAGTCAAGTGTAGAATGCGTCGCCACACCTGTAACTCCCTTAAGTCGAGACTTCTTATTGTTCCTCACAGTCACATTTTTCAACAAAACAACATTCTTCTCTCCCAAATTCGACATCATTAAATCCAATAACCATGAATCAACATAAACAAAAGAACGGAAACAACTGGTCTTCAACAGTAACGAGAAAACCCTAATTGATACGCATACTGTTGAGAGGGCAATGGATACTATCTTTTGTTTAGTCGTATTCGAGTCATGTTAGGATTGTGTCACGTGCGTCGTTATCTAGGAAAGTGCCAGAGTAGGTCAATATATGATAAGTGCCAAAGTAGGTCGTGTCATTATTGGATAAGTGTTCGAGTCGTTATTGGATATGTGTTATCACTGTAAGGGTTATCTCAACCAGTATATAAACCGTTCCATTATAATGAATGAAGTCATAGTTTTTCGATCAAAATAATATTCGAAGTTCTTTTTTCTTCTTCTTAAGGAGCTCGCGCCCGCTTGAAGTGGTGCATACTATCGATACAACCTTAACGGGTCATATCATCTGCAGTTTTTTAGTTTGTAGTATGGGAAAAGTAAAATTGGATCAGATTATATCTTAATATCTTATGATCAAGATCGAGATCTTATAAAACTTTAAACTTACAAACATCCTATATATGATCGAGAACGTTTTTGCTTTAGATGCTCTGGTAAAATCGTAAGAGCATTGGGTATAATAACGTGGGTTAGCGCGTTATGCCCACGTGGCTCGCGTTAACCCCCGCGTTATTACACCGTGGTTCCAAATTAAGGCATCGCGTTGGGTTGCAAGTTGCCATGGCAAAGCACGTTAAGGCCAAATTGAATTTAAAAAAAAAATACAAAACACCTACCTTAACGGCTATCATCAAGTTTGAATTAAAAAAAAAAAAAAAAAAAAAAAAACACCCTTGGTTAATGGCTAGTTTAGAAAAAAAAAAATTTAACAAAAACTAAATAAATACACAAATGGCTAGTTTCAAAACTCGTCTATAAATACCAACGTTTACATATTAGTTTAATACACTTTCCATACACTATTAATAATTTTTTTTACATAAACGCCCCTTATGGCTTGTCGTTTCCCTCATTCCATCGAAAAAAAGCATATGTTCAGAAACAATGCGATCAAGAAGATGCGGTTCGACAAAAGGCTATTGTCGAAGTTATCAAGTTGTTTGAACTCGCAAAGGCAAAGAAAGAACGTTTGCGACAACGATGACGCGAAATGCAAAGACATTTAGCCGGAAAGATAAGTCATGATCGACCAACTTTTTAGCGATAAAGCGGGAAAGACTATGACATTATTGACACGTTGTGGAGGTGTGTTTCACGATACAAGCCAACATTAGCAAGAAAATCCGTTGGAGCTATTAGGAAAACCAAATTGTTGGTTCCATATCACAACAAATGAATCAAGTTGATGTGGGTGCATTAAGTTCATCTGTTGCACCTATATTTGTTGAACAACACCATTAGCAACCTCAACCGACTCAAATTGGGCTGGGTTATGCAGACGAGGCGGTTGATGAACATGACTTAACCGCAAGCCGATTATGAAATTATGTGCGGCGAAGAGGCGTTACTGAAGTTGAAGCGAATGCAAGCGAAGCAACAAGAGGAGGATGAGAAAGTCAGGAAGGCAACAGCTGAACGAGCGGCGTTCATTGAGGAATTTCCAGGGTATAGGTCTCCTTCGTATGATTCTGAATGCGAGGGAGTACTCAGATTAAGTTATGTTTATATATTTCGTATCGTAGTGTATTTTAATCTGTATGTTTTTTTTTTCTTTCCGTATCGTATTTCTGTATCGTATCTCGTATTGTATTTTATGTTTATGTAATGTTTTTATGGTTATTAATAAAATCATATCTTGTTTGTTAAATAAATTATTAGTTTATGGATGGAATTTGTAAATTTTTTATTTAAAGAAAAATATGACTTAAAATGTTGAATTATGATAACGATTGTTTTTTTAGTTAAAGTTGAAATGTTAAAACCGGACGTGATGGTCGGTTATGAGTTAACATGAGGGGGCATAATATCGAGATCTTTTACAGTAGCTCCTAAGAACAAAACACAAGACATTAACACAAAAAACAACATTAACAACTCATGTTTCTCTCTCCTCCTCAAACTAAACTCAATTTTGTTGAGATCGTTTTCACCAAAATTTCCTTTCTTTGACTTTCTTTCCATATAATCATTCATTCATTATCTGCTTCTAACAACATAACTCAAGTAAGCATATATATTTATATATAATCACCCTTTTCATTTCATTTTTTATTTTCACATCATTTCCTGTTAATTAATTGTTGCTACTAAATAATGTTATGTATATCATGCTCAGATCTTGTTCTTATTTTATCGCTTGTAATACTTAAATTAATATGATCTAATTTGTTTAGGTTTCAAAATTTATTTAATGAAATTGGTCAATGAGTTGTAGCTAATCTAATATTAGAATTTGTGTTATTTGTTTGCTTGTTAACAGGTTATATTTAGGATTTATCTTTGGTGTTTCGGATGTTATGAATCGTTTTCGGGTTTGATAAGTGTTAATATTTGTAACAAGTATTGGGTTTGATAAGTGTTAAAAGACGAGGTTTTTGGTGTGGTTTTGAAGTGATGATGAAACATATACTTAATAGGATTCCGTCAAGGAAGTCGCATAAGTCAAGTGATAAAGATAAAGGACGGTCTGACTCATCTTCGAATGCATCGACTAGTTCAAGGAATAGCAGTGATGTAGCACATAATCGATCTGGTAGCTCGAATACTACTTCCGGTAAAAAGCAAACTGTTCAACCTGTTTCAAGTACCGGGATTGATAATAGGCTTGATCAAGGTTTGGATTCAAATTTGAATGGAAATTCTGTAGTTTCCGGTGTGTACGAAGCTTTGCCTAGCTTCAAAGATGTTCCTGCTGCTGAAAAGCAAAATTTGTTTATTAGAAAGTTGAATTTGTGCTGTGTCGTGTTTGACTTCACGGACCCGACGAAGAATTTGAAAGAAAAGGAGATCAAAAGACAGACTTTGGTTGAACTTGTCGATTATGTTTCTTCGGCAAATGGGAAGTTTTCAGAAACTGTTATGCAAGAAATAGTTAAGATGGTGTCGGCAAACATATTTAGGAAACTCACTCCACAACCTCGTGATAACAAAATGATCGAAACTTTTGATGGGGAAGAAGAGGAGCCTTGTATGGATCCGGCATGGCCCCATTTGCAATTAGTGTATGAGTTTCTTTTAAGGTTTGTAGCATCACCAGAAACCGATGCAAAGCTGGCTAAAAGGTATATTGACCATGCTTTTATTTTAAGGTGGTTAGATTTGTTTGACTCTGAGGATCCACGAGAACGCGAGTACTTAAAGTTTGTACTTCATCGTATGTATGGAAAGTTCATGGTGCACCGTCCATTTATCAGAAAATCAATAAACAACATATTCTTTCGGTTCGTTTTTGAAACTGAAAAACATAATGGGATTGCTGAGCTTTTAGAAATACTAGGAAGTATTATCAATGGTTTTGCTTTGCCGTTGAAGGAGGAACATAAGCTTTTTCTTGTTAGAGCGTTAATTCCTCTTCACAAGCCGAAATGTATACCAATGTACCATCAGCAGTTATCTTATTGTATTACGCAGTTCGTTGAAAAAGACTGCAAACTTGCTGATACTGTTATTAGAGGTTTGTTGAAGTATTGGCCAATCACGAATAGTTCAAAGGAGGTGATGTTCTTGAGTGAGCTTGAGGAAGTTTTGGAAGCAACTCAGCCTCCCGAGTTTCAAAGATGTATGGTGCCTTTGTTTCGTCAGATATCTCACTGCATAAGCAGTCCACATTTTCAGGTAATTAGTTTTGCTGCTTCATTCTTTATTATTTCTGGTTCATGTTATTGCTATGTAAGAACCTAGTTATGATTATACGAGAAAGACCCTTTTTTAATTGATAAGTAGTCTCTTCATGCTAGGACAATAGACCCCTGAAATGAAGGTTTCATTTGCTTATACAGTTTCATCCTATACTTGATTTAGTGGCACCTTCTTAGTTTCCAAAATCGACCTAGGAACACATTTTTTTTATCCTTGTGTTATAAACAGGACCAGTAAGTGAAAATGACAAATGGTCACAACAGATGGAGCCTACTATTGCAACTGGCTACAGGTTGGGCAGATATGACACTTTTTTGGATGATGCGTTCCACCATACTTGGAATCGCCCCTTACTCTAGCTATCTTCATCAAATAAATAGCTTATAGGAATTTCAGTGGACATGTCTTAGGCATTCGTGTTTATTGATGTCAACTATTCAAAGTGGGTGTGGCTGAGTGAATATAAATAGGGTTATGCTGGTCATGTGTAGACTATTAAGCATCAAGTGCAAGTAAGAGTTCTTTTATACCATACTTCCTTTGCGCCTTTGTTCTCTTTGTTGCTCATGGTGGATCTTGAGACACTTGGCGAATCTTTTAAAACTTTTTTTGGAAAAGTCTAGCATCTTATTATGAGTTCAAGCTCTAAAGATTCACATCCAATCCAATTCATGGAAATAATAGATCCTAAAGTAAGGTGGTATCGGAGCTTGAAACACTTAGTGCATGATTTTTAGCACCAACACGATGGTTTTGTGTTGTGATGGGTGGATTGTGTCATGAAGTTATAACTGCTGTGACTTAAAATGGGCTGGTCGGCTCGAGGCCTATAGTACTCGAGACAATCTAAGCGCCTTTAGATTAGGCGTTATGGTTGGGTTTTACCGCACGTGAAGGGTATGCATCACACACCAACCATAACGGCTTAACACCATCACACGTGAAGCACGCTTATTTGTGTTAGTTTGGGTGGTGCAAACCACCTAACGAAAATTAAGGTGAATTTTTTGTTTGTGAGTGCATGTGGGGTATGTTTGTATGAAGTGGGGTATTTTTATGTGTTTGGTTAGGTGGTGACTATTATGCCTCTAAAGGTGGTGGTTAGGTGGTGTGTTAAAAAGCTGATGTGGCGCTGAGGTGGAGGTGGTGGTCCGGTGGCCATTACACCAGCCTTATTGACCCAACATGTCTGGTCTTCTTTACTAGTAACACATGTAAGGAAAAGGTTACCCGCTGACCTTTTGGAGCTACTTCCTATACTTATTGATTCTATCACTTGCTTACGCAAAAGTTCAATGGATTTGAGAGCATTTGGTAGTTACGGATTATGGAACTCCTACTTCTACTTCTGTGGTGTAAACCTTTTATAGGAAATTGAGGGACACTTAAATTGCTCAATGATCAGGCATAAATTTTGTGCATGATGGTGTTGACGTGAGAGATGGATCGTTCTTTGTATGCCCAAAACATGTAACAACTCATTATGAGTGGCCCAAGCCTTAACCCGAGAGCCACCTTCGCTTGTGGATGAGCATCGATATTACAGTGATGGTAAACGCCTCTCTAGAGAGCATTTCACCATGTTAGCGTGTGTCTAGCTTAAGAACTAGTGAGAGAGATGGTTCATATTAGTGTACTATATTTTAGATGGAACCGCCAAAAAAGTTCCCCAAAGGGGCATCCCCCTCTAAAAATCTAAAAATAGTACATTAGTTGACACCATCGTTCTGTACTGCAAGCATTAATCATTTATGCGATTTCGATATTGATTTTCGCGCCGGAGGTTGCTCTCGGGACTACGACATTGGGACCACCTCTAACATGATGTTACCTGTTTCAACCAATGAAACTTAGCTTGGCAAGATGAAGAATGGCCCATTCCTCATGTCAACATCATCCTAATGGATTTATGCTTTATCACTCACTCAATCATGAGTTAGTTATTGACTATAACTAGAGATACGGTCATTTGTAAACTGTCAAGAATTATATGCAATAGAATATTTTTGTAGTATACTTTCTTGTGTCTTGGTTCGTCTCTTATTTGAGTTTGAGTTATAAACCCAATTTAAGCAAGACTATTGTGGTCTTAACATTTTAGAGGGTTTCAAGTGCTAAGGGTGCGGGGTGATTTAGGCGAATCAACAAGCTTTTGAGGGTAAAGATGAAATGCTAGACTGACACAAGCTATACAAACTGTATACAGTGAAAGGTCTGGATTAAATTTCTTGTATGTGTACTAGAAAAATAAATGTCTAACATAACCTTTAACAACCAAAAAGAAATCTATAGGTATTGATGTCCATCACTTAGTTTTTGGATTCTCTATGGATAGTTACGTATGTCAATATTCACTTATGGTCAGTAATCAATAAAAGTTCACCTTGCCCACATATGTTCCCATAGAATTCACCTTGCCCATATATGTTCCCATAGTACGATTTCGATGTCTAGAAACTTCCATTACTTTGCATATACTGCAATCATATGGTGATAATATACAGTCAATTGCTTAAATTTAACTTTCAATTCCCACACATAATTACAAATGTGGTACACGGTAACTTCTTTATATCTAAGGCAGGGGCCCACATACAAAGATGACACTATTGTTGCGGGGCTCGTGATATAAAAATGCATTATCATGGGATATGATGTTTAAACTTGAGCAAACTGCAATAAAGATGCAATGTACTTTAACTTTGTTTACCAAAATATGCAACTTCTTTTAACCATATATTGCAACATAGATACTGTATGTTAACAAAACATGGAATCTGTAACCTTGTAATGCAACATACTTCCTATTATTTGAACCATTAAAGCAGCAATTTGCTTACTTTGCTAAGAAATGATAGTGTTTTGCATTAAAATATTAAATGGTTCAAAACATAGTGTATTGCATATAGACATATATTGGTAGATAAGGATTGCATTGCATTATCTCGCAGTGCTCAAAACTTTCGTTATAACATAAACTTCTGAGCAAAGACATTATCAGGACATAAATTTTGATATAACAGAAACATAATGTTTTTCTATATTTAGGTGGCTGAAAGAGCATTATTCCTGTGGAACAATGATCATATAGATAACTTGATCAAACAAAACCGCAAAGTAATACTACCAATCATACTCCCTTCATTGGAAAGAAACACAAAAACACACTGGAATCAAGCAGTCAGAAGCTTGACTTTGAATGTAAGGAAAATCTTCTCTGATGCTGATCCTGAACTCTTTGAAGAATGCTTGTCAAAGTTTCAAGAAGAGGAAGCTAAAAAGGAAGAGAACAGATCCAAACGTGAAGCCATATGGAAACGCTTGGAAGAGATTGCTGAAAAGAGAACTGGTTCGGGCACAGCTAATCAACCCATGCTCTTTCCTAATAAGGTAATTACTGGATAAAAGTGGCCATATGAAGACCTTTATATTGGGTTTTACTTGTATGATTTGTATGACAAGAATGTGTATATGCATACCTATATTTATATATAATTGGAATTGGGTGTTTCTAGATATTGAAGTTGGCCATTTTGTTGTATTGTGTCAGAAAGGGTGACAAGAAGAAGTTTTCATTTTCTCAGGCATTTGGTTCCTTTTCTTCTGTATTTTTGGATATCTTTATGCATCTGTACAATGATTGTACCCTATTTTTTGTTTTTAGTGTGTATCATATTACTTTTTATTCATATGATTTGTTTGATTTCAACATTACTCTTTTCTATATACCTTATTAAATTCGATGTTTATAACTATAGTATAGTTACTAAGGGTGTGCTTGGTTCAAACTCGGGAAAGGGAAAGACAATGATAATAGTGGGTAAAGGGAAAGGGAAAGAAAAGCATTACTCCCAATTTATTGGGTAATGGCCCATTACCCACTATTGGGTAATGGGTCATTGCACTATACTCCACCAACCACCTTTTTTCATTATCTTTCCCATTCCTTACTCCCATAACTAGGGGTGTTCACGGGACGGTTCGGCTCGGTTCGGTTAGAGATTTTAACTATCCATGACGGGGCGGGTAGTTCATTTTACTATCCAAAACCGAACCGTATTAGGCGGGTAACCGGACATGCGGGTATCCGAATGAGCGATACTGCGGTTCGGTCAAGTTAACCATTCAAAAAATTAATCGAATCGAATCGGGCGGACAATAACATAAATTAGAGCGTAATATGTCATTTTAGTAAAATTAAATAACATTAAAGATATTAGAATAATAGTAATGTTGTTGTGTCGCAATAGCAACATTCAAATTACCATATCTAACAAAATAACTAATACTAATTATTTGACGTTTATAGATTACGATCACATTAATCATATGTAATCCATGGACGTTAGTAAATGATCAAATTAGATAAGTAAAAATCGTTATATGATAAAAGTAGTGCAATAATATAGTTAATATCATACATTTTATAAATGGTTTGTTAAAACTTACATGTATATTATCTGCGGTTCGGTTCGGGTAACCACGGATAACTAAAAGTAAAAACCGAAACCGAACCGTGATAAGCGGGTTTTTTCGGTTTCGGGTTTTCTCGGTTTCAGTTTCTTCGGTTATCGGTTTTTAGCGGTTTCGGATTGACCGGATCGGCTCGGTTCATCGGTTTCTCGGGTTTTTTGAACACCCCTACCCATAACCCCCTACCAAGCATGCCCTAAATAATTTTGTGATACACCATCACATACACCTATCAACATTATGCATTTTTGTTTTGTTTTTACCATTTTACATATGGCTAAAGTGGCCTGGATTTGGTAGTTCAACAACATAAAGTGAACGGTTTAGTGAAGAAAGTTGTTTGACATCCTTTGACATACCATCTTAGTAAGGTTGTCTTGCTTGTTCTACTGTGGTTACAAAGTCATGAAAATGATGTTTGCCGATTTTAGCAAAACATGATCGGTGAGGGATCGTGCAATTGCTTACTCACTGGAACATAGAAAGGTAAAAGTTGACGCACTAGTTCTTGATTGTAAGGATTGTGTTCGTTAATTTTCCAACCTTGATAAGCTTTAGGGCCTCTCAAGCACAAACTTATGTTGAGAATAGTTAAGTACATATCACTTAGGGGTCATGACTTTTCTTATCAATCAACTTTGTTGTAGTATACTGATTCATAGGAGACTAGGATTAAGATCTGCTATGAGACACCCATGTTGATTGATCCACTCATCCAATGTACCTAATCTGTTAGCAGATATTTTCTTTGCGGTTGTATCTGTATCTTTATTTGTTTAATCCAAGTAATCTTTATATTCTTCTATAATCTTCCCAGCTTGCACCTGTAGACTTGTAGTTTTGTTTTCTTATTTTATTTATTTATGTTTAGTTTAGTGCATGCCATTACCAAGAGAGTGGAGAGATAGAGGTGCAAGTATCTTGCATCTCTTCTTCTTCGTTTTTTGTTTTTTTTTCTTTTCTTTTTGTTTTTGTTTTTTTATTCTGTTATGGTGGACAAATAGTGATCATAGGTTCAGGCTTGTTGCTAGTGTTTGTTAGATGGGATAATTTAGACAATTAGTTTTATAAATGGATTATTTTGGTTTACATTTTATCTCCAACAGGTAAAATAAGTGAAGTTTAAAACCTTGGCTAAAAAGTGAAACATGCTGAAACTCGCCCAATAATTGCCCAAGGTCTATTTAAATGCTCACAACTCAGCTCCCCCAAGGTTAATGCTCACCACCTCTTAATTTGCTTATGTTGTAGAATTAACAAATTCAGAAGATAAAATAAATGGTGTTAAGCTCTTTGACCTGCATCTCAAATTTGTTTGTTCCAAGATCCGACCCAAATCAGGTTTCAGTAATTGCACAACCTGTTTGACCCGACCATGTTGCCACCTAAGGGTACCCTTGTTGTGTGCATATCATGTTCATTGATTCATCCTATTTTGAAAAGATGTCATCAAATCAAACATACATCATTGATGTATATATGGATGTTTGTTTTATTTCGCAATCTTCCTACCATTTTTAGATGTCTTTCAATAGCATTTCATCCCATGCAGTAACTTTTATGTTTGTACCATAATTATGACCTGTTTTTTGTTGGTAATTTCCTTCCAGTTTTATAAAGTTTTGTCCTTCTAAAACACTACAAAATTGGTAAGAACTAACAAGTAGAACCAAAGCAACATCAGCATGTTGTACCCACCAATATTATCTTATGGCATGTTTTTTGGAAAAAATTCTTATGGTATGTTTCCACCAAACACTTTGACATACCACAAGCTACAAAAGATGCTCCATATATTTTTAATTCTATTTTCTGATAGGGACAGATAAAGTAGTATATGGTTATACTGTTACATTATTTGACAGTGATCCATTTTGACTTCTTTAAGAGTATTAAGTATATACCAAACAAAATCAACTAGGATATGTATAATTGCATTTACATTACATGGTTGATTTCATACCACATATCAAGTATACATGATTTGAGGAATTATCTAACTACTGATTCAAAAATGACAGGAAAAAATTTCATAGAACTCTTTCTTCTTTCTGCCATGGTAGTGTGCCTGTATATGGGTCGCTAAATGTCTTTACGACCCAATTCCTTAGACCCGTATCGTTGATCTCACAAAACCGTCTTGACCAATCAGCCGGTTCAATTACTTGGGTTCCCAAACCTGGGGTTCGATCATTAGATTCCAAATTTTCTTCTTGTTGCCAATCCGAAACATATGCAGACACTCTCCTATAGAATTTTTCCTTGAAGACATCCCAAACTTGGAACTTGTAGTGATTAATAACCAGTAAATTTCTATTTATATCCACATGCTTGAATCCATCTTTAAGATCAAAATGGTGCACGATGTTAATTAATGTAGGGCTTAGTTTATCAGGTCGGACTATACTCTTGTGCCTCTCTGGCATGCCCAAACGACAGGTATAACCGATAGTGACTCCTTGTGGTGGGACTTGTGTCAAACCCGATGGTCCAAAGTTATGACATGATATTCTCAACTCTGCAACTTCGGGCCTACTAGTTTGGTTGCTAATTACACTCCCCAAGTTGACCCCGGATGGCAAATGTAAAAACTCATCCACATCAATAAACCCAACCCACTCACAATAGTCCCTAGCCTGTAACGCACAATGAGAGAACCCGGCTTCTTGGGTCTTAATCCAAGGCCACACATGTCTTGTAATCTTGAATCCTTTACCTACTAATGATTCTATCGTTTCTTCAATATCGTCATCACTATTATTGTCATATATAAACCAACGTTCAACCCCTATTCGGCCATGGTACGTGACCCACTCACGCAAGAACCGTGCTTGGTTCCTAACCATAGTACATATGCAAACCTGATGTTTATTGATCAGGCTTGGCTGGGACCGAAACTCAGGCCTAGCAATAGACCCCAAAACCCCTCCACCCTTCACTTTAACCGAAACTTTAATAGAACTACTAACCCTCTCCCCACTTAGGCCTTCCAAAATTCTCAAAGGAGTTCTACACCGTACGATCTCTTGGGCAATCGACACAACTTTCGATCTCACCGCCAACTTTTGCTTCCCAAAATCTGACCCTGACCCTGACCCGTACACGCACTTATATCTGGAAGCATTAGAAGCCTTCCCAGACCGTAAATTAAGCCCCTTAACAAACACAACAGTAGTATTATCAACATCATCTATCACAGCTTCATAAGCTAACGAATTCCATTCATATGTGGGCCCAGGCGGGAGATTTTTCCATTTCAAACCAACAGATACAAGCATGCCACGTGGCACAACATCACAACGCACAATCTGGTGATCATGATATTCACCACCGATAGATAAAGGTGGTGATGATAACCTTTTGGACGTGTTTGGAGATGAGTACATACATGTGATGTCATCCTTTGTTAATAAAGGACTAGTTGGAGGGTATTTTAGTAATATCAAAGCTTGGTCGGGAAACATGACAGTTTCTCCGACATATATATCATGCGACGCTGGTAAATCAGTTGAAGTAGCTTCTGTCGGTGACGTCAGCCATGAAGATACTATGCTTGGATGATAAGTATCTGATAATTAAACAACAACATATTTAAACCTTAAAAACATGTCTTTTCTAGCAAATAATCTGAAAAACATTAAACGTGTAACTTTTTTAAATACTTTTGTAACACGTCAAGTATTTTGGTTAGGGACTGTTAAAAAGTTAATATTACTTGTAAATAAGTAAATAAGATTAGTATTTGAAACTGCTTAATTATCATCTTTATATTAAAAAAGAAGTGTTATCAAAGCGGAATATAATAAGCAGATGTTACCTGTAATAAGCAGTCGGAGAATCGAAAACGTGAGGCATGAAAAGAAGATGAGAGCTAAGGAGCAACGAGCTGAGATGATGAACAACGAACCACGCTTCCTGCGATCTTTCATAGCGTCGTATATAAAAGGCTTTACAGTGATCATAAATATATTGTCATAAAGGCTTAAAGATAAGTCACACAATGAAGAAAAAGTAATATGGTGGCTTCTAACTTTCCACAAAAATGCTTGAGATTGTTGTAGGAAAGTCGAAGGTTATAGATGGAATTCGTGTAAGATGATGTTGAGACTTTGAGAGTGGACAGAGAGGACTTTATACCATTGCCCACTATATATTAGAGTTGTTTTCAATCTCTACTTTTATTTTGTGATGATTTGCAATTTATTTTTCAAAGATTTGAATTGATTCTATATTTATTTTGTTACTCTTGATAATAACATAATAGAAGTTATTTTTGAATCAAAATTTTATCCGAGAATTGAAGTTATCCTTGATTAGTTTTAAAAGGTTCTTATGGACCTATGGCTAAGCTTTTACTCTAATTGATTCATTTTTTATTCTTTTAATTGACAATATAAGAATTTTTTTTAATAAGTTTTTGTTTCATATTTCTTATTAAATTGTATATTTTCTGTTTCGTAATTTTATAATAAAAGAAATTATAAAAAAAAAAAATATTAGGAAAATACAAATATTTTAGGGGTACTAATGACGACATATCTTTTCCTAAAATTGTTATTCTTTCTCCTTCTTCTTATGAACATGATATAATTTTCATTTGGTTTAAATGTAAATGGTTGCAAATGCTTTAAATTTCAGAATTTTTGCGCTTTTTACTGGCTTGTCATGAGTGCACGAGGTTTTTTATTTATATTTCAGAAAATCGGTTTCTAGCTGGGTAGACCCGAAGAACCAGAACTGGAACCAAAAGCTATATTCGGTTTGGTTCTCGATTCCTACTTTTCACAAAAACTACAAGAAAATAAACATTTAGTGACATAGGAAAATAATGTCATTAGTTTTAACGTTTTTGTGGCACTTTTTAAAAAATGTGGGCAAAAACCTAAATTTGAGATTAAATTACAATTTTTAATAGCAAAATGTGTCACAAAAGGTGAAAACTATGTACTCACACTTTTTTGTGTCACCATAAATAGACTTCTACCTACACTTTTTTAAGTACTATGAGTGAGAGAAGCACATAAAATTTTTATTGACACTTCTTTTATACTTTTGGTGACACTTCTTTACTTTTTAGTGACACTTTTATTACGTGTCATTAGATGACAATCTTTTAATACTGAAAATTCAGTTCTCAAATCCATCGGGTCCTGGTTACATGTGTAGAATGTCGTCTCGTAATTTTAAATCCGAGCAACAATTTTCTATATTAGACGATTCAGCACAAGATAAGGTGATAATGTATAAAGAAATTAATTTGTGTGTGCACAATTTATTTTATGTATATATGGATGTGAAGTAAGTGAGAGAATAAAATAAGTGGTTTGAATTATAGTTAAATCACGAATAGAAACCTGCTGACGCAATGGACGGCTTCTAAGGACTTATTTTGTAGCGACACTTAAACTTCAGTACATTCTTGCCAAGTTGTGAAACTTTGCATTTAATGTTCGGACTTACTTTGCAACGATACTTAAACCTCGGGGACCGCTTTTGCCAAGTTGTGAAACTTTGCATTTAATGTTTGACTTAGTTTATGACGACAACAAACTCGAGTAGTATTCTCGCAAGTCGCAAAACTTTAATAATGCGGGGACACGTCGTGTCCACATCAAATCCTCGCTTTTAGTTATATGTATAATATATTAATTAATAGTAGAGTTGCAAAACAAGCCCCACAAGGCTGATTAATCGCCGCCAGACGCTACTAAACCACTAACCTTTTCGATTTGTGTAAATCGGTTAACCACACAACCATGGTCAACGGCGGTCAAGGATCATCAACGGTGGTCAAACTTGCCGGAATATTGCAAATTCCGCCGAAAATAACCAAAACTCACCGTAAACTTATTTTAATCACTTATAGTCGTTGTTTATATCTATTACAAGATTTTTTTTTTAGGGAAAATCTTGTAGGGAATACTCCAAACTCGCCGAAAATACCCACAACTTGTTAGAAATGTCAATCCGATTATCACCGCCTAAACCGACATTAAAAAAAAAAAAAAAAACAATCACCCGATTATCGGTTCATGATTTTGCGACCTTAATTAATAGATTGCACTGCTTTTAAAAGTACAAATATCTTAGTCTAACAACCACATTTTAATCCAATGTGTTTTCTCTTGCATTGATACCTAAAGTAGATTGTATAGCCGATTTTTTGGTTAGGTCACTTTCATTTTTCTTACAATCAAACTATAATTACGAGCATTTACTTGAACATGCCCAATAATATAAAAAGTCAAACAATAGCTAATTAGGGAGAACTTTTAATACCGGTGGTATAGGATTTATAAAGGTATATGCTAAGTTCAACCTTCGTGTTAGCGTTGTTCTTGAAAGCAAGGTAATTTAAAGGACTAGACACATTTGGCACAACACTTGAAATCAAAGGTAATATCTCATACATACTACAAAATGAAGGCATAACTGCATAAGTTAAAAATGATAGTTATTTTACATACCAAATTTTTTTTACATACTAAAGACTCATCTCCCTCATCCATTTAAAAAGAAATTAATGGCTGAAATTAAAAGTATTTTATTATTTCACCTATTTTTTATAATTTAGATATCTCTTAAACCGTTAATCCTTGAGCAAAAATAATTACATCATCGCGACGAGCATTTAATTATCTTTCTATAGACGGACACTTTGATATACTTTCGAAAAAAGAAAAAAAATCGTTTTTTCACGATTTTCGTTTTTCTTCGAAACTGAATTTTGCATGAAATATCATATATGATTTAACACTAATTTGAAGATTACATATGATATTAGTGTTAAATCACACATGATATGTAATATCATATGTGATACTAGTGTTAAATCATATATGATAAATCACATATGATATACATATCATATATGATTTAACACTAATACCACATGTGGTATTCAAATTAGTGTTAAATTATATACGATTTTTAACGAAACTTTAAGAACGTAAAAACGAAAAGAACTTTAAAAAACGTGAAAACACGAAAAAAATTTTTGTCGAAAATATATCAAAGTCATCTATAGAAAGATAGTTAAATCTTCGTCGAATAATATTTTTTTCGCCGACGATTAACGGTTTGAAATATTATATTTGAAAAAGGATGAAAGTGGGTTTTTATTGTTGGATTAATCTCATCTATTAGATATAATAAAAATGGAGGTGGAGATTGATCCCTTAATATGTAAAGAAGTTTTTGTCCTCAAATGATCTTAAATCTAAGTTAAATTTCTGTATTTTTTATTTATCTATTTTAAATTAAATGTTTTTATAGTGTTTTTTAATAAACATGTAAAAGTAAATTTGTCTTTTATAGTCTTTTTTTTAACGGTGGAATATTATTAAATAAAAGGCTACTAACAAAGCGCTAGAAGTCAAAGAGAACAATTACATATCTAGAAATAAACAAAACAACTTATTTTAGAATCTTCTCGAGGCTTTAACTACGAGGGCTACAAAAAGATGAAAAAACTTTTGCCAACTACGGAGAACCAAGACAATTCCCTACTCACAAAGTCCGAGCCACCGGTTTTCACACGGAGTGTTTTTGATGCAACCCCAAACAAGCCCCGAGGAATAAATACAACAAGAAAACATATAAAAACACAATGTAATCAAACATCAAAAGAATTTGAAACTACCAGCGTCGAAAAGCCAAAAACACCAGCCCAAACCATTACACGTGAGAAGTATATGAGATTAAAGCCAATCTATCCATTTGCAGATCATACGACCCCTATAATGCAACCAGGAAAAAAAAGAAAGCCGAAGTTGTCAAAAATATCACTTTTCCTCATCGGATACGAACAAAAAATGACACTGTTACGATACCTCCAAAGCCACTAAAGAGAAGACACAAAGATAACAGATAAATGACGGGACTCTATTTGACCGCATGCCACGAACTGAACCAAACCTTCCAATGCTCATAAGATGTAAAAGGAGGAAAAGGGATATCACACCAATTACGAAAAAGCCTTCAAATATCCTTGTCAATATCACTCAAGGATAAAGTGATTAGATGATTCCACATTACCATTACAAGAAGAGCGAGATCGTCGAATGTAAATACCTCGAGAAGATAGATTCAACTTACGAGGCAAACTATCCAAAATCATTCTCCAAATAAAGTTATTAACCTTTCGAGGAAGAGTATTATCCCATAAAGTCGAAGGAGCCAAAGAGGGGAGAAGCTTCAAATCAATAATGCGACGAGATTCCCCACAGAAAAAGATTTCATATGTGCCCATCGACCATACACAAGTGTCTTCAACATCAGTAATATCATCAAAACTAATATATGAAAGATGTCACACAAATAAGCTGAATTACGAACTCCAAGGGTGGCCTCGACCAATTCCAACGCCATTGGCCATTATTAATATGGTCAATAATGAAACAATCTTTCTCTTGCTCCAAACGATATAGCCTAATATACCGGATATGAAAAGGAGAATCACCTACCCAATTATCCTTCCAAAATGAATACGAGTGCCACAACCCGCTTGGAAATGAAAAGAATTAGCCGGAATGATGCCTTTCGAGTGTAAGAAATTAAAGGAGCCAACTATTTTAACCAACGTACCGTTAAAGATGCAACCATTATTATCGAACCACTTTCTATAGTGTTTTTAACTCTACTTCTTGCAGACATGAGAGGCTTTTTAACTACTTTCTTGGTTTATTCGATTGTATATTTTTAATTGGGTTATGGTATAAAACAGTTACTAAAGTTTACTAAAAATTTGTTCTAAGTTACTAAAGTTTCATTTTGTTCATTCATGTTACTGAACTTTGAAACTTTGTTCATTCAGGTTACTGAACTTATAAAAATATACGTTCAAATTACTAAACTTTGAAACTTTGTTCACCCAGGTTACTAAAATTATCAAAAATATACATTCGGTTACTCGGACTAACACCGAAATTATCGAAGTGTATCTTCAAAAGTTCAAGAACTCAAGTGAACAAATGAAACTTTAGTAACTTATGACAAATTTTTGAAAACTTTAGTTCTTTTTTGTCTGTAGTTTTTTTTTTAATACTATAATTCATTATTGTTTTTGGCTGGTTAATTAATCTAAAACTAAGGGGGCGTTTGGTTGGGGTAATTTGAAATTCTGGAATTTTAAATTCTAGAAAATTTAAATTTTTGAGAATTTAGAATTTCAGAAATTTAAAATACCTTCGCATGTTTGGTTGAAAGAAATTTATAAATATTTTTTTATTTTTTTTAATATAAATTTCATAAATATTCTATTTAAAAGTTAATAAAAAAGGTTTATAAAAAATTTATAAAAAAAAGTTTATAAAAATTTAAAAAGTTTATAAAAAATTTATAAAAGTTTATAAAAATTTATAAGAAATTTATTAAAAATTTATAAAAAAAAATAAAAAATTAAAATTTATAAAAATAGTTTATAAAAATTAAAAAAAAAAAAAAGTTTATAAAAAATTTATAAAAAATTGTTAAAAAAATTTATAAAAAAATTCATAAATATTCTATTTAAAAGTTTATAAAAATTCAAAAGAAAAAAAGTTTATAAATGTTTTTTTCAAGTAAATTAAAATTCCTCGTTTTTTAGAAGCATTTTAATTCTCTCAATTTTAGCAAGTCATGGAATTGTAAATTACTTCAAATGCTCCAATTTGAATTACCAAACATGATATTTGAAGAGAATTGAAATCCAAATGCCTAAATATACTCCAAATTACCAAACCAAACGTCCCTTAAGTTTTTTTTTTTTTTTTTTTTTTTTTTTTGGGTTTGGGTTTTTCAATCAGTCAAGTAAAGCACATGTCACATGTGTGTTTCGAAACAATATTGAGTGGCATCTTTATAGTTCAAAAAGTAAAATATAGTAAAACAGTCATACACAAACACACACAAAAGTATAGTAATCCATCACAATAATTATTTATCTTACTTAGGGGTGATGATCGGTTCGGTTATTGGGTTGTTCGGTTCATTTTTTTTGTTAACCCGAAGATTGAACCGAACTGAATTCGAATTTGGTGTTCGGTTGAATTCTAGTTCGGTTCGGTTCTTGGGTTGATCCGAATAACCCGAATTTCACAATTTATTTTTAAAAAAATTAATAATTATATCGATATTTGGAAAAAAAAATATATTTCAAAAATAAAAAGTGTTTTTTATATTGAGATAACATTTTAATAGTATTTGTATATATATTAATATATAAAAAATATAAATATATATAAATATATCTCCTCCGTCCATTTTATTGTCCATTTGAAACTTTGTTACTCTTTTTTTACGTTTGACCATTAATATATTTATTCGTGTTATATAATACTGATAAAATTATACTAATGAAAATACATTTAAAGCCCAATACATTAATATATTTTTCATCAAGATTATATAACACAAACAAAAATACCATTACAAACTGAAAAGAAAGACTAAAAAGCCGTCAATAATGAACAATAATTTTAGACGGAGAATAACAAAATGTATATTTATATGAATTCGGTTTTCGGTTCAAACTGCTAAACCCATATCCAACTCGAGAACTGAGTTAGTAGTTCAGTTTGATTCGATTTTAGCAAATCAGTTCAGTTATTAGTTCGATTCAGTTATTTTCAAAAATTGCGTGGTTGAAGAGGTTCTAATAAAAGTTATAAAACAATAAATAAGGGCCCACTCTTTATCTAGTAATTAGCCCGTAAGTGGGGCTCATGCGCTAGCTACTTTGTACAGTAATTATCAAGTGGGCTAAAGGCTAATTACACAATTATCTCTTGTCTTAAATTTTCCTACTTTTGTTGACGGTTATATGAAAAAAAATATATATTAATAAGATATTTATTGTTGGTTCTATCAACTCTTTTTATAACATATTCGTGTCACGTAGTAACATATTTAAGCGCCATAAAGCTGCTCAGTACAAAAGTGGATTATTAAAGTTATCCGAGAAGACCAACCAAAGTCATTTCATTATTTGCACTTTTAGAAAGTAATTTAAATGCAATGCACGTTGCGTAACTATTATAGAGTTGTTAAATCGATAAAATATAAGGTGATATTTTAAACAGAGAGCAATGTTACATATTATGTTAAAAGTAGCGGTGGTTAATTATTTATCGTCATTTATGCGTCACTTCAGTTTTCTTTTTTCTTTTATTTTCACTCATTTTCATTTACCATATATTCGTTTTGGTCATTCCCACTCATCTACATCCTATTTTTTTTTTTATTAAATTGAATAATTTATATTTATAACCTAAAAACGTAAATATGAACGTAAACTTAAATGGAATAGTATGAAATTAAAAACATACACATACGAAATTAAAAATATTTATTCATACATTAAGACATTACATAAATTATTAAAAACTTAACCTTCCGGAATTAAAACATTACATAGATTATTAAAAACTTAAACATACGGAATAAAATACGTAAACCAAAAGTCGAAACCCTGAGTGCATCCTCAGTCAAGTTATCATATGGCTACATATAAAACATTAATTCCTTTTGTTTTGCCATATATTCCTGCATGTCCAACTCCTTTTTTTTATCTCCAAAAATTCAACGCGTTCTTTCATCTTCACTTCTATGACACGTTCGTTCTGATGTTTCAACTCGTTGATCATCAACCTAGCCAATGCTTCGTGATTCGTAGTTGCTGACGTTCAGGCGATCCCGCCCATTTCTTTTTCGCTTTAGCTTTGTCCCTTCCTGGTGGTCGTCTCTGTTCCTGTACCTCATCTTCCTCGTCGTCTCTAGCATTATTATTCAAATTAATACTAGCATCCCCAGACTCTAGGTTGAACAAACTAAACCCAAATGACTTGTATCTCTTGGACACTGATCCTACTCGGACACTTACTTCCCAGTTAGGAACTTCAACGTTATTCCATTTCTCACAGTTTCTTAAAACCTTCCAACAATGACGAAGCGTAAACTGTACTCCGTATTCAGCTTCATAGTTAAGCATTGTCGTGTTGTAGTAATCTTCATCTACGACTTCACTTATCGGTCGTACGCTTGAGGTTATTGTATAATTCACAAAACCGAGCCATGTTTGAGCGAACCGTCTTCCATTTCCCTTTCACCATGTCGTACGTTCGACGAACTTTATTTTTTGTTTTGCTCTCCATGTATTTTATAACATCATTTCAAAATCTGTCTCCTTCCTCGAGTTACCCAGGGAGCTATTTTTCGTTTCATTTACCCAAGCTTTGCACAATGCAATTTCTTCCTCAGTGGTCCATGAAATTTGCCGGGATGGTCCATCGTCGTTTCGAGTCGTCCACTTTGCGCATTTCTTAGGCATACGTTTGGCCGGTGCCGTTTCTTGGGGCGTGACTTCGACGGGGAGTGTTCATGAGCGGTGTTTTCATAAAAATTGTCATCAAATGTAGGTTCGTACATGTCTTCATTTGAAAATAAAGAAATGGGAGACGTGGATTGTTGTGATGACGAACCACCCACCTGAGTTTGTGACGGGTAGTTGGGGTTATCGAATGGGAACGCGTTTGATTGTAAAGAGAATTGGATAAATGCATTTGTTTGTGAGTATTGAGAAAATTTGGGTTGTGGGAGTGGGTTTTAGTATGGTAAGTTATGTTAAGGATAGTATGCTTGTGGTCGGAAGTGTGATTGTGGAGTATTTTAGAGAACAAATGTTCCGTCGGGTGTCGGAGGAATGCCTTGGCTAGTTTTTTTGTTGTCGACGGTTGGTGTTATGGGGAGTGTTTTCTTGAGACATTTTGTAGCTAAAATGAGAAGTAAATTGTTGAGATTATGTGAGTATAAAAAATATTGAAGCTGAGTTTAAAAATGGTGAAGTTATTGGGTATTTATAGGTAAAATATTAGATAGTGGGATTTTATTTATTTATTTATTTTTATGTTAAACATGTTAGATTCTATTTTGGGCCCCACATGAAAACGTTAATTGCTTGGTGAACAACTCACCATACGCTCACTTTTTTCTTCCCACTCACGCCCGACTTGGATTGGTGTTTTGCTACTCACGCTCGTGACTCAGTCACTCACGGAGCAAAAAAGCCCCACTTCGTTTAGTCTAATAGAGCAACAAATAAGGCTAGAAGTAGTGGTAAGAAGCCAACTCAGCGCCACTTCAGTTTTTCTCTCCTCTTACTTTCACTCACTCTCACTCATCATACATCCGTAATAGCCACCCTCACTCACCTTTCAATCAAAATTTTTATTTAATTAAATATTTTATATTTATAAACTAAAAACGTAAATGTGAACGTAAACGTTTTAGAATTAAAAACGTAAACGAACGAAATTTTAAACGTCATCGTATAAATTTAAGAACTTTTATTCAAAAATTAAAAACATTAAATAATTAAACACTACATAGATAAATAAAAAATGTAAACTAAAATTAAAACACACACGTACGGAATTAAAAACAATACATAGATTAATAAAAAACATAAACTAAATTAAACATTACGAGACAAGTGTTCGACTAAATCGGCACGAAGGTTTTGATGCGCTTGTGACGATATAATGTACCTCATAACTTCTCGCACTTGTTCATCAGATCGTACGAGGTCGTCCGGTTGATGCGCTTCTGTCGGAAACCATTTAGGAGATATCGCCTTTTTTTAAACCATATTATGTAATATGATGCATGTATACATCATATTCATTATTTTGTCTTTTTTCATCCGTCGTGCGGGATTGGCTAGTACAACCTATTTCTTCTCAAGAACACCAAACACTTGTTCCACATCTTTCCTTGCCGATTCTTGCATTCTCTTATACCTTATTCGCTTATGGTCATCATCAGATGGCTCTGGAATGTTCTTAACGAGTGGCGCCAATTTTGGATATATCCCGTCAACAAGATAGTATCCCCATGGGTATGTTACGCTGTTAACCACAAACAGAATCTCTGGTGCTTTTTCTTGTTTCAGATCGTTATATAAAGGGGATTTCTGTAGAACGTTGATGTCGTTGTTGGACCCAAAAACACAAAAGAAAGCATGCCATATCCATAAATCCAGTGACGCAACAACTTCCAACAAAATGAATGGATTCGAACCATGATCACGTCTAACATATGCCCCTTTAAATGCGTTCGGACAACCAAATCACTCCCAATCTGCACAACCAAGGCTTCCTAACATCCCCGGAAACCCATGTACCTCTTCATGATGCCGATAAAGCTTAACAACATCAGTCATAGTCGGTTTCCTCCAACACTCCGGTCCAAAAATTTCCATAACAGAAGTACAAAAATAATCAAGAGATAGACGAGAAGTTTTCTCACTCATTTGTAGATATTCGTTTAAAGCATCAGGAACCGTGTCGTATGCCAATCGACGAATTGCGGCGGTGCACTTCATCAACGGTGAAATGTCTTCTTTTCCCGTACAATCGACATTATCACTAAAGTATGGACAATGAAAAATTATCTCCCGAACTATCCAGTTGAAAAGAGATCGATTCATTCGAAACTTTTTCGGAATGTACGTGCATCGTAGAACGGGTTATCACTAAAATATGCGGTGACTAAACGGTCATGAGCACCATAACGATCTCGATATAATTAAGGGGTTTCTTGTCAGTCGATTTGATCGTCGTTGTAACACCTTAGGCAAATCCCACATCGGCTGTGGCCTGGAGAGATGTTGGGCTCATAAGATAACATTCGCTTTAAATGACACAACGCTTTTGGGTTCATCGCGGTGGAGTTCTTAGAACCGGCGGTTAAGCGTGCTCGTGTGAGAGTAATCTTGGCTTGGGTGACCGCCGAAGTCTTCAAATGAGGCCACAAAAACAAAGCCGTGAGCTGCGAGCAAAGCGGACAATATTAAGGTCAAAAAGTGGGGTATTACAAGTGGTATCGAGCCACTCCGAGCCGCTCGGGATGGTGGGCAAACCTCATCGAGGACGATGAGTCCCATGGGGGTGATTGTAACACCCAGGAAAATCCCACATCTTTGTGGCTGGAGAGATGTTGGGCTCATAAGATAACATTCGCTTTACAATGACACAACGCGTTTTGTGGTTCTCTGGTGGAGTTCTTAGAACCTGGCGCTTAACCGTGCTCGTGAGTAGTAATTGGCTTGGGTGACCGCAGGAAGTCTTCAAACGAGGCCACAAAAACAAAGTCGTGAGCACAAAGCTAGGACAATATTGTGGTAAAAAGGCGGGGTGTTACAGTCGAGATTCCTAATAAACTTCACTACTCGTACAATAAAATTAACGCCCCGACTTTATTTCTTGTTCTTCTTCTGAGTCGGTCAACATAAATATTTCGGAATTCATTTCGATAACGAGGAGTGAAGTATATTTGTTGTAGTAAGAATGTATAGATGATGTGTATAAAATGATGAGGTTTTAAGGTATTTATATTTGAAAAATGGAGTGTCTGATTTTATTTTTACTTTATTTTATTTTTATTTTTTCAAAGCACCAACGTAAACATTTCTTTGTGGTCCCACTATATGAGTGGACAGTGATCGGTGAGTACCAAATTAAACAAGTTTGATCGTGAGTTAGGCTTTGCGGCGTGGAAGTCATAACATGAGTGAGTGTGAGTGACTGACTCACAGCTCCGCTTCGTTTAGTCTTACAATATCCTCCTAACTATCCTTCTACTCTACATAAACTTTGACATGTGTCATCACTATTTATCTCTATCAATATCTTTCATTAGTTTTAACATTTGTCATAATCATAATCATACAGTTAGCGTGATGTGTTGAAACATATCAAGTAGAAAAACTTGATACAATGTTAGATTTTAGTTTAATACAAAACTAAATCAATATATGAGAAAGATACCTAAATATAACTATAACAATGTACAAAGCTATATATGAAGGTGCATATGATGTGCAATTGCATAAGGCCTCATAATTTTAAAAGCCTCATAATTTTGCATTAAGATTATATTTTAGTCGAAAGTCTTACACACACACCTATAGAAAGCACTAAATTTGACACTATAAACTTCAAATCAGAGGCGGACCTACATTATGCGGAGGTGGAAAACAAAACCTTTTAGAAGCTATGTAGAGCAAAAATTAAGGACCTACCTTGAAAATGGATCGGGAACCACCTTACCTCTGAGCTTACAAGAAAGGAAGACAAAGAAAGCACTACGTAAAATTAGAAAACCAGATTCACGCAGGTACTTTAATGGTGGTTTTAAGGTTTGTGGCAGAGAAGAATAGAAGATGACACAAAATTCAAAGTATTTTATTTTACTTTTATTACTTTTGTCTAATGTTTTGTTATGGTCCTTCCATTATATTATTTACCAGTTTACATCACTAATTAATAGTTATGACTTGTTAGTAAAACAAAATACGTAATAGCTAGTAAAGTAATTTTATATGATGCTAGAAATCAAAAGTATAAAAAGAAGTTAGATACATTTACGCATCAACTTATTTATAGTGCATTCATTAGACTGGATATTAAGTTTGAATATTGCTATTATGGTTTTAAAAGACGCGTTAATTTTGACCCGACCCGACCCAATTTAAATAGTATTTGATATCGTTTCATTAACAAAAACGGTGTTAATTTTGATTCGACCAGACCCAACATATTGATCGAGCTACTTTTTTTGCCTTGACTAAATTAAGGAACCACCTTGAGTTTCCGGTTAAGACCGCCACTGTTTCAAATATACTTAAATATTTCTTAAAAATCTAGACTACAATGAAAAAAGTTACATTATTTGATTAGTAATTTTTATTTCTAAAACCTCATTTTTGGTTTAACTATATAAATTTCGCAAGGGGCCTTCAAAATCTCGGCGACGGCCATAACCACGTAATCGTAGATATTTGTTTTTAAAAGTCTAATTCAAGAGCTCGACATATAAGCAGTCATAATTGACTTCAGTTAGTCATACTATACGAAAGGTGTTTAATCACCCTACTAAAGGACACAATGTCTTTTTTTTATCCATAGCCGGTTGCCATAATCAATGTACCCACATGATACCCTACATGATGTTAACTCTAATGAACTAGTTACGTTGATAATAACATTGAACAACATATCGCGATTGTCACAACTTCATCAACGTGTGGAGGATAATAACTGCCACTAGTCGACATAAAGTATATCAATATCGTATTCATTTTGTCTTTCGAATTGAAGAACCCACAAGATAATGCCCACGTCAAATTTAAAGGAGAAAGACTGTGATTCGTCAAACGTCAATCGTGAAACACCCTTGATTATCTGTCAGGACGAAAGGTGTGGAGCCGTTGAATAGATATGATGTACTTTGATTATGCTCAATCGTGTAAATATACCATCAAAAAGTTTGTGTATTAACAATACCTTTTGTTGTGCGAGAAACTCTCTAGCTAAAATAGTTGTGGGTTCAACTCTTATGTGAATAGTATGTGATGTGTATATATTAGCAAGAATTATTCACATGTTGATATCTATGTAAGCCTTGCAGTAAAGATGCCAAATTAATATAGGCTAATTGTTTGAAAATGTATCTTACTTGTCATTTTTTTAAAATTTGATTATCCTGTATATCAATTAACGTATCTTTTGATATCAAATCAAGTATTTTTTAGAATCAAATCACGTATTTTTGAGAATCGATGCACAAAATAATTGAAATCAAAACCTTTGTTAAATAGTCAAACTCTAACGATGATACATACAACTTTAAAGATGATAAATAAGATGCAGACAATTAATTCAGTTAATATATATCGACTTGAAAGAAGTTGACAAGTTAACGACTTACGACCGCACACATTTTGGTGCCTTTGTGGGTACTAGGCAGATTTCATTTGTCTGTTTTGATACACGGATATGATATGATATGATATTAGCCATTCAAGTTGACGTGTTAGAAATTTATATAAGGATTCACTGAAACTCATGATTCTCCTTATACACATGTGGTCGATGATTACCAGTGTTGTCTCTAAGTTTGCAGAAGCCATGTGTAAATTTGAGTTTAATTAGAAAAGCGAGACCTAACAATAAAAGTAAAATACTATTTTACAAACACACAATGAGACAAAATCACAATATTTTTGCTGCGACTTTTTAAATTAAATACTTCTAGTCAATTTTATAGAATATGTGTACATATTATGTAAAAATTTTGAAGCCCTAAGGCCATGTGCGATAACACAACTTGTACACCATCGAATATGGCTCTGAGATTATATATCAAACAGGCAAGTGTCAAGCTAGCTCCAACGTTTCGGATGTTGATCTTATTCGATCAAAGTAAAATAAGAAGTTAATTACAATTATAATCTATAAATTTAGGCAAATAATCGAAGAACAATCTAGTAACAAACTAGCCCTATAACTTAGTAAACCTACCGGTGACGATCTTATACATGATATTCATTCAGTTCTTGGACTCACCTTGGTGTCATCATCATAATCATCATTAAGACATTAACCAAACCATACATCGACTACCCTTTTGAAGCTTTTTGACGAATCCACCAAGAACCATATTTGTCGAAAATGTCACCTTAATCAACAATTTTCAAAAACAACAAAATCTAGACTTCTGCAATGACATAGAATGGAATTGCAATCAATTAGCAAACAATATATCACGAAACAAGATAATTAAAAGGTGAGAGAGATCATATAACATACACTTGGTTCGGTTTCTTTTTGAGGTTGTGGGGGAGGAGGACCTTTGTTATTCTTTTGTGGTCCTCCAGCTGCGGTTCCATTGGTTTTCTTTTCATCGCGTGCTTTTGCAAATATAACTGTGAATCCATCTGCAGATGATGGATCCTTCACGTCCCATTCGCCGAATTTCGGCAATGGTTGAGGCTGTTTCTACATTTGATCAAAAAGAAAACATAAACATAAACATATATAAATCCAAAAATTCAAATGCATGTTCTAAGAATACATAATTGACGTAGGGAAATGAACTTACAGACGTCATAAGATGTTGAAATTATAATGTACGAAGGATGAATATATGAATAAAGAAGAAAGCATGCATGCATGGGGGGTTGGGTTGCCTTGAGGGACAGGCGTTGTAAGAGACGTGAATCTGCCCATCAAGGTTGAGTTTCGATCATTTGCTTCTGTTTAAAATTATATATTAGACCACTTATAATATATTGGCTTCTATTTATTATCCTTTAACCGAACCAAATATAGAGTTTTGTATTTGATGGAATTATAAATAATCAATTAATATAAAGTAATGGAACCAATTTGACGATTTGACTTGATGAGGGCAACTTAACTAATAATCCTAAATTAAAAATGGCCCTTTTTCAATGTTCACAGAAATCTACAACTCAATTAGGTATTGTCTTTATAAACTTTAAGCGGTTAAAAGAGTAATTTGTCATTCAAAACATATCAAAAGTTTTTTTTTTTTTTTTTTTTTTTTTTTTTCTTCACACTCTTCCACCCTTATTTGCCACTAAAAAGTTAAAAGAGTAATTTGTCATTCAAAACATATCAAAAGTGTTAATCGTTTTACGTGTGTCTTTTCATGCATGATCAGATTTCCTATTTATAGGAATACTCTTAGCTAGTCAAATGAAATTATGAGAATTAATGGCCCCATAATTATCCCCATTATAGTATTAGTGGTTACATGACCAATTAAGCGTGGTCATTATGCGGTTATAATCGCCACTTGAATAGGTCAATGTCTTACAAGTTTATTTCAAGATAAGCAAGATTTTCATAACACTAGCGGTCTTAACATAGTACTAGCAGTGGAAACACCGCCCATCGGTGGAAACACGCCCATCGGCACTAACTTAGCACTGCGTGGAAACACTGTCTCATCGGTGCTAACTAAGCACTAGCAAAGTGAAACACCGCCTATCGAGACAAAACCACTATTAGAGTCGAGGTGTTCGGGGACCATATGGGTGTACACTCCGCACCTCGACCCATTACTGTGTGTGAACTAATCCATGACACTAAATTTTCCATCAATCGTCCCTAAATTTAGTTCACTTCCTTTGCATGAAAAACAAACATTAAAAAAAACGTGTGCATAAACGAAAATATCCCGATGATTGAATTTCCATCTTAGTATATTACACGTTCAAATATTCGAGAATCAAGGTGTTCTAAGAATTGAACCCTTCAACCCATTTGAATACCTGAATATAAAATACAAACAAGTTTTCAAACACTTAAAAGCTCCTGACACTATACAAGCCATGTGTCCATATCCAAATTCATAAATGTTGTAAAAGCTAAAAGTCCAAAAGCTCCTTGAAGCGGCAAAACTTCAACATTTACATAGGTGGTTCCTCTTTATTCATGCTCACCCAAGCAATAACTATTAAGAAGTAAAGACTTCATCCTCCTTTCAAGAGTTCGAGCACAACCTTGGGATGTAAAATAAAACATGTGCTCCAGTCCATCGAATGTTCGACTTTCCACATTGAACTCGGCTCCCAAGTTTCCTTAGGAGGAGTTGGGTGTCCTAGCATTCAAAGACTAAGTTGAACTTAAACCCATCCCTTGCGCAGACTTTATAACCAAGTCTATAGCGAGACCCTTCGTCAGTGATCGGCTAAATTTTGTTGAGATCTAACAAACTCTATAGATACCACCCCATTCATGATAAGCTCACGAATCATGCTATGTCGACACCTAAGTGTCTATATCTTACCATTGTACATTTGGCTATAAGCCTTAGCCAATGTAGCCGCACTATCACATGAGATAGAAATAGGTGCTATAGGTTTAGGCCACAATGGAATCTCGAAGCAAGTTTCTCAACCATTCGACTTCTTTACCGGCACCGCTAAGCCACAAATTCAAATTCCATTGTTGAGCTGGTGATGCAAGTTTGCTTCTTGGATGCCCAAGAAATTGCACCTCCACCAAGTAGGAATACCTAGTCATTGGTAGCGAATTGTCTTGGTGTTCTTGATCCAACTTGCATCGATGTATCCTTCCAACAACGATGGATTGCCGTGATATGAGAGACTATAATCCATAGTTCTCTTGAATACTTGATACCCTCAGGCGCTTGCCGATGATGAGCACTAGGATACTAGTATACCGCTCAATTTTCCCACGCAAAACCAATATCGGGTCTTGTACAAGTCATGGCATACATCAAGCGACCAATTACCTAGAATACTCAAGTTGAGATACTGACCTTGCCATTATTAGGCATTAGCTTCTCACGTATCCATAGGTGTACTCACCGGAGTACAATCAAAGTAATTGAATTTCCTCAACACCTTCTCAATATAATGAGGCCGAGAGATAGAAATTCTTTTACTTTCATGTTTAATCCTTATACCAAGGATAACATCGCCTCCCCATGTCCTTCATGGAGAACCTTGATGACAAAAATTCCTTTGTCGGGTCAACTCGATTTTGGTCGGTGCCAAAGATCAACATGTCATCAACATATAGACAAATGATGACTCCTTTACCGTTCATTAAATTTGCTATATACACATTTGTCGCCTTGGTTAAGAACATAACCACTAGACAAAACACTTCATCAATTTTTTGATGCCATTGCTTAGGTGCCTGCTTAAGCCCATAAAGAGACTTAATCAGTTTACACACCTTGTTTTCATTGCCAGACAAGATGAAGCCCTGAGGTTGGTTCATATAAACCTCCTCATCTAGTTTCGTAAGATATTAGTTTTCACATACACATCAAACCATAACAACAAGGTGGCGAATAAGTGGAATTCTAGAGAGAGAAAGTTAGAGGTTTAGGGAACTTTAGTGAGAGAAAGAAAATTCTTATTATGAGCTCCAACTCTCACCTTGGAAGGTAGAGAGTATTTATAGTCTTACAATAAACGCCACACAACGGGTGTGGATCGGGCATACAGTGGGTAAAGACCGTCAAGTCCTCCACGGTGTTACTTAACTAAAACTACTTAACTTATAATTAACTATGACTACGAGCTTTCTAACGATTACATATACTTGAGGTGACCGACTCTTTAATACGGAATTTCTAATTCCTAACAATCTCCCCTAAGGAGGTCACCTCAATCATGTACTAAAATTACATTGAATACAAATAGATATTACATTAACAATTGATCTTGCATTCTTGATGTAGTAGTTTGCACTGAAGCTCGTAGTCATTGATTCTTCTCATTGCATGTTTGGTTAATCCAAGTGGAGGTCTTTTACTGATCCACGTGATAATAATATTGAGCCAGCTTTTGAGATCATCAACTATCAAAAATCTCTGGATCACCCTTTATTGTGTTGCCATCATGTGAAGTTGTGACTTACGGACCGACATGCTCACATTCTGGATCATGATATCTTCACATCAGAGTAACGGAAGCTTTCGTTGAATCATGATATTAGCATCAGCGTAGCAGAAGCATGGAGTGAAAATATCAGAGTCATTGATGCACTAATCATGATTTCTTTTGAGATGAATGTGTTAAGTGAGCATGCGGCTATGGATTGACCACTTCATTACGATCACCGCAAGCGTCGGGTGTACACGTGATACAACGAGCAATAAATCGCACAAAAGTGTCTTTGATCACTTCGTTGAATTGAGTACACGCCCACGGTTCCCGTTGATCGGTACAAATCTTACTTGTGATCGGTATAATTCGAAGAATTTCCTTGACGGGTTTTGCGGTGCTCTATTTGTTCTCAAACCGAGCATCTCAAAGAAGACAACACGGTGAGTGAACCAATAATTTAAGTCCAGATTGATGAAAAGAGATTTGAAAAGCGATCGTGTATTGCTCAATGGAGATGGTTTTGCAATACAACGAAGGTTTTATTGAAAATCAATTATCAATCATAAAAACACCTTTTGATTTGAAAATGAGTACACGGTCGATGTGCTAAAGAAAAGAGTTGTTAAGCACAAAGACCGGTTTTCAAAGGTATCCGTCAATCCATAACTCGAACCGAGATTGATTCAAGAGATTGAATCGCCCATCGTTTCTGTCAGGTTGTCACATGGTTGATCTATATAATAGATCGACATGCCACCTACCAGAGCTTGTTTGATGTTGGCTCGAAGGCTTTCCATCTTCATTGTGAATATGATAACACATCACTCGGATGTTACGGCAATACCACAAGGATAATGCGTGGGACTCAAGATATAATCTCTTTCCACATTATGTGAAGCAGAGAGTCTTCATTGAAAGTGTCCTAATGAGATTTATTGATGATCTCGTGGCTCTAGACTCAATTTGTGCATATTTGGATCCCGTGTGGGAGACTAGGAGAGGGTCTCCTTCTTCAATATCAACAATCTCTAAGAGAAAGTCGATAGATATGTCGGTTCCCGTGAGAATGAAACAAGTCCTTTTAAGAGGAACTTGAGTGGTTTGGAAAGTTGAAGTGCGGTCGTCCTTTGGGTCCATGACGTCTTGTCTTCAATACCGATGTTACCATCGGTAGCATATGGATTGAACCGGTTTACGCCCTAAGGTTGAATAAATGGAGGCTATTTGTTTTCACCCTTTTCTCATTCAATTCTTTTAATTCTTCAACCCCTTGATTGCTTACCGAGACTTCATTGCAAGAACCTTGTTGGGTTTGTTCGATGCTTGCTCTGTCTCGATCCGCACTCTTCCCATATCTCACTTTTCTCCTTTTATCATCATACCTAAGGACTTCTACACTAACTAGTGGATAGTCCCTGGGTAGATCCCTCCGGTTCTAGCGGATCATGGGAACCAATACCTAACCTTATCATCCTTATATCACCGTACATAAAGTAAAGTTGGTCGGTCTATTTGGTATTGTTCATCTGCCATTGGAATCAATTGAAAGCCATTTGAAAAATCAATCCAGATACTTGTGATATATTATCAAAACATTTTGTACCTGAATTGTTTTTGATATTTTTAGAATAAGTGCTCCCCCTCAACATGTGCATCAAGTGTTTGAAATCGTTTTGCACACGGAGGCAAGAGGAAGAAATTACTTCTTTGATTACCATTTTTCTAAAAGATATCACCAATTTGCTCCCCCTCAATATGTGCCTCGAGGTTTGAAAGGAGTTTTGCACATACTAGAGGGAACCTGCACATTGAGATAAATGATCACGTTTCAAATCATAGGTTTAAGATAGATGCTCCCCCTCAACATGTGCAATTTGAAAAATTGAAATCGTTTGTCACATGTGGGAAGGACAGCATGTACATCCTTATAAAACCATTTACCGAATTATCAGTTTAAATTCAATTTAAATCACACATTCTCCCCCGATCACAATTATCAAATCATTTGAGATTTGTGATCTCTTATAGATTTAAATTGATTTTGAAAGCTTTTAAGGAGAATTGTGACTTGATTATGAAAGCATTTTAAGCGATAAGGATCGGATTTAAGACTTAAAACTCCATTGGTAAAACATGCATGAATATCTTTTGAAAACAATTTAATGCCAAATAACTTTTTAATTTAATTGAAATCATTCTCCCCTCAATCAATGACATAGGTTGTTGATTGAGAGATAGAGATTTTGACAAATAAGTCCTGATGATTATCAAAAATAGGGACCGAGTTATTTTTCAAGGCGATTAGTTTTCGTGAGATAAATGTTTATAGAATCAAAGCATTGAATTTATGGAAAAACATGATAAAGTATGGATCTGTTCTTTCTTTGATAAGCGGAGTTCTTGCTGAAATGACAATAAGCCATATTTTCTCTTTCTCCCATTTTTTTTTTTTTTTTTTTTTTTTTTTATATAAAATTGAACAACATCTAAAGTCCGTGTCATTCTTTGAATGACAACATCAAGACCGTAGATATTATCGAATCGAGAGAAACAAGACAAAATGACAATTTTTTTTTTTTTTTTTTTTTTTGAAGATTTTGAAATTTATGAAATTTTTATGGATTTTGAAAGTTTTATATTTTTGTGTTTTGATTTTCGAATAGATATATACAAGAGATAGATGAAGATAGACCTTTACTCCTCGTCTTCCTCACGAAGGCGTTTGAGTGTTTCGGTTGAAGGCTTTTCAAGCCAAGGCGTGGAAGAATAAACTCAAACGTTCTCTTGGAAGAGCTTTGGTGAAGATGTCTCGCTAGCGATATTCGCACCTCACAAAATAGAGTTCCACCACAACTTTTTCCACTTGTTCCCGATGAAATGATGTCGAATGTCGATATGCTTAGCTCTTGAGTGTTGAACAATGTTGCATGAGAGAGCAATATCACTTTATTATCACGGTGAGAGAGGATTTTGTTGAATTCAAAGCCATAGTCGGATAATTGAGATCTCATCCATAAGATTTGAGCACAACAGATGACATGGCTATGTATTCACCTCTGTAGAGAAATAGAAGTACTCATTTGCTTCTTTGAAGACCAGCTCACAAGCTTATCACCCAAAACCGAGCACCTCGGATGTACTTGACGAGTATCTTGACACCTGCATGATCGGCATCCGCATAGGTCATTAGTGACATACCGGTGTCCTTGGTGCCAAAGACCCATATTGATGGTTCCTTGGAGATACCGAAGACCCTTTTAACCGCTTCAAGGTGCTTTTTAGTAGGCTTAGCACGGTATCTAGCACACATGCAAACAATGAACAAGATGTAAGGTCTACTAGCGGTGAGGTACATCGTGGATCCAATCATACTACGATATTTCGTTTGGTCAATCATGATCCCCGAGTGGTCCTCATCTAGTTTGGTTCGATCAATCATGGGGTGTCAACGAGTCACTGAATCAAATCCAAATTTCTTTAAGATTTCATTGCATATTTAGATTGATTTATGAAAATGCCTCCGGACTTTGTGAAATTTGTAATCCCAAGAAAATGACATTTGTCCCATCATTGACATTTGAAAATTTGAACTCATTTCATTAGAAAACGATCACATTCCATTGGGTGCGTCGAGGCAAAAATAATATCATCAACATAAATTTGAACATGAATTAAATGTTTGCGACTTCACGGTGAACAATGTAGGATCAATCGCTCCTTTGCTAAATCCGGTAGATAGAAGAAACTTTGACGATGTATCATACCATGCCCTTGGAGCTTGCTTTAAACCGTAAAGGGCCTTCTTCAAATGATAAACATGAGTAGGATGCTCTTGATTTACAAATCCTTGGGTTGGGCGGCGTGAGCGACTTCTTTAAGGTCTCCGTTCGAAATGCCGTCTTCACATCCATCGATAGACCACCATGTTCTTACTAGCGACATTAGCCAAAAGATTACGATTGCCTCGATTCGAGCAAGCGGAGCAAAAGATTCTTCAAAGTCAATACCCTCCTCTTGGCGGTATCCTTTAGCAACTAATCGAGCCTTGTTCTCCAATACATCACCATGCTCATCTAGTTTCACTTTGAAGATCGATTTTAGAGCAATAATCATGGCACATTCGGAGCGGTACTAACTCCCATACATCAAGTCGATCAAACTCATGAATTTCATCTTGCATAGCATTGAACCATTGTCTTCGTTCATGGCGGTTCTAACATCCTTTAGTTCGATCGTTGATAGTACGGAGTTGAAGAAACACCATAGGGCATCGGTTGCAAGTTGTTTCCGTGTTGATACAGGACGAGAGGATTTCCAATGATGTTGTCTAATGGATGATCGTGAGTCCATTTTTGCGGTGTTCATGTGGTAGTTGTTGAGGGATGAAGTAGCGAGTCGATGTCTCCCAAGAAGATGGTTCGAAGAAGATTCGAGGAGCAAATATGTTTTCGAATGGAGCATCTTGAGGATTAGCAAGGGATTAACTTCATCATTGATGCGAAACAGTTCCATGATGTACATTTGAAGAATGATGATTTGTTGATGAGACGGAAGGATCGTGAGGCGCTTCTTGACTTAAAGATATTGAGGCGAGGATTGACTTCATTCACGGGAATATGAGCGACCTGTTGTAGGGATCAACACCTCATTAGTACTTGGATCATAAAGTTCATCAAACATAGGAAATCAAACAATTTCTTTAAATCATCTTCGGATGGAGGTACATATGGAGTTTCTTGAGAAGAGTTTGGAACAAGGGATGAACCAATTGACTGTTTTGAAGTGCGGGTCCGGCCCGGAATTGTTCGAGCCATTTGACCGATCGACTCATCAAACGTAACGTGAATTGTTTCCATGATATTTCGGGTTCTTTTGTTGTAGATCGGTACCTTTTTGTTTGGTGCATACCCTACAAATACTCCAATGTCTGCTTTAGCTCTAAGTTTGCCTAAGTCTTGTCCTTCATTAGTTGGATAACACAATGCTCCAAACACACGAAGGAAAGAGATTAGGTTTTCTGGTGTGGACAAGTTCATATGGTGTCTTTCCATGAGCGATGTGAATCGAGGAGCGATTTTGTGTGTAGCATGCGGTGGAAATAACTTCACCCGGAGAAACATTGGAACCTTTGAGTAAATCGGCATTGTTCTAGCGGCTTCCACAAGGGTTCGATTTAGTCTTTCAACTACACCGTTACATTGAGGAGTTTGTGGAACACTTCTTTGATGGTGATTCCAATGCTTTCATAAAAGTCACTAAGTTGTTTGTTAACAAACTCGGTTCCATTGTCATTCGGATAATTACATTTGTTTTGTTAAGTCGAACTGCAATTGTTTGATGAGTTTGATGATGATATCGAGTTTCATCCTTTGTCCTTAAGAACTTGACCCGGTGAATCTAGAGTAATCATCAACCACAACCAACACATATTTCTTACCAAAGATGTTACTGCTCTCATTGGTCCACACAATCCATATGAAGGGTATGAAGAACTTGTAATTGAGTTTGTAGGTTTGGGTTTGTGGGCATACTTTTTGCTTTTACCCAATTGGCATCTTGAACAAAGATGATCCTTTTCATACTTTAGTCTAGGTAAACCTACAACTAAGTCCTTTACGGAAAGATCGTTGATGGTGCGAAGTTCAAGTGATTGAGACGACGATGCCATAACCATGACTTTGTTTTTGAAGCCTTTGATAACAAGCGATTGGAGAAGACCTCATCATGTCATCGATAGAGATGGTGTAAAGATTTGAGCCACGAGTTCCTTTTAACAGTTCCTTACCATTAAGATCTCTAACAAAGCGGTATGTTTTACGAAGGCTACTTCTAGATCGAATCACGAAATTGACCAACAGAGAACAAATTATGACCCGGACCTTCCACATAGTATACTCTAGAGATGACACTATCACCAACAACGTAATCTCCATAACCCATGATTGCACGAAATGATCATTACCGAATCTAACGGTCCCGATGAATTTGCTCACGAAGTTCATGAGCGCGACCGGTCTCCAAATATATGCTTGGAACGACTGAGTCCGGTACCACGAGCGATTTAAGCGATGCGGTTGAACACTGAACAAGAATGGATAATCGGATAATTGGGATCCCCATGCAAGAATGGGTTCCATTTGGTTAGTAACAATGGTTGGAACACCCACATCGAAAAAGGAGCATTCATATAAGAAATTAAGGCACTGGAATCATTGTGAATAGATGCGGTACTAGTGTATGCGTATTAGCTGTTTACGGTGTGCTCACTTCTTAAGGAATAGTTCTACCGGTAGGCATCCATTTTCTAGCGGGCATTGTCGATTATTCTTATGACCAGCAAGTATCCAATAATAGCCTATCTTACTAAATGTTCTTCCTGGGTTTCTCTTGTTTTCTAACTTTCATTCGTTTTGCCTTTTTGCCTTTTTAGCATGAATATTAGCAACATTAACCGAACAATTATCATCATTAGGCAAAACATTAACACCACATTCATGATTAGAAAGCAAATTCAAGCGGACATCGATGCAAGATTTGCAAATAGTATCGAATTGAATTAATTACGATGCGCCTATGGCTAATACTAGAATCAACACGATTCGTTTATTCGATTCAAGCTTAAAGTTCCTAGATTGTTCTTCTACTCTTTTCGATGGCACATTCTTAGCTTGCGAGGTCCTATCATTCCTTGTATTGTCTTGAGACTTTGACTGCTCCTTTTAATGTCACCGATTACTCTGTAGAGGAATGGGAACATTAGTGGGTTTTACAACTCTTTGCATCACTGTTTAGATGTCTTGGGATCTGAACTACATGCGAGCACACTAAGGTTCACTTTCTTAAAATTAGAAGTCTTTGGGATTTATACTCCTAGAAAGCACACTTGAGTTCTCTTTCATAGCATTGACGGATCCGAAATCGAACTACTTAAAAGGCACACTAAGGTTCACATTCAAGACATTGGGCATCGAATGAATATCATACTTGGCAATAGGCATCGAACATGGAATCAAAGGATTAACTCTCACCCTAAGGACTTTGGGCATATTGTGATCAAGCATTCTAGGATTTCTTGAGATCGTTTGGCATATAGGCATGCATGTCCAATTGCATTATCATGAGGTTTCTCTAACTTATCCTCTTCAACAATCTCACGCAGACATTCTAGGCAATCCTTAAGGGATGAGAAGTATGTTTGAACAACAAGTTTGTTGTTCTTGAGATGAGGAGGGACATATTTCACAGACAAAGCATATTTATCACAAGAGTGAACCTTTGATACACCATTCTCCCCATTGGTCATTGGCATTTTCCATTTTACGACTCTTGATTCTCAATTTCCTTTTGCAATGAAGCTATTTGTTCGTTATTTTTGTTACGATTGACCTTTATTGATTCAAATAACTCATTGAAATGACATTTAACCTTTTCATTTTCTTCTAGAAAACTTTCGTTTTCTTTTGTAATGCATTTACTAGGTTTTGAAGATGAAACGTTTGAGAATTTTGAGAATCTAAAGGAGGAGGCATTTGGGAGCATGTCATATTGTTCGTTTGACCCTTTAATTGAGAGATTTGGGCTTTCAACTTTACGATCGTGTTGCTTGAGCTTGAATCATTCATCACGTTTGTTAATTTGAAAAGCGCATCAAATTCGGAGCATCCGAGGATGTCTTGATATTTGAAGTTTTGACATTTTCTTTAAGATGTTGATATTTTAGTTGTAAATTAAAATGCTCAACTTCTAGTTTAGAAAAATGTTTAACCAAATTGTCGTGATCATCCGGTTCAATTTTCTCGTTTAGTTCGAATTAGTTTTTCAAGCTCAATGACACGATCATGGGATACTTTCGAGGCAACCGATAATTCATGAAATTTGGAAGCATTAATGGAACAATTTGTAGCGATGAAAACACATCTTGAGCAATACATTCAAATCGGTTCTCATTTAGTGTATGCAAGTTCTTCCTCTCAATCTCATTATATTTTAGTGATCGCTCATAGTCACTAAATTCTACTATCATTGCATCAAATTCCTTTTCCATTCCCTTAATATCGGTTTCTATCCCCTTTTAATACTTTCAAAGTGATCTTTTAGAAGTTTAAAGAAAGGCATGACCTCGATTAAATAACATTCTTTCATTTGCTCAAAACCCTTTCTCCTTCCGTTATACGATTAGGTGTGATTCTTTTCTTGCAAGTTTTCACAAAATCAACAAATAGTTGAAATATAACATATTGGCTAATTAAGGTCTTGCTTTTAGTGGCAATTGTTCTAGGAACAAGATGCATTGGTGTATTAGGAGGATACACAGTCGCTCTAGGCATTTTCCAAAGGGAGGTTTGTTTCAACAATATTTTCGACTTTACGCTTATCTAAATCCATTTTCGGAAAACTTGTTTGGGAGTCAACAATGTCTCGAGGCTTAAACATGTTCAAGGAAATCCAGTTTTCCTTCTTGTAATCATGGGGTGTGATCTTTATTTTCTTCTCTCTACATTTAGGATCATCTAATTTCTTGTTCATCTTTTCCTAGTGACTTCATCGATTTCATATCTTCCTCGGTGCACTCAACGCAACTAGGTTTCGTCTAGGTTTAAGGATTTCATTGCCATCATAAAGAACCTTATGAGCATTTCTAGCCCTTTTAATGACCTCTGGATTTGGTTCCTTAACAAGGGAATGCTATGCTTATCGCTTAAGACCCTATGCTTAGTGATCATGTGAAGCGATCGAATGGTGTTCCATTGTATGTACAACTTGTTTTCAAGTTTGTTTTTCAAAATTTTCAGATTAGAAAAATCTTTCAAGAGTTTCGATTCCTTTGCATTAAATTCTTGCTTAAGCATTTTCACATTTTCTTGAAGTTCTTGTTTTTGCTTAGCAGTTTTAGAAAGCTTTTCTTGCAAGGAATTTAACTCTTGTTTTAATACTTCTTCTCGAAAATTACTTTTTCTAATGATTTTACGCACTTGGTCATCCATTTCCTGCTCACGAGTGGTCAGCTCAAATTTTGCACGTTGTTCATAAATAGCAACACGTTCTTTATAGGCATTTAGTTGAAATTACGGACTCATCGGGGCACATGCGGTGTATTCATAAAAATATAGTCATTGTTGATGCGGGAGATGCATCACTTGTTACAACTTCACTTTCACTTTGTTTCACATATTGATCATATGGGACAACATTGATATTACCCATATTTTCAATATTTGATTCAATAGTTTCGATTGATAGTACTTTGTCATGCATCTTTGCACATCGACATCATCGTATAGTTTTAGTACCTCCGAGATGAGTTTGTCTTTGGATGGGCCATCTTGTGGTGAAGAGGAGACCTTGGGAGAAACCATTGGAGAAATGCTAGCCATAAAGATTGTGTGTGCGATGGGTCCATCATCCACATAAGAGTCGTATGCATCACAATCGACTTGAAAGGCATTCGATGATTGTGACCTATCTCCGAATAGGTTGCTCATCCACATCTGCATCATAGGTCTTGGAATTTCCTCAACAAGAAACAACAATTCCTCTTCATCCAGCGGCACCATTATCACGAGCTTGTACAAGCAACATCTTGTCTCAAGTAATCGACGATTCGCGGGCGCTTTGGAGAAGTGCGGTTCCTTACAATGTGTCCCTCACCACCACGGTTATAACATTTGATCGGCAGCTTGACCTTGATTACCATTCCTTCCTCGATTACGATTACCAACATAACCTCTACCAGGCTCCACCTCTTCCCGATCATCTTGTCTTTCTGAACTGGTTGCACCACGATCCTCCCATCTTTAACAATAGCTTGATTGTGTGGGTTATATCTTTTACGAGGTTGTTATTGGTTTGTGGGAGAATTCATGTTTTGACTAATCGGAAGAGCTAGTTGATTAATGAAGTTACCAGTGTGCATCGAAGATCGACTTGTTTGAACATAGGATCGAGAATTAGTTTGTGATTACCATTTCCCATGGGTATGACTTGTGAGGCTTTGGTTGTGATTCCGATGTTTGAGTAGAAAGTAGTTGAGTCATTAGGCGAGCTTGTCTCTCCCTGGTTGGTTTTGAACCGATTAAGAACCAATTTTTCAAACATAGCATGTCTCATTCGAAGGAGGAAGGCATAAAGTTGCTCATAGTTTGTATTCTTCAATCCTTTAGTGAGCTTCACCGAGGTGACAAACTTGTGCCATTCGGGATTCATGTTGTTCACAAATTTTGAGTTCGGTTGAATGTTAGGCATAGTCATTCGATGTTCCTCATGTCATTCACCAACTTATGAAATCTCATAGTACTCATAGACACTCTCATCCGGTTTCATCTTGAAGTGTTCAAATTCGTCATAGAGTTGTGATTCTCATCTTCCATAGTTAATTACGAACACGAGAGAAGCATCTTGACATTATCCCATCTGCCTTTGCTTGGTGTTGTGATTGATCGACTTGTAGATGTCTTTAGGAAGACCTTGAAGAACAATGTTAGAAGCCCCGATATCAAGATCGAATCTCTTTTCTCCTTATCATCAAGCTCATCATACATCTTTAGTGCATCCATTCGTAAATCGAGTTCCATCTTGATGATCAAGTACATATCTAGTCGTCTCAACTCGATACGGTCCTTCATCAATGGATTTGAGAATGTTGACACCATTTTCCTTTCAAGGCGGTACAATCGATTCGTTGAGCCCAAGAATCGTGATCGATTCTGTCAAGCATGGGTGGGCAGTGTCGACCACCGCTTGAACATCCTCGACAGCAGATGGAGATGATAGTAGGAGCGTTGGTAGACATGTTAACGGATAATACGGGATTTTATAACTCTATGATTAAACCGAGAAATAGATTCTTTCACGGATTTTACTAAATCAAGAGAAACCGTAATCAATCACCCAAGTCGCTGAAGATAATGCACCAAGTCGCTAACACCTAATTCGCTACACCCCAAGTCGCTAAAGTCCCAAGTCGCTAGACAAATGCAAGTCGCTAAGTAGTAACTCGCTAAGCCTCAAGTCGCTAGCAAAATTTTGGCGAGAATTAGCTACTCAGTCGCTAAAGATTCAAGTCGCTAAAGAGCAACTCGCTCTGCACCAAGTCGCTACCACCAAGTCGCTACCCGTAGTGGAGAGTGCACTACTTGTCTTGTGTCGATAGGTCTAAGTCGCTAGCTCCAAAACTGTAACTCGCTACAAAATTGTGAAGCAAGTCGCTACGAAGAAAGAAGTCCGAATGTCAAGTCGCTAGCAAGAAAAACCACATAAACATCACTTTTCAATCCAAAAACAACCCTACCAAGATGATTCAAGCTTACCAAATGAAAACCTAAACACTTGTGATGATTCTAAACATAAAAGTACTAGCAAAATCCAACCTTTAACACAAGAAATCAACCAAATGATGCACAAACCACTAAACTTTTTCAAACTCAAAACCACCTAAAACCACTAGAAATCCAAAGATGTGCAAGATATGATCTAACCATGGCTCTTGATACCAATTGTAAGATATTAGTTTTCACATACATCAAACCATAACAACAAGGTGGCGAATAAGTGGAATTCTAGAGAGAAAGTTAGAGGTTTAGGGAACTTTAGTGAGAGAAAGAAAATTCTTATTATGAGCTCCAACTCTCTACCTTGGAAGGTAGAGAGTATTTATAGTCTTACAATAAGCGCCACACAGCGGGTCGTGGATCGGGCATACGGTGGGTAAAGACCCGTCCAGTCCTCCACGGTGTTACTTAACTAAAAACTACTTAACTTAAAATAAATATGACTACGAGCTTTCTAACGATTACATATACTTGAGGTGACCGACTCTTTAATACACGGAATTTCTAATTCCTAACAAGTTCACCATTCAAGAAAGTCATTTTCACATCCATCTAATGAATAACCAGATTGTGAATAGATGCCAAAGCAATCGCTAGCCTTATGGTAATCGTCACGAGCCACGGGGGCATAAGTATCAAAGTAGTCTATCCACGACTTTTGTTTAAATCCACGAATAACTAGTCTAGCCTTGAACTTTTCAATAGTTCCATCTACCTTCATTTTCCTTTTGAAAATCCATTTGCAACCCAAAGGTTTGCAACGAGGAGGTAGATCAACCAACACCAAGTGTTGTTCCCCATGATGGAATCCATCTCATCATTGATTGCTTCTTTCCGAAAAGCAATATCTCGGGACTTCATTGCTTCTTCAAATGTCTTGGGATCATCCTCAACAATGAAGCAATAGGAGTATTGGTCTCGAGACCTCATCCCTTGTTCCTTCAACCAAGTATAGTTGAAACTCGGATCCAAATAACTTTGGAGTCGACCCTTTTGCTCTTCCCGAGCAAAGGTTCGAGTTGTTGAACAAAACCTCATCGGGGACCACTAATGGTTCATCATCGGGGACCTTTGATACACCGTTTCATGAGTTCCATTAGGAATCCTCCGACTTGGTCTAGGGACCGATGAGAATCTATTCTCATCAAAGTTTTCATCCTTGATTCAATTATTGAGTTAATCGAAACATATTCATTAGGTTCGAAGAACATAGAACCTAAAAGCCTTGGAATGCTCAACATATCCAACAAAGATGCGATCAATGCCTCTTTCACCCAAAGTCTTGACTTTGAATCGTGGAGTCTTACAACCTACAACCCCAAACCCCGAGATAGTTCAGGTTGGGTTTCCTTTAGTCCGAGTTCATAAGGGTAACCTTTTTCCTTTTGTTGGGAACCCTATTTAATAAATAGCAAGTCGTTAACATAGCTTCACCCCGAACCCTTATTTCGATCTGAATAGGACAACATGGAATTAACCATCTCTTTCAAAGACCCTATTTTTCCTTTCGTAAATACCATTTCTTTGAGGAGTATAAGGGCGATCGTTTCATGGATAATTCCATGAGTTAAAATACTGAGTATCCATGTACTCACCTCCCTATCGATCCTTAATCTTTCGATCGGGGACCCAAGTTGTAATTCAACTCGCTTTTAAACACTTTGAATTTATCTAATGCTTCATCCTTGGTATGTATGAGATAGACATAACAAAACCTTGAAGCATCATCAATAAATGTCGAAAAGTACTTCCTATTCCCCAAAGATGGAGTGACATGCAAATCACACAGGTCACTTGTATTAGCTCAAGAGCTTAGTCTCACGACTAACACCACGAAAGGTTTCTTGGTTATCTTGGTCAACATGCAAGTTTTACACTTTTGGTGTCCATGTCAAAAGTCGGGATTAACCCATCCTTAGACATATCTTGCATTTTTTATAGTGTACATGGCCAAGTCTTGCATGCCATAGGCTAGAGTCGGTCGGTCGATGGTGGTCACAAATCTTTGGTTTGATGTCGGTGACTATATTAAGCTGAACATTTGATTACACAAATATCCAAAACCAATAAAAACACCATGCTTAGAAAGAACAAATTTATCGGACTCAATAACTTATTTATATCCATGATTATTCAAAATACTACTTGAAACCAAGTTCTTCCTTATATCAGGAACATGAATAACATTAAACAAGGTTACAATCTTTCCAGAACTAAAATTAAGATCTACACAACCACGACCATGCACCAAGGTTGTTGACTCATTTCCCATGTGAAGAATAGAACCATAATTCAGTGACTCATAAGTCTTGAACCAGCTTCTTTCTTTACACACATGAACTGTTGCACCAAAGTTAACCCACCACGCAACATCATCATCCTGCACATAATGAGATTCAGATACATATGTAACATAATAAATCTGAAAAGACTTATTAACCATATTATGACCTTTCAGTGAGTTGGAAGAACCACCACTCCCTGAACCATTAATGCCTAATCCATTGGCTTTATCACCAACTTTAACACCTTTGCAATCCCTTTTAATGTGACCGATTATTCCAAATTTCCAACAAGTAGGTGTTGCCTTCTTGTTAGGATCTATACTTGTGTTGTCATGATATTTGTGTTTGCCTTTGTTGTCATTGTACCGGTGGAGTTGTTATGCTCACCATATTAACAACATATGCACCAAGAGTATTTCTACTCTTTGGCTTGTCATTATCACGCACCTTGAGAGATTCCTCAATGCGCGATGATCGCCTAACTCAACCAGAGTTAACTCCTCCTTCTTATGTTTCAGGTATGCTTGAAATCTTTCCAAGAAGGAGGAAGTTTATCAATGACACAAGAGACTTGAATAGCCTCATCCATGTGCATATTGTGTTGTGTAAACCTTCCAAGTATACCAAGAAGTTCATTGTATTGTTCCATAATTGGTCTTGAATCAGTCATTTTGTAATTTGTGAAATTACTTACAAGGAACTTACTACTTGATGCATCCTCAACCATATATTTGGCATCCAAGGAATCCCACAGTACTTTGGAAGATTCAAAGTTCTGATAAATATCAAACAGAGAATCAGGCATACCATTGAGGATTAAACCTCAAATGTAGTCATCATTCTCCCATTTGCTCCTCCTCCGATCCGCTCCACGGTAGCATCATCCCCATCATCGTGAATAGGTGTAGTTAACACATACACCACACTCATGCTTGACAACAAGAAGTGCATCTTCTTCGCCATCTCCTGAAGTCCACCCCTTCAAACTTATCAAGCTTGGCAAAGTTTGAAGCTATGTGTTTTATTGCAGCAGTTACCATTGATTATCATAAATAGTTTACTTTGATTGTTGGTGGTAAGAGCCGAGCAGGGTAAAGACGCGATCGTTAGTAGCTGCAAATACCACTAGGTGGTTACGGATATCACTTGGAATCGTGTGATCACTTTCCAAACTAAACTATTCGACCTAACACATGGGTATCACGAATATCTACTTGGGATAAGACCAAATGTATGTTATTGAATTAGGCACAAATCAATAACCCTTTGCTTAAAAGTGTTAATCGTTTTCTGTGTATCTTTTCATGCATGATCAAATTTCCTATTTATTGGAAAATACTCTTAGCTAGTCAAATGGAATTATGAGAATTAATCGCCCCATTAATTGCCTCATAATTATCCCTATTATAGTTGTTAGTGGTTACATGACCAATTAAACGTGGTCATTATGCAGTTGTAATTGCCACTTGAATAGGTCAATGCATGTTACAAGTTTATTTCAAGACTAGCGGTACTTTCAACACTAGCGATGCTAACATAGTACTAGCAAGTGGAAACACCGCCCATCGGTGGAAACACCGCCCATCAACACTAACTTAGCACTAGCAAATGGAACACTGCTATCGATGCTAACTAAGCACTAGCAGTGGAAACACGCCTATCGATCACAAACCACTATTAGAGTCGGGGTGTTCGGGGACCATATGGGTGTACCTCCGTACCTCGACCCATTACCAAGTGTGAACTAATCTCACAAGTGCACTAAATTTTCCTACAATATATATATATATATATATATATATATATATATATATATATATATATATATATATATATATATATATATATATATTCACGCCATTTATTTTGCACACATAGTTATTTTCTCTCAACATTTTCCTCAAAAATCGGGCTCACCATCATCAACGAGCTAACCACAACCGTGTTCCGCCATCACCCACACATACTTCACCTAATCATAGTGTCATCTCGATCACCATCGTTGCACTCCCACCGCCGTCATGCACCACCGTTGGTCGCACACCACCGCTTCGGCATTGATGGATTTTCATCGAGAGCTCCAATTTTGAGTTAGAAATCAAGGTATATACTAGTTACTCTATTAGTATGTAAATTAAGAGGTTAATGATCGACCTTTATTTTGTATTAGATTATGAATTTTATTTGTTTCATTTGGGTATTCGATGATGAATAATTGGATTCATTATTTGATACTTTTACTTTCTGTATTAGATTGTGAGTAGCATTAGTTTTGGTATGATATCATTTTGGGATGGTGAAGTGACGAAAATTTGATGCATGAAAGGTGTTCGACGAAACACCTAAGAGAGAGATGTACAATTTGAGAAGCAATCACATGTTCAGCTATTGAGCTGAGTTATGTTGGACCAGCCGATGAACACTTTTCTATCTATTTAGTAATAATTGACCTTTGTATTGGATCTTAAACTCCTCTTCATTTAACTTATGTAGCCTTAGGCATACGAATATTGCACCATACCGTAACCAAGTGGTTCACCTATTCTTAAATTTTGGCGTACATCAATTGTAACACCACTTTTCGGAGCGTTAAACCTTCTTATTTACCTTATATCGTGGAGCGTCTCTCTACTCGGTCTCAATCAAACTCTTGATTCCTAAAGCGATTTATCCGGGTTCCAAAATTTTAAAAGAGTTTGGGTCACCCAAAGCCTAGTGAGAATTCATGGATTTCACGTACTAAATAATTCATATAATACCAAACACTTTTCCAATAACATCAAACTTATAAAACGATCATGCAATTTGTTAAATGACGATGCTATTCGGTTATCACATATTCAAATCAACAATTTAATATAAATCAATGATTTAACATATATCACAATGCCACATATACCAATTATTCATATCTTTGTTCGATTCAACGGTTTCAATAATTCAACACATAAAACGTTCTTTATTAATAAAGTAACCCACTTTTTCATGGCAAACCCGACCTTGTTTGCTCTTACATTATTTTCTCTTTTTATGTGGCAAACCCGACCTTGTCTGCTCTTACAATATTGCCTCTTTTATATATAAATGGCAAACCCGACCTTGTTTTGCTCTTACAATATATCCCTCTTTTAATGTGGCAAACCCGAGCTTGTTTGCTCTAACCATGTAACATTTATCATTACTGTAACGGTTCAACATATATTCATGATACTACATATACATTTAATAACACCACTTTATATGAACATATCAAATTTCATAACTTCGCATATAATTAAACATCTAAAATATGTAGCAAATTATGATCATTTAAACAAGTTTGCATGATGGTGTTTTCAATAAAAAGTGCAACCCAATTTAAAAGCACATGAAAACTCACCTCGGGTCTCTTACTAGCAATTACGTCAAACACGAACAAAGTTTCCTACAATATTAACAATACACAATTTCAATCATGTTTCAAATGCAATGGTCCTAGTTGATTTGGTCCGAGCTTCCAGCACATACTAAACTAACTAAAAAAATAACTTAAGTCATAAAGATCTTTTGTATTTCACTTCCATGAGTGCTATGTCCTTTCACTATAAACATAGGCAAAAACCACTTTTCTTTTACGTCTATTTAATATGAAATACTAAGACTAGTTTAAAGCCATTATCTTCATCACGTTATGCACCCAAATATGTGACAAACCCCATTGTTTTATTTCGAGCTCCACCCACTCACGCTTTATGTTCCAAAACCAATTTTTAAAAACCAATTCTAAGAAATCAATTTGCTATCTGCATCCCAAGGAGAAATCTAGTCATTAGTCATTATATATACACCAAAACAGATGTTGAAATCCTTAATGATTCATAATAAAAGTAGATGTGTTTAATCACACTCGAATCTTAGACAATCGTACATTAGAATACTCACAATTTTAACAACCTAATTTATACAAAACAAGATTTACTTAAACAAAACCATGTTTAGTTAAAAATACTAAAGAAACAGCTTGCTTATTCCTCACTCTATTTTTCATTCGATTCATTTTCTTTTAGTTACGTATCCGTTTATTCATTTATCAAACAAGCTCCATTATGGGCTTCATAATTCTTAACCAATAGAGTAGATATACTACTAACCACTCAAGCTGAAGTCATAGTCTTTTTTTTCCTTAACCCATAATTATCTACCACTCTATATATAGTTCATAAGCTTGCATAACTAGTTCAGAATATATGCTTTTATAGTTCTAAAATAATATAACTTAAAGGGTTTGAACTAAATTTGTGCAATCCTTTAACGGGTTTATCTGTGAGTGTGGAACTAAACCATGAAAACCAGATCCATTTGATGGGTCCTAAAAACAACGTACCTATAAAACTGCCTACATGTGTTTTGTTTAAGATGCCTACAACCCACCAATCTACTATCACGAATTACATAATTAAATCAAAATCACTTAAGATGTTACCTTACTTAGCGGTCGTAACTCGGAAGATAGCCTTGTATATTAACAATGATCACCTTGAACCGACGCTTAGTTTTGTTGCTAGGGTTTACTTGTGTGTGTGTGTGTTTTTGTTTATCTGTGAGAGTTCATTAGTATTTAAGGATGATTGGGCCAAAATCTCTCAAAGATCCGTCTAACTCTAAAAGTCCGTAAACCACATCAAAATAACTAACCCATTTACTTATGATAATAAAACCGCCCATAAAATTTATTCAATTTATATCTAGTCCTTGAAGTCAAACTTACTAACAAATTCATTTTATAAAATTCTGGGTATTACAACTCTGCCCTCCTAAAAAAAAATTGTCCTCAAAATTTAAAACAAAAGAAGACATGGGCACCCTGTTATAACATCTCACTTAATACTCAACTAAAAATTCAAATATAACCAAGAATGTACGTAACCAACCTAGAAGCATAATTCCATCAAAAATAAACCAAACTTAATAATTCAAAAGCATCAAAATTCATAATCTCTAAAGAACAGAAAGGTACTATTAGGCGTCACATGCTTCTTTATTATATTATTTCTAATATGGAGTGTCTCGATCTTTCTCAGCAGTCAGTTGAAAAACTCTTCCCATTGTCTTTCGGGTTGAGTATCCTTGTACTCTACTCGCTTGTCACGTTATATGCCTCTTTCTCTTGTGGCTCTTGAGGCTTCCTTTGAGGACAATCGACAATCTTATTCCCAGACTCTTGCATTTGAAACAAACCGCCCGCTTTACATTCCTTGGACGTGCCCCGATTTCCATTAGCTTCGACAATTGTCATGCCAACATTCCCCTTGTGTGTTTTCTTGCATATGGTACATAGTTTATATTCCCAACATTCTCTATTTTCCACCACCGAATTTGATCTTTATCACGTCATCATCCCGATTCTCTCTCTTTCTTTTGTTGTCTCATCCTTCCTCAAGTTGTCGGTTATTTTCCTTTTCTACCATTAAAGCAAGCTCTACCGCTTCTTGAAAGGTTGCAGTCGTGCTTGTTGGATTGGACCCCTAATCTGGCTCGTAAACCATATATGAATCGTTTGATTCTTCTTTCCTCGCTAGCTACCCGGTATTTCGCAAATCTTGCTTTTCATTAAACTTATTTGTGTATTTCGGGATTGTCATATCATTCATTGTAGTTTCAAGAATTCTTCCTCGAAACTTATCCATCAATCTTGTGGACAATAATTTTCCATGACCAACTCCTCGAATTGTTCCCATGTCATAACACTCACAACTTCATTTCCACGAGCGATCTTGATCATATTCCACCAATGTCGGGCTTCTCCTTTCAAAGAAATGGGATGCATACTTGATAACGCTACACGCGTCGTTCGGGTCAAAGGAACTTCCTTTTGTCGAGCAAGTTTTTCAACACCTGGCGGTGAACCTAATCGTTGTAGTGTAGTAATTAGGGTAAGCCACGGGTATTGATATCGTTCTCTAGGGAATAGGAATGCTAGTAAGGAGTTACTACGCTAAGGTTAAGGTTGAGGAAGATTATTTTTATCTTTTATATTTTATGAAATGGAAAGGTACGAATCTCGGGTATTGGATTTGGGGGTTGGTATTTCACCGATTGCTCTAATATTATCTAATTATCTAAACTAAGGTTGTGGGAGTCTATGTCTAATTAATGTGTGCTCGTATGATAGTTTAAAGATGTGTTTACTTAGTTTGTATTACTCCTTAATTATCTCCTATTGGTGGTTGAATTGTCACGTCCTTATTCCTAGTTGCGTTGTGTGTCTAAAGTTGTAGGGTATCGTTTCTCCTAACTCTTCAAACTTACCAAAGGTCTCGCCTACAAACCCACTAGGGATGATAAACTCCTACTCTAAGGTGCTCTTTGGATGGTTTAGCCTACAACTACTCGTAATTATATTCTAAGGTTCAAAAGATGAATCAAGCATTAAGTACACAACGAATGACCTATCGCATTACTAGATCATTAATCAACTAAGATAAGAAACAACCAATCAATATTCAATAATTAAGTTTCATACTTTCTAAGCAAACACACAAATAAATTAGCGGGACATGGAGAACATGCAAGCATACACACAAATAATCAAAGACATAATTGAATTAATGAAGTAAAGACTTATCTTGATGTAAGATAGGGTTTAAAACCCTAAAATCTTGTACAAGACACCTTAGGTTCGGTTTTAGGTTTTTACCCAAAGACTCTCCACAAAAGACGAAAAATTTGGATTCTATATATAAGATTACAATTCGACGGCGTGCACCTTATGTTTAGTGACGCCGTCGTGTCGCCGCCATTAGGGTTTCGTCTTGGCCACGTTAACCTTGCGACGGCGTCACCTTATGTCCGTGGCGCGTCTCTTGACCGGCGTCGTGCGGATTGTATCTAGGTCGTCCGAGTAGCGACGGCTCACTCTTTACAACTAGACGTCGTCACTTGAAAATACGAGTTTTGGGTTCCGGACCGTCACAATAATTTTGGGACGGCGCCATGATTAGCACCGACGTCGCCTTCTAGTTTCAACAGCGTGAGTGTCTCGATTTTGACTTTGGCCATTTTCTTCATATATTCGCCTTTTCGTCCAAATAAGTGCTATTCCAGCATTTTGCCTTGAGAGACCTAAAAGTGAAAAGGCGATATTAAGCAATAACGGATACAAAAGTGATCAAATAAGGACTTAAACGACCCCTCAAAATGGTACCTTTAAAACCTTATCAAATATCCCTACACTTGTTATTTGCTTGTCCTCAAGCAAATGTGCTTTTGATTAATTTATAAGTTAGGGGTCATGAAGCATTAATTCAAAATGGTCCACAACACATATAAGCCCATAAAAGTCATAACAAGCACGGAATTACATACTAGCACCTCACATGGGGTGTTTGGATACTCACATCTCTCTCGGGTGTATATATGAAATATAACAAATAGGAAATGGAAGATAAACACTCATTAACGGTCCTAGTACATAGATTACCATAGGCTTGAGAATAGATCAAACCTCCATTGCTTTGGCGTAAGCACCTAGGAAAGACTATCAAAGAGGTCTTTTAAAGGGTTGTAATGTTAGAAACTACGGTAGAAATAAGGGTTTGGTGGGATAGGCTATTTAGTGGTGGTAAGTCAAAAATCTCTATGTCACAAGCATATGAAGAATGGCGTTGCTAAGCCAAGACTCGACACTCTAAACTCTAGATAACTGAAATAAATAAACATAAATTTAAAGATAGATGTAGGAATGTAGCCCGTATGTTTTTTTTTTTTTTTTTTTTTTTTTTTCATACACTTTTACTCTACCATCCTCTAAGATAACATCAAAATACTAGGGATTTAGGCACATCCCTACACTTGAGTTTTTATTACTCTAACACTAATTTGACCCGAATTGAAAAGATCAAAACACTTGGGGTACATTATTATGCAAACAAAGGGAATTTGAATTTAACGTTCCCTTCCCGTCATTTCATAAACTTTAACTTTTCCCATGAATCCCACTCGTCCCAAAACTGTATACAAAGGATATGACTCGACTTAGCAACTTATGCAAGCAACTAGATAATTGAACTAAGGGTTTAGGGTGATAACAAACATTTGCACTAAAAGTGAGTGCATAAGGGGTAGGCTAAAGGCGATTTGGGTGTATATTTGGGGTGGGGTGTAAACAATGCTCTTCATTGATATTCCGAAAACCGAAACATCACGAGAACCGCGAAAAGGATAGGCTACGAGGGGTTAACTAGGGTATCGTGTACTAAAGATGAGTACAACGCAAAGGGTGTGGGGAATTACTCAACCGATATGGAAGAAGTAATTATATTACGGGTATCAAACAAGGGTTATCCTAATGCCTCTTATCATTTAGTTATTCCTAACTACACAAGTGTAGCCTCACTTGCGATCTCGAATGCATCACAAAACAAGTTCTAGAATCTAATATACTACGGTTCACACTCTAAGCATTAAAGATGAATGCTTTAATTCCTACTAATCTAAGGCGATCCTCGCATTTTGGGTGGAATTTGGGTGGTAAAGGGTTTTGTGCTAGTCATATAACTTCCTATCCATGAGACGCTTTTGTTAAGACTAATGGCCCACTCCTATATGTCATAAAATTTTAAATTTGGTGCTAAAATTACCTAACCGACATTTTCTCATGGTTTATTACACAATCACAATTGGACAAAGCAAATAATCAAGGATAAGCATAGTTTCAAAGTTCCCGTTTATTTTCCTCCCTACTTAAACGAACATTGTCCCCAATGTTCCCGAAATATCAAAGTTATGATAAAGAAGGTAATAAAAAGCGAAGAAACTAATACTCCCCGATTAGCTCGGTAGGATCTCGTAAAGTGGTGGTTAAATCCTTTTCAAGAAGAATTATTGCTTGAAAAGCTCCTTCCAATCTTATGTAACTTCTTCTTGATAAATTAAACTCGCACACTTGAAGAAAACAAACAACCCAACGATCAAACCGAACAAAGAAAAATCACAACAAGATGTAATTCAGACTTAAATAAGATATAATGCTTGTGGAATGGATGTTTGCGATTTTCTAGAAAATTAAGACCGAAAATTCCAAAATTTATAAGTTGCACAGAAAGCGAGAAAAAGTAATCGATGTTTTACTCCTTCCCGACATCGTCGGTTGCAATCTGGCTATTGTCGGTTATCTGATAAAAAAGCGGTGCGATTTTCGGAAAAAATTACGGAAAATTTATATCTTTAGAATCGGAAAAATTTACGCAAAACATCCATTATGACTCGATACAAGCATTTGACTCGAACAAACAAACATATATATCTTTTAGTTAATTGTTATTCTCATGTTTACGTTTCTTTTGAAAACGTGTGTAATCCTCCCTACACTTATCCCTTATGTAAAATACCTTTATATGTAATTAAGGCGAGGTTAAAGACAAAATAAGGCATTTTACAAATTCAAACATGAGAATAAAAATCAATAAAGATATCGACACACAAATAAAATGAAAACAAATACACATGGGTTGCCTCCCGAAAGCGCTTGTTTTTGTTCGAGTCACGAGCGACTCTACCCTTATTTAACGAGATAAAGGGAAGTTTTTCTACACTTAAGTTTAAGTCTTGGTGATAGTAGCAATACACACCCTTAGGGTAGAAATTTGCTACGTGAGGAGAGGGTGATGGGTGATTTATATGCTCAAAGGTGTGCTCCATTCATTATAACCTTACCTAAGTCTATTGGTGTAGCGGGTGAATCAAATCTCCTCCTAAAATGGATCATCTTCATCAACTTCAAAGATTCTTAGTTAAGGATCCATCTTGACCTAATAAACCCGGTTAAACCCATAGTGTTTCTTGTTATCAACCATGAATGGGTGATATAAGTGTGTAAGGTCATGGGTTACTCCTATATTAGCTTCCACTCTACATGGCCTAGAATCTACCACCTTTATCAAGCAACTACCGGACTATCTATTTTGATGGGTGGATTGGGGCCTAATTCAATTCCAAGATTCACATCTAAAGATGGAAAATTGGGTAAGGTTTTTGGTTGAGGCTCGGTTCATCAAAATTAGGAACTTTCCTAGGACTAAGAGAGAAGTCATGACAACAAGCATCTAAACCTATATTCCCTAGTGGCGTTTGGTCTAAAGGTTCTACAATCGGGTTCCTATAGTCTCTTCTACTTCTTCCGGTAAGTTATAGGCGATGTGTGTTCCTCAGTGATGGTAGGACTTGTGGGTTATCCGATGGGATTAGATTTTCTACTCTATCCTCCATCTTATCAAGATCACCTATGTATTCATTTTGTCTTGTGGTAGCGCCTAACCATGACATGCACCTTGGTACCTCAACTCTAATCATCTCCTTCCTAAACAACCTTTCGACCGAAGTTTCCAAATTGAAAATAGGTCTAAAGATTCGTTTTGGGTCCCATGTTCCACTTCTAAATTGGGCGTGAATCTCAAAGGTTTCCCATGCATTTCAACACCACGTCCCAAAATATCCCCATCCGCTACATAGTCAAGTCTCCTTTGGGTTTAGGTGGGCGATACGAGTGTAAAATTGTAGTGGAAGCAAGAAATCAATACCATGATAAAGGACTTTTGTAATAAATATTTAATTCAAGTCCACGCCTCAGGAAAGGATTCATCATGATGTTGCTTGGAACCTCAAGATCTCATTTTGGAGTGGAAGGGTAAATTATGTAGTAGATTTCATTTGATTGGGTGAAAGTTTTGGCGATTCGCGTTCTCCATAACGGCTATGAATAGTCAATGAAAATGGTTTACAAACAAAGGTCACGAAGAAGGGGATAGACTACGAGGAAGCTAAAAATGAGAAAAAGTTTACTTGATAGGAATCAAGAAAGAAACCTAAGCGAGGTGGACTACTAACTAGCTATTCTATTCCCGTGGCGCCAAAAACTTGATAACGCTACGCAGCGTCGTTAAGGTCAAAGGAACTTCCTTTTAAATGAGCAAGTTTTCAACACCTAAGCGATGAACCTAATCGTTGTAGTGTAGTGATTAGGGTAAGCCACGGGTATTGATATCGTTCTCTAGGGAATAGGAATGCTAGTAAGGAGTTACTACGCTAAGGTTAAGGTTGAGGAAGATTATTTTTATCTTTTATATTTTATGAAATGGAAAGGTACGAATCTCGGGTATTGGATTTGGGGGTTGGTATTTCTACCGATTGCTCTACTATTATCTAATTATCTAAACTAAGGTTGTGGAGTCTATGTCTAATTAATATGTGCTCGTATGATAGTTTAAAGATGTGTTTACTTAGTTTGTATTACTCATTAATATCTCCAATTGGTGGTTGAATTGTCACGTCCTTATTCCTAGTTGCGTTGTGTGTCTAAAGTTGTAGGGTATCGTTTCTCCATCCTCTTGAACTTACCAAGGTCTAGTCTACAAACCCACTGGGATGATAAACTCCTACTCTAAGGCGCTCTTTGGATGGTTTAGCCTACAACTACTCGGTAATTATATTCTAAGGTTTACAAAGATGAATCAAGCATTAAGTACACAATGACCTATCGCATTACTAGATCATTAATCAACTAAGATAAGAAACAACCAATCAATATTCAATAATTAAGTTTCACTTCCTAAGCAAACACACAAATAAATTAGCGGGACATGGAGAACATGCAAGCATACACAAATAATCAAAGACATAATTGAATTAATGAAGTAAAGACTTATCTTGATGTAAGATAGGGTTTAAAACCCTAAAATCTTACAAGACACCTTAGGTTCGGTTTTAGGTTTTACTCCAAAGACTCTCCACAAAAGGCGAAAAATTCGGATTCTATATATAAGATTACAATGCGGCAGGCGTCACCTTATGTTTAGTGGCCCGTCGTGTCGCCGTCATTAGGGTTTCATCTTGGCCGCGTTAACCTTGCGGCGTCACCTTATGTCGTGCCCGTCCTCTTGACCGGCGTCGTGCGGATTGCATCTAGGCCGTCACGAGTAGCGACGGCCTACTCTTTTTACAACTAGGCGTCGTCACTGAAATCTGAGTTTTGGGTTACGGACCGTCACAATAATTTTGGGACGTCGCCATTAGTACGACGCGTGTCGCCTTCTAGTTTAAACAGCTGTAGGTGTCTCGATTTTGACTTTGGCCATTTTCTTCATATATTCGCGCCTTTTACGTCCAAATAAGTGCTATTCCATTTTTGCCTTCACGAGACCTAAAAGTGAAAGGAATGATATTAAGCAATAACGGATACAAAATTGATCAAATAAGGACTTAGCGACCCCTCAAAATGGTACCTTTTAAGTGACGTGAAGGCAAATGGTACCCTCAAAATTGCTTAATATCGTTCCTTTTCACTTTTAGGTCTCGTGAAGGCAAAATCTTTGGAATGGCACTTATTTGGACGAAAAGGCGCGATTATATGAATAAAATGGCCAAAGTCGAAATCGAGACACTCATGATTCTTTGAAGTTAGAAGCGGCGGCGTCGGTGCTATTGGCGGCGCCGTCCCAAAATTATTGTGATGGGCCGAACCCAAAACTCAGATTTCGTGACGTCTGGTTGTAAGCGTGGGCCGTCGCTACTCGACGGCCTAGATGCAATCCAACGACGTCCGAAGTCAAGAGACGGCGTCACGGACATAGGTGACGCCGTCGCAAGGTTAACGTGGCGAAGACGAAACCCACATGACGGCGACACTGGCGTCACTAAACATAAGGTGACGCCGTCGCAATTGTAATCTTATATATAGAATCGAATTTTTCACTCTTTTGGAGTAGTCTTTGGAGTAAAAACCTAAACCGAACCTAAGGTGTCTTGTACAAGATTTTAGGGTTTTAAACCCTATCTTACATCAAGATAAGTCTTTACTTCATTAATTCAATTATGTCTTTGATTATATGTTTGTATGCTTGCATGTTCTCATGTCCCTAATTTATTTGTGTGTTTGCTTAGAAAGTATGAAACTTAATTATTGAATATTGATTGGTTATTTCTTATCTTAGTTGATTAATGATCTAGTAATGCGATAGGTCATTCGTTGTGTTAATGCTTGATTCATCTTTGTGAACCTTAGAATATAATTACAGAGTAGTTGTAGGCTAAACCATCCAAAGAGCGCCTTAGAGTAGGAGTTTATAATCCTAGTGGGTTTGTAGACAAGACCCTGGTAAGTTCAAAGAGTTGGGAGAAACGCTTACCCTACAACTTTAGACACACAACGAACTAGGAATAAGGACGTGACAATTCAACCACCAATAGGAGATAATTAAGGAGTAATACAAACTAAGTAAACACATCTTTAAACTATCATACGAGCACATTAATTGACATAGACTCCACAACCTTAGTTTAGATAATTAGATAATAGTAGAGTAATCGGTAGAAATACCAACCCCCAATCCAATACCAGATTCGTACCTTCCATTTCATAAAATATAAAAATAAAAAATAATCTTCCTCAACCTTAACCTTAGCGTAGTAACTCCTTACTAGCATTCCTATTCCCTAGAGAACGATATCAATACCCGTGGCTTACCCTAATTACTACACTACAACGATTAGGTTCATCGCTTGGTGTTATAAAACTTGTCAAGAAAAGGAAGTTTCTTGACCCCGAACGCGCGTGTAGCGTTATCAAGTTTTTGGCGCTTGTTGCGGGAATAGAATAGCTAGTTAGTAGTCAACCTCGTTTAGGTCTACTCACAAGATTCCTATCAAGTGAGATTTTTCTTTTTATTAGCTTCTTGTAGTCTATCCCCTTCTTTGTGTTTGTGTTCGAAAACCCTTTTCATTTGTCGCTATGGCAAGTGAAGTTGCATTTGAATCATTAACAAATGAGGAACAATTGAATTTTGCATTGGTTTAGTTTTTATTGTTCGATAAATTTGTGAGTGATCTTAAAGATATCCAAAAGAACAAGGGTGTAAGATTGGATGGATTTGATATATTTTGTGTTTGTGTAGCTTCTATTCAACGATCGTTGTCAAGATCAACTCCTTTTAGTGACACCATCTTTAGAATTTTTCGGAAAAGCCTTGATGAGTGTAAATACTCATC